>JARHVA010008157.1:0-544603 GCA_037957365.1 Torreya grandis
ATTGATTTGAAACACTTCAACCTTAGAGTTTTGCATTTTTATTTTTTGGCCCATTTATTTACTTACCTTTGTGTGAACAGTGAAATGTTAGATACTTCACTCTAGCTTGTTTCCTCACAAACCTTTGTATAAACCTATTGATCCTTTTGGAAAATCTAGACCAAGTTGAAGGCATCATTTATTTTAGATTCTATCCTTTTTAGAGTTTGTAGAACTCTTTGACCTTTTATCACAAATCATTGACTATGGATCCCAACATGTATTCCTACACTCATAGTGGACTCATGTACAATCTAGGGATTAGTAATGTAGTTACGTAAGAAGAAATGGTGCAAGACCCCTATGCAAATAACATTTCTTATGAGATGGATTATTATCCCTCTTATAATACTGAATCAAGGGTACAAAGCTAGGATCCATTAGCTAACTATCTAGTTAACACCCCACCTTACACAAAATAGGGTCAAGAACAAACCATACAATACTTAGCTATATTACCTATAGTAGATGATCCATTACTTCAATATTCATATTCTACTAATATTTTTTCCATGTATGATCCATTTTTATTTGAGTGACATTTGTTAGAGAACAAAGACAATATTTTAGTTAGAGCCATAGAGGTAGGGGCTAAGTTTCCAGCAGACTTCCCCCATGAAAATTTACCAAGTCTAGTAACAGTACCCCACAATATCATTTATGATCAATAGGCTTCTTCTATAAATCCTATGGCTCTAGTCCAAAAAATTTATTAAGACCCCAATATATCTTATTGAAGAAAAAACATCATGGAAGAGCACTTTAACCAAATGTAGATAGCATATTAAACATATATAAATCTAGCACATGATTTCAATCAGATGAACATGGTAAGCCTCTCATTGACCTAGTTCCTTCAATAGGAGTGATGATAAAGTTAATTGGATAAGAGAATCTAAATTTTGACCCATTTGTACAAACTACTTCAATAGACAACCTCATGCATATGCCCATTATTGAAGAAGTATCTTTAGCCTCTACATTGAATATCGAGCCAAATGTAGTAGATAATGTGTAAAAAGTATCCAATCTTGATCAAAGTGATACTAACATACAAAAAACTAGCCAACAATGTGTGCCTATAGTTAATCCCATGAGCAGATCATCATACCAAGGAATAGGAGTTTCTACACCTTAGCCTCAACTAGCCACTTCCTCAAGTGTACAACCTACAAGATTAGATAATCAAACAATGGCTAATGTTACACCTCAATGATCTAATGTGATAAATCTTGCTCCCCTTCAATAAGTAGTGAGTAGTATTCCACAATAGCAAACACAGTCTAGTGTATCAACATAATAAAGGACATATATATTACCACCTTAATTAGGGGCAACGAGTATTCCACCTTTCTAGGTAATGATGAACATACCTCTTCAGTCATAGACTAATATGCCAATTCAAAACCAAGTAATGCCTAGTCAACAACATGTGAATATTAGTCAAAGATAGATGATGAATTTGCAACCTAATTTCACTTCCTCATAGGTATTCATGCAATAAGGAGTTCCTCATGTTTCTTAGGTACCTACTAAACAGCCATTAGTTCAAAATGTGCCACAAATCTAGAGATAGGGTTTTGGTCCACAAGTTCCCACTCAATAGCAAGGTTTAATTAGTCGATAGCATGTCCTTTTTTAACCACAACAAGCACAATATAATTATATTCCTCCATCCCAACCACAAAATCCCCCCGGTCAAACCTTTATTGCCAACCCAAACTAGAATATCACATAGCCAAATGTGTAATTTCAAGTACATCCCAATCCATGTATGTGTATTCCTGATCTATTACCCAACCTAGCCAATGTACCCCAATAAGTATCTCTATCATACCCTGGTTAAAGAGTCCCACTTCTGACCTCTCAACCATTTACCCAAACCAACATTCTCCCTTAAACCAATATCCATTCCAATTTTCTCTCCCAATAATTACAACAAATGAAGGATGTAATTGTTACCATTCAGGCTGGGAAGCAGACCAAAAATTTCAAATTAGATGACATATGTTCCTATCCATTCATCATGAATTATATGTAGATACCATTTCTTCTAGAGTATGAACCACTAAAATTTGATAAATACAAAGGGAAAGGTGATCTTAAGGTTCATTTGACCGAATTCTTTATCGCATGTCAACAAGTAGCATATAGTGACTTATACCTTTTGGTTTTGTTTCCAAGGAGCTTGCTAAGACAATCCTTGGAGTGTTTTTTAAAGTTGCCCAAGAATTTTGTAATAGACTTTGATGATCTTTTTGATAAGTTTATACAACACTTTTCTTATAATCTTGAGCCTAAGATTTCATTAGTGGACCTAACGCAAGCAAAGCAAAAAATTGGTGAGAGTTTTGAGAGTTATTTATAGTGATGGAGAGCCCTTTCAATCCATTTGATCCATATTTTACCATATAAATAATTAGTTGTTGTGTTTACTAAAAATTTACATAGTGAGATAGCCTATCATTTAGAGCTACAATGTGTGCATATGTTTAAAGAGATCATTGATAAAGGTTTGTTGATTGAGAGGGTGTTCATCAATAAAGGAGTCATCAAGCTTAATTCAAATAATCAAAATCAAGGTACCGATCATGAAAATGACCAACATCTCAATCAAATGCAAGCATCATTACTGGCATAGGCCAATAATCATGAAAGACTAAAGCAATTCAGCCACAATAGGAATGTTGTGGGAAATGGAGTAACCAAATCTCAATCATGTCCAAACTATGCAAACCTCATCTACACCACCTTTTTAGCTTAATCCTACCCATCAACCTTTCCAACCAATACTACAAGTGCAATAACCAAGACCTACACAACAAATACAGCAGCCCTTACAATTACAAACCCCTCCTCTTAAGAGAACTATACCTACATGTCATGTCTTCAGTGACCTAGGAGAACCTATTGAATCTATATTTCATAAGCTTGTTGCCATTAATCTGATTATTTGGCCTATACCAAATCATTATTCACAAGGTATTCCTTACCTTGATTGGTACCATGAAAATGAATTTTGTGACTATCATCAGGTCAACGGGCATAATCTATGAAGATGTGTCTAAATCAAGCATTTAATTGAAAATATGTTGGAGAATGGGGAGATAAAATTGGGTAATGGTGCTTCCACTTCCAATCAAACTCTTGAGATCTATCAAAACTCTTTTCCCTAACATAACAATCAATAGCAATAGAACAATTAGCAATAATAATAATGGCCAATGCAATAGCAAAATCAATAGTATTAGAATCAAAGGATGAACTAATCAAATTGATAAAATCAGTAGTAAAACCCATAATGATAGAAAAATGGACAAAACTAAGGTCAAAATGGTAAAAACTACCAAACCTATCATGTAGCTACACATGACTACAACAGGGTTATAAGCCATATTGCAGGGGTAACATTGATACCATCTCTATTAATCCTAGACCAAGTACTACTCAGCCTAGACCATTGTTAAATAACAATATTTATCCAAATCACATAGGTAATCCTTCTTTGGCCTAGGAGTATATACAGGCAAACTAGCAAGCTAGGAATTCCCCTTTTAGATCTTATAGAGATAACTTATCCTTACCATGTGACCACATATAAGTGCACCGACAACCAAGACTTATCCTGTCTGGTCCCATATCATTCCCAGCATCAATTACTAATAATGGTCTAGTATTTAATCCCAATTTTTCTATCACAACTCGAAAGTCCAAGATTACTCTCCTAGGCCCAAACCATCTGCCACTTTGCCTATCATCCAACCAACCATTTAGCCTCAAAATAAACCATTCATTACTGACCAAGACAAGAAGCTTGATATTATGGAATAATTGTAGAAGACACTATCATAATTTTCTATCTTAAATTTTATATGGATGTCAATAATCCACAAAAACATCTTGAATGAGTTTTTGACCCAATATATTATCGCTAGTGACATATCCCCTGATAAATTTTGAGCTTTGGTTGGACACTTAGCTCCAGCCAAACAGGTCATATTCAACTAAAGAGATATGTCTTCCCTTGGCCTGCTTCATAATAATCCATTATACATAGAATTTTATATAAGATGACATAAAGTGAAATGTGTCCTTACTGATAATAGATCTAGCCTCAACATAGTGTCTCTAAAGCTCATCAAGCTTCTTAGGTACACAATGATAGATCTCCAGCCAAAAATAATAACTATCAAAGCTTATGATAATCAAGAAAGACAATCGTAAGGCACCATTAGTTTGTGTATTATCATTATGCCTTTAACCCATGATACACTTTTCCATGTGCTGGATCTTGAGTTATCATATAATATGCTTCTAGGTAGGCCTTGGTTACATGAGATTCATGTAGTCCCATCAACACTGCACCAATGTATCAAGTTTTCCCACTTAGAGATGGAAGTGAATATTCTAGGAGATTTACACCATATGAGCATTGCAAGTTTTAAAGCTATAATTATTAGTATAGCATGAATCCAAGTTCCAAGTAGCATAAAGGAAAGGCTATACTTATTGATCCTTCATTAGATAATTGCATAAATCCTAATACATTGGATTTTCTTTCCCACATACCACCTCCTAAAGCTTCTAATCATTTCACCATTTCAAATTATGGACCAAGAGAATATGAGACCCATGATACATTTCATATTTTCAATCTTCGTCAGAATCTAAAAACCTTTGGGTGACCTAAGGTCATCCCACATATACATTGGCAATGAAAGAACAAAGATAAGGGACTTATCACATTTGTACCAGCATCTGGCCTAGGAACAAACCCTCTTGAAGGGGATGAATCATGGTTATACAATGATGATCAGGATGATTTTTATAAAAGTGAAAAGTATCCTATTCTCAATAGGATCATGGAGCATCACAATTATGAAGGAAGAGACCTCAGACTGAATCAATAAGGAACCATCAAGCCAATTTCCATGACTAAGTATGAAAGACCTTATGGACTTGGATTTAAACCACCTAGGGGTGACCCCACATATCTTATTCAAACTTCATCACCAGGGACTAGTGATGATGATGCCGATAGTAAAGTAGAGTCCAATCATAGCCTTGGCTTTGATAACCTAGCTGAAACCAATCTATTTAATAAAAATGCCATTTGTACCCTTATATTGGCCATTCATCATAATCCATTACCATTATATTATCCCTAAATGATAGATTGGGACCAAAAATAATCCAGTATGTCAATTGATGAGTTCCAGAATGATGAGACATTCTATGATTTCTCAGGCCTTAGAGACAATGTTTTGTTGAGATATCACAAATCAAGATTCTTATCACATTGGATCTTGCAGCCTATTTTGGAGAGCGAGTGAACACCCTTAGTCAAAAACAAAAAATTAAAACATTGAGGTCCCAAAGTGAAAACCTCTTTGAGGTGCTTTCTGACTATGGAAAAATTAAATATAAAGGCCAATCTAGTGGTGAAAACCTGTTTCAAGTCCCATTAGAGGGGGTGTTTATTCTTCTTCAAATTTAGACTAAGAGACAACCAATGATGAACTTACCTATGGATCTGAGTTTATTTTTTAGCAACAACAAGTATTTGATAAAATTATCCAATAATTTCCAACTATTTTTGTTACATGGCCAAATCCCCCATTAGGAGACTTAGATTCATCATGCCTAGGAGAAGTTGAAGAGCAAGTCCTCATAGAGGATCCTGACATAGTCAATAGTATAAGTCACTACCTACTATCCTAAAATATAGTTCAACCCTCTTAGTCAAAGATATAATAGAGGTAAACATTAGGACTCTATCAAACCTAAAATGGATAAAATTAGGAACATCTCTCACTAAGGAGGAATGCGACATCTTTACAGCTCTATTGAGAGAGTTTATGGATATTTTTGCATAGACCTATTCTAGTATGCCAAGTTTAGACCCCACCTTAGTTATGCACCACCTTGTGGTTAATCTTGACACCAAATAAGTAAAATAAAATCTCCATAAGATGCATCCTCACATTATTGTATTTTTAAATAAAGAGTTAGAGAAACTCTTAGAAGTAGGATGTATCTGCTCCATTGACTACTCTGAATGGATCTCTAATGTTGTACTTGTTAGCAAAAACCCTGAAGGAATTAGAATTTATACTAATTTTTGAGACATCAACAAATCTTGTCCTAAAGATGATTTTCCCTTACCTAATATCAACATGATCATCAAATCCATAGTAGTTTATTAAATGATTTCACTCATGGATGGCTTTTCAGGATACAATCAGATCAAAATAGCACTAGAAGATTAGCATAAAATAGCATTCACCACTCCATAAGGAACATTTTACTATTAGGTGATGCCATTTGGCCTTAATAATGTGAGAGATACATATCAAAGAGCCATGAATGTCATATTCTATGATATGATGCATGATATTGTTGAAGACTATGTCGATGACATATTAGGAAAATTCAAAACTAGGACCAACCATCTAGAAGTCTTGCATAAGATATTTGAAAGACTATGAGAGTAAAAATTTAGGCTCAATCCAAATAAAAGTGTGTTTGGTTTAACCTCAGGAAAATTACTTGGCTTCATCATGTCTCATATAGGTATTGAAGTCGATCCAACTAAAGTCTATGTTATAATCAAGATGTCACCACTAACTAATTTGAAGAAACTCTATAGTTTACAGGGTAAGATCTAGTCCATCCAATGCTTCATCTCTTAGTTAGCAGACAAGTGCCATCCATTTACACATATTTTAAATAAAGGAGTGGAATTTCACTTGGATGATCATTATCAAGTGGATTTTCAATAGCTCAAAGACTATCTTGTCAATCTACCTATTTTATTACCTCCTATGCTAGGAAAGTCATTCTTATTATACTTACCAGCTACTGACCATGCTCTAGGGGCACTCTTGGCTCAACATGATGACAAAGGAAAGGAGCATGTTGTATAATAATTAAGCCATACCTTGGTTACATATGAACATAATTATGCACTTGTTGAAAAAGCTTGTCTAGCCATGGTTTTTGTAGCTCAGAAACTACATCATTACATGTTGAATAATAAAACCATGTCATTTCAAAAGTAGATCCACTCAAATATATACTATCTAAAATATCTTTGAAAGGAAAACTGGCTAAATGGATCATGATTCTTAGTGATTTTCACATAGATTATGTCAATCAAAAAGTAATAAAAGGACAAGTTCTTGCAGATCAACTTGCTAAAACACCTCTCACAGACACCCAACCACTCACATTTCAATTTCTTGATGAATCCATCATGGACACACCCCTTGAGGAGCATCCCTAGAAGTTGTATTTTGTTGGTTCATTCACTTCACATGGATCAAGGGCAGGCTTATTGTTTATTACACCATAGGGGGATCTAATCCCTAAATCCTTCAAAATTAGCTTTCCTTATACAAACAAGATGGCCAAGTATGAAGCACTTGTTGTAGGACTTCAACAAGTAGTACAATGGAATATATCTCATCTTCAAGTTTATGGTGATTCTCAATTAATCATCAATCAAGTCATAGATCATTTTTAGACTAAAGATGACAAGCTAGTTTCATATAAATCCATGGTTGACACTCTTAAAAAGAAAATTGCCAACATTTAGTTTGAGCATATACCGAGGGCTAGTAACAAAACTATAGATCCCATGGCTACTATTGGCTCTCTAATTTGACAAATAGATAAAGCTAAAGAGTATCAGTTTCTCATAAATAATTTGTCATCACTAGCTCATAAACCTTCAATCATTGCCATGATTTGTGATACTATTGGTCCTAATTCTATATGGTACTCAGACCTTTACAACTACCTTCATGACTAAGTTCTACCACCTAACCTATCTTAAAAACAAACCAAATCCTTTATTCATCATTCCACTCATTATACTTTACTTGGATCCAATATTTACCATCATGGTTTTGATGGAACTCTACTTCATTGTTTAACTTTGGTAGAGTCTACATTAGCGTTAAGAGAATTTCATGGAGTATGTGGAGCCCATTCTAGTGGGGTAGTCCTATCTAAAAATATCTTGCATACTAGTTATTATTGGCCTAAAATGGATATAGATGCCACTACATATGTAAATAAATGTGACAAATGTCAATGGCATGCTAATTTGATTCATGCCCTAAAAAAGCACTGAAACTGATGTTGATACCATGGCCATTTTCTACATGGGGACTTGACCTCATTGGGAAGATTAACCCCACTTCATTTGATGGCCGTAAACATATCCTTACCACCAACAAATATTTCACTAAGTGTGTTGAATCTATACCCCTCACTTATGTGACTGGAAATAAAATTTCCAAATTCATCTTCAATCATCTCATCTGCCACTATAGTATCCCCTCTGACATTATATCTGATAATGGAGGATTATTCAAGAACAAAGATGTAGACTAGTTATGTACTAAATACAACATCACCTAACATTTTTCTATAACATATTACCCTCAAGGTAATGGCCAAGCTGAGGCATCCAATAAAACTCTTATCAACATTCTCAAAAAGATTGTAAATGATGTTGATCTTGATTGGCACCTCCATATATTCCTTTCCCTTTGGGCATATCGTACCAATCATCATACCCCCACAAGAGCCACTCCATACTCACTTTTTTATGGTACTAAAGCCATCCTTCCCATTGAGGTTGAGTTTCCTTCACTACGCATCTCTTTCAAACATGCCCTAGATGATCATGACTATCAAGTAGCTCACTTGCAAGAGCTGGATATACTTGATAAAAAATGCACAGCTACGCTCAACAATATTCAAGCATATCAAAACTGACACAAAGGCCAATATAATTGGCATGTTAAGAATAAAAAATTTGAACTTGGTGATCTTGTTCTTAAAGAAAACCAAAATAATACCATGGCTAAGAAGAAACATAAAGGGAAATTTAAACCAAACTGGATAGGGCCTTTCATCATCATTGTATATTATGGATCAGGAGAATACAAGCTTACCACACTAGATAGAGAGGAACTTCCAGAGATAATGAATATTATTTATCTCAAGTGGTACTATACTTGAGTGTTAAAGTGTACTATCTATAAGGATAATTTTAGTTATGAATTTTTGTCACTATTATTCTTTGTACACATACCATCCTTATCCATCCTCTTTTCCATATCCACTTTCTGCTTTCAACCTATCAACCTAGTGTGTTCTAAAAACCTATCCCATTTGACCTTGGTTTTTGTCATCCATTGTGAATTTTTAGCATCAAGCTATTTGATCATTTTCATCAATTGGTTCAAGAAATTAAAAAAGATATCATATTTTGGCGATAGTGTGATAGAATTTTTAGTAGTTTCATCCTTTGTTTGTTATTCTTTCTTACCACCAGTCTTGATACTACTTATAACCACCTTTGGGAAAATTAGTACCATTGATTTATGCCATTGTGTCTTAGTTATAACCACCTATGGGTAAAATAGGGGCAAGACTAAGCCTTGACGTACCAACTTACCACTTCTTATGCCATATTGTGTCTTTTTACCAACTGTGTCTATTTTATTTGAATTGGCTATCGTACTAGTTGAACTCCTTCACTAAAATGGTAGAACTACAATGACTTAAGGTCATACTCTAGGACTATGTAGGTAGCATTCAATACTTCTTGAGGTCAGCTCGGTCACCCTTTTACCCATGCTCTCACTATTTTGTGAGCAACCTAAGCCACGCTATCATCATTTTATGAGATTGACCCATTTAGTGTCTCATCATTCTTGATTGAGTTGAAATACTTTAAACAGTTCTAAAAACATTTCAAAAAATCATTAAAAAAAAACAAAAACATTGACCACTTCTTTACCTTAAGGATTTTGGTAACCCTTACTAAGTTACAAGCAAATCACTTGTCATTTAGTTTCCCCATCCTTCTTGGCCTTTTCCTCTCATGCACTTTCCATTTTACAAGACCATTTCTATTCTTCCATTACATCCATTCTATTTGTTTTCCTTAGTTATCACATTCTTCCCTTTCCCTAGGAGAACTATATTTGGCTTGAAGTTTTTTATTGGATATTACATCCATGAAACTATGTAGGTATCATCCACTTGCCTAGTGCATATGGAGACAGCTCAGCTACCCCCTTCTTTTTCTTCTATTCCCCTTTTTTTTTTGTTAAGTTGTCACCTATTTTATAGGGCTAATGTTCATATGGTTTTTATTGCATTGTTTGTTTGTTTGTTTTTTCTTATTTTATTTGTTTTTCTACCTATTTATTTGTTTTCAACATTATTTCCTTGATTCAGTTTATGTGTGTTCATTGGGTGATTCCTTGCCCACACTTACACTTGAATCCATCCATATTCATATGTTTACATTGTCATCATGGTTTCTATCATTAGTGCATTATTTTCTATTTGAGTATTGGATTATGGGAGTCAGTCCTTATGCATATTTCAACCAATTCCTCATGATATTATACCTTGATGCCTACCGACACGTGCTACAATAAACCTTAGCTTCAAGAAGTCTATTCAGCAATGGTGGCATCTCTTCAGCACCAACATCTTGATTCCACTCCTAATCATATCCCAAATAGAGTAATTAACCATGAAATAATTTCAACCTTTATTAGTTCGAGCGAGCATTTCCCTACTAGTAGGTTGTTTCAATTCATCATTACCTTTTGTGTTAATTTGTCATCATCCTCGGCCAATTTTATCATGTTTTCCATAATTGGGGTCCAATGATTATAACCACCTATGGGAAAATCATTGTATACCATCCCACCTATATTTCTCAATGATTATAACTGCCTTTGGGAAAATCATTGTATTGTTACCACTTTACTTTTTTTGACTATACAGGGGCATGTTATTATCTTGTTTATCTATCCTAACTGAGGCAGCTCCATCTTCTCAATGATTATAACCACCTTTGTGCAAATCATTGTCTTATCATAACACATTGCCACTATCAGGGTACAATGTTTATGACCACCTTTGGGAAAACCATTGTGCACCATCCCACTTCCATTCTAAATGATTTTGACTACATTTTCAATATCATTGTGTTTTCACCCCATCATCTTTCCTTTCTTTGGTCCCCTCATTTCACTTCATTCTTTTTGAGGGATCATTTGCCAATCTCCTTGTGCCAACCTTTCCCTCAAGGGAGCATCATATAGTTAGTTTATCATCATTATAGTTGTAAGCATGCAAGACCTTTTCATTCTTTGAGAATATGTTATTGTGCTTATATTTTGCAACACCTTCCCAAGTAGGGTCAAATTGTAGACACCTAAAACTAGCTGTCGATAACCTCCAACTAGGCGTTTGACCAATTTATACCCAAAATGCACAATTTGGCCTAAAAATATTAAAACATTTTTAAATGATGTGAAAATGACATATTCAAATACTAATTTTGGCTAGGGTATCCCTAAATGGGGCAATGCAATTTATGGGCCAGCTAACTTTGATCAGTTCATTTCAAGTCAAAATGCCAAATTTGCACCTGTGTGCTCTAGACTACTCTTTCCTATCAAATATTTTGCACAAGACTTGTTCCTTTGTTATTTTTTGTTTGAAACATTCTAAATGGGAATACGCATCCAATGCATCTAACAACACCTTCCAATTCAAATCTAGTCAAATTTAGGACCAATAACAAGGCATTCTGATCAATCTAAGTAATTTGTGCATAAAGTGTTTAATCATGATTAAGAGCTAATTAACCCAAATCAAGGCCTAATCAAAAATTTAATGAAATATTGTTGAATACTAGTTTTTATAAATGAATATTGAATATTTGCATCATCAAGTGACCTCATTTCTTGGGAAGACATCCCTAGGCCATAAATGCCATAAATATCAAGATTCATGCCCTTTATGCCTCATTAATGCCTTCTATGATGCCCTCCATTCCTCTTAATTTCCCCTTCTTCCAATTCCATGATGAGGATAATTACAAACTTAATTCCAAACATTGAATTAATCCTCAACCACACATCTCAATCTTGAGATGGATGGTTGAGGTTGATTCTGATCAAATCCAAAAATCTACAAATAGGAGGCCTCACAATATCATTTCTAAGATTTTTTGATGCAAATTTATAATGCCAAATTTCTTCTAAAAGCTTCAAGAAACTAGTGTTACCATGTCAAATTTATTCCAAGCCAAGCCAAGTTACAAGCCAAAGGTGCCAAGGAGAGATGGAGGTAGCCAAGCTTCCATTACCAAGGACTTCATGAGCACAAGCCAAGAAACCCACCCCTAAAAAGGCATTTGGGGCATCCAAAGAAGGTAAAGGAATTATTGTATTTGATTCCTTGCTTTTTAGTTGTGCTTGTAATTTGATTTTGTTAACTAAGCTCTCCTTAGTGTCTAGGCCTAGAGATGTTATGTTATTAGTGTGATTATTTCACTTTGTTTTCATTTTGGAACTAACACAATACTAACCATCCTCTCTTGAGTCAAATTCATAGATCACAGAGCAAAGGCAAAGTCAAACTTAGAAACATCTAAGTCATTACATCCTATTTCAATGAGTATTCAAATTTGAATATGTTCCATTGTATGCAGCCCCTATGCCTATGTTTGTCTTCTTGGACATTTGAATATGTCATTGAATTCTATGGACATATGAATATTTCATTTTTTGCCTTTATGGACATTTGACTAAGTAATGTCCATTTCATTTCATGGCATTTTAACATTCCCCTTATTTGTATTCTCTTTGGACCATTGCCTTTTGACTTGCTTTTGAGTATCCTTGTATATGTGCTTGTTTACTTTTTGAGATTGTACTATTATTATATAGATTTTTTCATGATTTATCTCATGAATTTTATGCCTACATGTGATTACATTGGTTCTATGCACTTAAATGATACATCTACCAAGACATGTTTCCTTTTATATGTTACATTGTTACATTCATAGATTTACAATTGCCTTACCTTTTTTAGGTGAGTTAACTACAAGGTATTAACATTCCTTCACCTCAAAGTAGGGGGGATATTAGTGGGGCCATGTCATGGTGACATGGCTTCCACATTTTTTATATTTTCTAGATTGTAGTGGGGGCATGTTATAGACACTCAAAAATTCTACACGATAGATTTAGATGTTGAAGCATCTTGACCCTCATCCAACCTCAAGTCTAGTTGACCACCTAGTTAATTAAACTCATTTGCTAAATTAAACCCATTAAACCCCTAACCTAACACCTTTAATTAAACCTTTTAATCCACCTCTTTTTAACTTACTTTCACCCATTTTCCTCTAGCTCCTAGACCATCGATAGTCAGCCTAACCGTCGATATTTAGCTTGATCATCGATGGTCAAGTCATCATCCTACTTTAGATCCATTTCCAGTTGTGTATAAGATAAGCATGGAAAAACTTAGCAACTTCTCTTTTTCAATTATAATAAGCTTTAAATCATTTTAAATGGTACTCCTATCTAATTAGTAATTTCCTCCTACATAACTATTAACTTCATCTTATAAAAGGAGAAGAGTAGGAGGTGAATTGGATCCACATCTGAGCTATCAAATATTCTTAAACACAGGTGTCTAGCATTATTTTAACAATAAAGTAGTAGCAATGAAGACCAGAACCTCTATCCAAATTGCTCTTAAGGCCAAAGTACTATCACTCTAGCCAAATTGCTTCAGCGTTCCATCAACCATCTAATAAGTTATAGGTAACTTTATTCTTGTTTCTTTGTTATATTTCATTTCTAAACTCCCTAACCTAATTATACCTACTCACCCACCTTATATTTCTGACCAAATCCATATTCAAACCCCTTCCTAATCATTTACCTAGTCTACCATTCCTTTTCTAAACATTCCTAAAAACACATACGCAATTACCGATGGTTAGCCCAACTTTTGACAGTCACCTCAACTGTTGATGGTTACCCAATTGTCGATGATCACATCAACCACTGACTATTCACCCAAATCTCGATAGTCACTATGGAAAAAATAATATCAAGTTATTTTCAATCCTTCTACCTCAACCAAACCTTGATTTTGTGTTTTTGCCTATTCATAGAGCCCTCCCTAATTTTGTGAACTTGAGCCCAGCTATCTTAGCATAGGTATTGACTCACTTTTCTATTTTAGTCATTTTCTTTGAACAAACATTTCACTTTATTCTTATTGCATACATTTAATTTCATTTTATTGAATGCAAGCATTCTTTCTTTTCATCTATATCAACTTAATTGTTATAAACAGTGGATTGACAACCTCCTAGCAAGCATACACTTCTTGGATCTAGCTCATGCTAGGCAGTCCACTCAACTATTTTGCTAACAAACCATTTTTCTAGTGTCTTTCTTATCTATAGGTTATTCCTTCCAAGCCAAAGAGGAGTTCCTATCATTGTCTAGATCATGTGCGCACTTTTACCAGGTTTTCCTTTACACACCCCTTTTACTAGTTTTTTATTTGCTTCCAAATTAAGAAATGAGCAAAAATTAAGGGAAACATTTTGGCATTCCTAGTGGGACCTAGCATCCCTTTTTCTTCCTTTATTATATGCTCATTGAATGAAATATAAAATTTCTTTTGGGCTTAAAATAAACCTTTTGCATACATTAATTGCTTGCTTATTTTAGTTCATTTAGTAACTTTAAAGCAAATTAATTAATTGTATCTTTCACTCTTGTATCACATAGTTCTTCCACACCACATAATCAATTGATACATCAAAACAAACTTGAGACAAGGCCCAACTAGGATTTCATCACCTAGCGGTAAATGTTATCCTTTCTTAGCAATCTTACTTGGAGGTCATTACCAAGGGGAGAACCAATTTAGCTCTCTAGTTGAGTATAAACTCTAAAATTTAGTATATATTGACTAAGGACTCAACACCCTTATCATTGTGGTGTGTGAAGTGCAGGGGTAGGCCCCAATATCAAGCCACGTACTAAAGATCAATACAAATTTTATCTCTTGAGCACCTAAACACAACCTAAAACCAACCTTAGATTTCCTCTTTGGTACCTAATATACAAACCAAATTTCCTATTCACACTTTCTAAGGCATGAGCTAAAAGTGATTTAAAAATAACCATAGGTTATTAAGCACATTTTAGTGTATGTTTTATTTCCTTGAGATCTTTTCTTTTGAATTGCTTTGTGTTTGAGTTTTGAGTTTCATTATTTCTTTATTGTTCCTCTCATGGTCTTTACTAGATAATAGTTGAGGAATCAAACCAACCAACAACCACCTTCTTCTTCCTCCTCCATGGAGTATACCTATGATGCTAAGGGTTCCCCTCATTTTTCTCCCCCTCCCACTAGGTTTCAGATTATTGTTGAGGGTGATGCATATTTTTTTGCATTCCATAATAACAACCTTATGGCTCTTCAACATTACTTTAACACCTTATCTAACTGTACTTCTCTTACTTTAGTTCTTTTCATGGATCCCCCCTATGGTATGCCTCCCCATATTCTAGTGTGTGCCACCTCAACCCAACCCATGATCACCCAAGCCTTTTATTCTTTCAATATTCCACCCATTACCACTCTCCAAACTCTATCCAACATCCCAACCAATAACCAAACACCTAATACTCCAACTAATACATCCAAAATTAGATCAAATTTACCTCTTTTTACTTATACTCCTTTTAATATTGGATTATCTTCTACCCCTATTTCTACCATTACCCTTAGTTCAACCAACCCACCAATTTTTCCTCACTTCAGAGTTTAGTACTTTCCATACCTTAAACACTTCCAAATATTAGCACTAGAGTTACCACCCACCAAGAACCAACTGGAACTTTCATACCTTCAACCCAATATACATACATCCCACCATCTACCAACCCAAACATACCTCTAAACCAATCCATATCATCCCCCCAACAAGTACCCATGACATCTTACCCATATGTTTCTAACCCATAAGGATACATAACACTTTCTACCCAATTGTTTGTGCCAATCAACCCTTATGTGGTACCATCCCAACCTCCTATGACCACTTACCAATATGTGGCTTCTTTAGTGCCTTTTGTCACTTATCCATACATTGATACTACCCAATCTCAATAAATTTTACCATCTAATTATGTATTTCCTAAACCTCAAATAGATTTGGTCAAGATGTTAATGGACAAAATGACCAACCTAGAGTCATCTATCTTTGGGTCTCATAGCCTTTTATCCTATGATCAAATTTATAATGAACCCATCCATCTATCTATTCCTATCCATTCTTATCATCCTAATGGGAATTACCTAAGTTTTCCAAGTTCTTAGGTAAGGAGGACCCCTAACAACATTTTAGAGCATTTCATCATTCTTTTTATTTGATTGCATATGATTATGCTCTCCTCTTTTGTACCTTCCCCATGGCTTTATCAAGACCAACCCTTGATTGGTATAATGATCTCATGACACACTCCATATTTTCCTTCTCCCAACTAGCCCAAATATTTTTAGAGCACTTCTCAGTAAATATATCTAAAAATGTTTCTTTATTGACCTCTATTCTTTTGGGAAATTTGATTATGAATCAATTGCCAATTTTGTAGCCAGATGGAGAGGTCTCATCAACTAGCTTTCTTTCTCTCTACCCCAACCTAAGTTGATTAATATTTTCTCTCAACATTATGGCAAACATATTTTCCCCACTCTTCAATTCCAAACTTTTAGAACTTTTGATGAGGCATTCACCATGGCACTTAAACTTGAAAACCAAGCCATTGATGAGGGGAAATTAAAACTATGGAATAAGAATTCTAGATTTAAATATAATGACCATCTCTATACCAAAACCACTAACCAACCCAACCATCCTAATACCAAAACAAAATCATCCACAAACTTAGTGGTCGTAAAAACTACTCAACCACCAACTGTCAACCAACCCCATCAAACCAATTCTTCCAACCCTTCCTACCAGCAAAACCAAAACCAAAACTGAGCTCCTCCCAAACAATATACCCCCATAGGGGAGTCTTATGCTTCATTTTTAGACATATTACTCAAATCTAACCTCATCCAACTTCCACCTATCAAACTACCCCAATAATTTTACGCTTCTCTCCCCATGCCTAGTTGGTATAATGATAATGAACATTTTGCCTTTCATCAGGTTATAGGATGTGATGTTAGTAGATGCAATACCTTCAAAAGTATTTTCTAAAGCTTAATTGATAGTGGATAACTTACATATGATAATCCCAATGAACCTCCTAATTAGTCCCTTGACATCTTCCACAAACCTTTTCCCAATCATGTTCCTTCTACCCATCACCATGACAACAAACTAGAAGCCTCTCACTCTCATGAGGCATATACAATCAAAGTTATTATTAGTGAGCCCACTATTCAGGAGACCACTACCACAACCACTAATTCCTTCATTTCACTCACAAAATTAGTGGACTAACCTTCTATTCCTTTGGAAACCCAAATGAAATAATCAACCACCCCTCTCTCTTCACTTGATGAGACCTTAGCATTATCTACCTCTCTTTTGATGGAAATACCAAAGGAGACAACCTTTGATTTAACCATTGATTCTTCCTCCACTTCACCCATTAAAGTGGTAGAATTTCCCTCCATTCCTTTGGACACCCAAACAAAGCTAGCAACCATGCCCACTTCCCCCATCATAGAACCATCCATTCCCCCTTTGAAAACCATCCCACAAGAGGAGATTACCTCATCTATCCAACCACCAATTTTAGAACCCTTCATCAAAAACAAAGATGAAGGAGCCATTCCCTCTCCTCCACCTAGGGGGTTAATTTTTTAAACTAATGACCAAGGAACCAAGCCCATCTACAATCACTTTTCTATACTCATACAAAGTTTAAAGTTAACTTCTCAACCCAACTTTGATAGAGCCACTTTTTGGCATCATCTTGGACTCCCTTACCAAAATAGATCTAAATCATCAACCTCCCTTAAATCCCCTTAAACCCATTATTACCACTCCATCAAATACCTCTTCTTACAAAACCATAAGTGAACCATCGCAACCACCTCCCATTAACATTACCAAATCACCTGATACCTCTCTTACCAAACCAGTCAAGAATATAGGAATTATTCTTGCATCTAGCCACATTCACCCCTCTTTGAAGTTAGATTTAACACCATCTAGACCACCAAAGAAACCTAAAACCAAACCAATTAAGAGGGTATATTTAACCAAACCTCTACCTTGAACTAGACCCATACCACCTCCTTCTCACCTACCTTCTATCTTAGGACCCCATCCTTCCTCTAGTAAACCATCCCCCTTTTCTCTACCTACACCTATGCCTATCAAACCATTTAGTTTTCCATCATTCTTAACTAACCTATCTACCTCTACTTTCCCACATATATCCAACCCCTCATAATCTAAATATTCCACTATCAAATCATTTAACCTAAAGCCAACCATAACTAAGAAATCCCAACCACCAACTAAAACCATTCCACCACCTATAAATTTTAAGGTGAAAACTACTTCTAAGAGGGCTCCCATCCCTAAAAATATAAACCCATCACCTCCAACACCTTTGAATGAATATTATTCAACCATAATATAAAGTTTATTTCAAACTTCTTCCATTAGCTTACTTCCTATCAAACCATTCTACTCTTCCAATACCAAACCCTCCTAGTTCAATGATAACTTGATTTATGCATACCATAAGGCACTAAGACATGACACAAAGAACTGCAAAGCTCTCCAAGCACTTGCTCATAGCCTATATTATGAGGATGATCTATTATGAGCCTCTCTTACCCCCATTACCAACCTAATTTCCCAACCAACCTATCCAACATTTACCTACTCCACTACTCTCACCCAAGAGTGAGGAGGAGGAACTAAAGCAACCATAAAAGTTGGCAAATCCCCCCATCCACACTATTCATATGGTTACTCAATCTTGGGCCCAATAGAAGGACAAGGGAAAATCCAAAGTCTCAATTCCTTGGACATACCTTTCAACCCCTCAACCTTCTAACCAAATAGAAACACCTACACCTTCACCTATGCCACCACCAAAACCCAAAGTGTCCATTTTAAGACCCTTTCATTCCAACACTTCTTAATCCATCTAATGTATCATGTTGAAATAACTTTGCTAAACACTGGTGAAAATGAGCCTTTATGAACTAATCAACACCTCACCCCACCATCATTAGTTACTGATAGAGGCTCTACAATATATATAGGTTCAATCAGATGACCCTCAACCTCTTTCACCCTTTGATGGAGCCCTACAGCTTTCTACCTTCATCACATTTCAAGATTATAAAATACCTCTTGCTCATACTGAGTATCCCAATCTTTTCCTCTTCATCACTGCATACATCAATCAAACCCACATCAAGAGGGTAATTATTTATGGAGGAACTAGCATCAACATTATCTCCTCCCATGCTTATGACCAACTTTAGCTACCCAAGAACATCATGTCAAAAAGCACAGTGGTCCTTCACTCCTTTAATGATACCATGGCCACTACTTTGGGGATAGTTGTCTTCCATATTCACTTGGGACCTCATATCATTCCTAAACTATTTTATATTATAGAGGGTGAGCTATAATATATTGTGTTACTCAAATACCCTTGGATCTATGCCATAATTTGTGTCCCTTCTACTTTACATCAATGTATCAAATTTAAGCATGAGGGTCAAGTTGTTACCATCAAAGCTGACCTTAGTCCTTTTGCCTCTTGCAATATGACATATCAACCTAATGATGTTCCGTTTCCTCCCTCATCCACATCACCATCAACTACTAATAACACTACCTCACCACCAACCAAAACCAACAACACTCTCACCCACAATAGTGATGAAGCTTCAACTAGCTCATCTATCCCTTCTTCCTAGATTCCCATAAAGGACCCCTTAAAATCCATGTTTCAACATCTCTCCCTTGGGGAATATTGCCTTTTATCTTTGGATGATTTCCTTACTTTATAAGAGTATGGGAACGTCAAACATGACCCTTCCTATGATCCCAACATCAAAACCATCATCCCTTTTAGGCTCCCCAAAAATCAAACAAATTTTATCTATGGGGGACTTGATCAGTGATAGGACCTAGGCTCACAAAGCTCTAACACCAATTGTCAGTATTAAGCACAATTAATTACCTTGTATAAGCAACTAAACATGGAATTTAACTAGGAGTAGCAAGTAACTAGAAATCAGAAATAGCACAGAATATGAAAGACAATACACAATTATATTCAACTCATCCAGAAGGAAATACAATAAAGAGATCACACTCTTCCCACACCTCTTGGGCATACCAGTAATCTTCCCTCAAGAGTTCTCTCTCTCAATTATAAACAAATCAACTCAATAACTGAGTTGTTGTTTCAACCAGTCAGTAACAATACTACCAGTACCACTGAGTACACACACATACTCCAAGTCTGAGTACACCACATACTCCAAGTAGATCTCACCTGATCTTACTACCTATTGTGTTGCCGATCTCCCTGATCTTGCACACCTACAGATCAAATTGGTTTTACACACCTGTAAACCTAGATCTCGCACACACACACACCTACAAATCAACTAACCTTACCATGTAGATCTCACTTGATCTTGTTATATCATAGATCAACTTGGCCTTGCATACCTGCCAACCTAGATCTTACACACCCAGAAGAACCCTTGTCTTTGTCTCACCAAGTCCTTATGATTCTCCTTTGGATAGAACCCTTCTGATTCTACAAATTACAATACAGCCCCATGAGTCTATTATATAGATCCCATGCAAACAATAATTAGACTTCTAATTATAATAATTAGAAATGTAGACTTAAGACTAAAATTAGTCTTTTACATGCAAACAAACTATCCATCTAAAATAAGACCAGTTCTGGAAGCACATGCAAACACATGCACACACAGGCTGCCGATGTCAGTTCCTGTCTGACTGATGTCATCCGACCCATAACTGATGTCGATTACTGTGAACACTAAAGATGACCAAAATTAGTTGATTAGACCAACATTGATTGCTTTGCAACTCAGAAACCTCCTCCATTTGCATTAGTGAAGCTTTTAGCTCCACAACCTAACAATCTCCCACTTGGAGATAAACAGCTGCACCTGTACCTATACCTGTACATCATCTAATTTTGTTTCCTAGCTTGTATCCCTCTTCAAGTTCAACCTTGACTACCAACCACCACATATCTTATGGTGCTACTCCTATCATCTAAGTAACCTACCATATCTGAATCTACATACACATGTAGAGAAGTCCCTAACCCTGCATAGCATGTTAACCTGTTGTTGGTCCCTCTCAGATACCTGAGAATCCACTAAACTACATTCTAGTTTTCCTTACCCAGATTGGCCACAAAGTTGCTGACAACACCCACTACTTGGGTAATATCAGGTCTAGTACACATGTACTCAACCTCATCATGTGAATTGGGACACTGTTCTGTGAACTGTCCATCCATAGGTGTGTTAACCGATTCTGCATCCTACATAGTGAACCTCACCACTACCTTATTCACACAATCATCTTGAGACAACATTAACCTGTGATCTTCCTTGTCTCTAGAAATACTCATGCCAAAGAATTTTGATGCTCCCAAATTCTTCATGACATACCTCTGAACTAACTTTACCTTTAGCTCAGCACAGCAACTCCCTGCATGTGTGACCCTGCAACAAGCATACACACAACATACAGTAACAGGATAATGTAGCTAATATTATCTAACCTAGTAAATAAAACACAATGGTCACATTGACATCAACTAAAGCCATGCTTTGTCATACACTTGTCAAACCTCCATTGTCCTGTAGCCTGCTCAAGACCATATACCCTGGCCTTCTGACTCACGTGTCCATTCTCTCTCTTCTTTAACCTGGGAATCTGTTCATCTTTCAGTGCTTTCTTTCTAGCTGGCAACTCTACCAAATCTCTTGTTTGGTTCTCTTCCAAGGAATCCACTTCTTCATTCATGACATGCTCCCACTATTTCCTAGATTCTACCTGCTCTACCTCTTTAAAACTTCTTGGTTCTTGACCATTAGTGAGCAACAAGTAGTGTAAAGAAGGTGAATAATGAATTTGAGGCTTACTTACCCTTTCAATCCTCCATATGGGTGTTTGAGACTCCTTGAAAAAAATTTGTCCACCCAAAATACATTCTCTATTCAACCCTGGTCTACACCCGACTGATGTTGATTCCACCTGATTGCCGATGCCAGTTCCCTGATCAATGTCAGTGTCCACCTAGTCACCAATGTTAGTTCCCTAACTGACATTGATCACCACCTAATTAACACCACCAAGTCTGGTCTGCACATGACTGATGTTGGTACCTACCTGATTGACGTCAGATCCACTTGACTGATGTCGGTAACTGTGTTTTCTTGTGATTGATGACTTTTTACCTGCAAGCTTACCTTGGATCATAACCCTATCCAAACTACCCTGCTCAATTTTATTTGACCTCCTTAGCTGATCACTGTCCATCATCTCCTCCATGAACACCAAGGCTTTCCATTTCTTAAGTTTGTCAAAGACATTTGACCTCCTCTTAAGAACATGCATCCCCTTCTTACTCATGTGACCAAGCCTACAAAGCCACATCTTTTCAACAAAAGGTGAATCAATAATACAAGTAGATAGATAAATAATACCTACTTTCTTACCACATGCTAATTCAAGTGCATCCACTATGAGAGTTACTATGCACCTGTCATCACCCAACTTTCCTATAGAAATTAGACTCCTCTTCAGGATTGGGACTTGCATGACATCCTTCAACACCCATGTGTTGGCCATCTGCAATTTTAGCCACACTTCCCCTTTACCAACAATCTGACAAGGCTCACCAACCCCTAAATAAATCTTTCCAAAGTCTCCATGGACATAATCATGGAAAAATTCTCTATTTGGGGCTTAATGGAAAGAGGCAACAAAATCTATAACCCAAGATTCTACTTTATCTAAGGAACATACAAGAGCATCCTGTGCAACAATCCCTGCAACATCTACTTCTTCATTTCCTTCATGCTGATCTTCTACCAACCAACAATCTTTCTTTACCTGCTCTTTCTTTCCATAATTCAGTAATTGAGAACTCTTGATATTGAGTTCCTCCATTCTTAGTGTACTTTCTTTTGCCATTGCTATACTCCCACTCAATCAGAAACCCCTGAGAGTGACCTATAATCAAACACAAACCTGCTCTGAACTAGGCTCTAATGAACTTGCAACCCCACTCTAATACCACTTGATAGGACTTAGGCTCACAAAGCTCTGACACCAATTGTCAAGATTAAGAGCATAATTGATTACCTTGTATAAGCAACTAAACATGGAATTTAACCAGAAGTAACAAGTAACTAGAAATCAAAAATAGCACAGAATATGAGAGATAATACACAATTGTATTCAACTCATCCAAAAGGAAATATAATAAAGAGATCACACTCTTCCCACACCTCTTGGGCATACTATTAATCTTCCCTCAAGAGTTCTCTCTCTCTCAATTACAAACAAATCAACTCAATAATCGAGTTGTTGTTTCAACCAGTCAGTAACAATACTGCCAGTACCACCAAGTATACACACATACTCCAAGTCTGAGTACACCACGTACTCCAATTATATTCACCTAATCTTACTACTTGTTGTGTTGTTGATCTCCTTAATCTTGCACACCTATAGATCAACCTAGTTTTGCACACCTGCAAACCTCTCTCTCTCTCTCTCTCTCTCTCTCTCTCTCTCTCTCTCTCTCTCTCTCTCTCTCTCTCTCTCTCTCTCTCTCTCTCTCTCTCTCTCTCTCTCTCTCTCTCTCTCTCTCTCTCTCTCTCTCTCTCTCTCTCTCTCTCTCACTCACACACACACACACACCTATAGATCAGCCGACCTTACTTAACATGTAGATCTCACCTGATCTTGCTATACCGTAGATCAACCTAGCCTTGCATACCTACTAACCTAGATCTTACACACCCAAAAGAACCCTTGTCCTTACCTCACCAAGTCCTTATGATTCTCCCTTAGATAGAACCCTATTGATTCTACAAATTACAATACAGCCCCATGAGTCTATTATATAGATCCCATGCAAATAATAATTAGACTTCTAATTACAATAATTAAAAACATAGACTCAAGACTAAAATTAGTCTTTTACATGCAAACAACTATCCATCTAAAATAAGAACAGTTCTGGAAGCGCATGCAAACACATGCACACACAGGCTGCCGACATTAGTTCCTATCTGATCGATTTCAGTCGGCCCATAACCGATGTTGGTTACTATGAACACTAAAGATGATAGACGTTAGTTGATCAGACTAATGTTAGTTGCTCTACAACTCAGCAACCTCCTCCATTTGCATCAATGAAGCTTTTAGCTCCATAACCTAACAATCAGCTACTTCTCACTTCTACCACTATCTCATCCATCCAACCATTCACCTTCAACTTATCTTATCTCAACAAACTAGGCTTTACCAAAACTTAAATTTATAGGTTTTCTTGGAAGGGGTTTGGTCTCTACCTTTATGAGTAGGGACCTCATGAGCTACCCATAATCAAAACCCAAAAACCTCATGAGTTATTCAGCCTTGGATTTGTACCACTAGAAGAACCCACCTCACCAAAACCCATTGCCACCATCAATGAGGATGTTTCATCCTCACCAATACCATCTCCCTCAAAGTTTGAAGACTTCAATATCATCCCATCTAACTTTTTTTTATCAATACCATTAGTTTGGGCCCCCTAACCTATCAAAAGGATGACCAAACTAAAACCCTTCCTCTCATCCATCCTAAAATGATAGAGTGAGATTCTCCTACCATCAACACCATCCAACATTAGGATGATGATTCTATTCTCACATACATCAATGTGTGGGATTATCCTATTCATAAATGCCTTCCTCCTGAGAACCAAAGCATGCTAAATGAATTCACTATTGATGTCAACTTGGGTACTCAGGATAACCCATGTATCATTAAGATCAGCCAATCCTTAAATTACATGGAGAAATAAGATTACCCTTATTTCCTTCATGACCATAGTATAGCATCTCTTGGTCCTATTAGGATATGCCTAGAATTGACCCCTTTATTTGCCTTCACAACATTGTCACCCATCCTAAGGCTAAGCTAGTGTGGCAAAAACTTCGTAAGATGCATCCTTGCATAGCTTTTCTTGTCAAAAAAGAGCTTCAACATATTTTATCCGTTGACTTAATTCAGCCCATTGACTATCC
Organism: Torreya grandis; assembly: GCA_037957365.1. Lineage (NCBI taxonomy): Eukaryota > Viridiplantae > Streptophyta > Pinopsida > Cupressales > Taxaceae > Torreya > Torreya grandis. Next base: position 25,267 of record JARHVA010008157.1, read on the forward strand.
ATAGTGGGTTTATAACATCATTCTCATCACCAAACCCATTAGAAGACTTTACCTCTGCATCAAATTTTGTGACCTCAATCTCACTTTCCCCCAAGATGACTTTCTACTATCAAACATCGACCAACTTGTTGATCTTATAGATGGAAATGAAATGTTATCTCTCATGGATAGTTTCTTAAGATATAATCAGATCTTGATTGATCTTAAATATCAACATAAAACTTCCTTTATCACCTCATGGGGAACCTTCTACTATAGGGTCATACCTTTTGGTCTAAAGAATGCTGGAGCAACCTATCAACATGCCATGACCTACATATTTTAGGATCTCATCCATAAAATTATGGAGGACTATGTGGACAATCTCCTTGGGAAATCTAAACACCCCAAGGATTACCTAACCATACTTGTAAACATCTTTGATTGACTAATCCATTATCATGTTAGGCTCAACCCTAAGAAATGTATTTTTGGGGTCTTATTAGGAAACCTTCTTTGCTTTATTGTCTCCTTTTGAGGAATTAAAATAAAACTTTCTAAATATAGAATAATATTGGAGATTCCTCCTCTTATTAACCTTAATCAACTCTACAACTTATAGGGGAAGCTCTAATCCATTTATCACTTCATTTTCCAGTTATTAGATAGATGTCAACCCTTTCACCATCTCCTTGAGAAAGACACCTATTTTAAGTGGACCAAGTACTCTCAACAAGCCTTTGATTTAATCAAGGAGTACCTTCTTTCTCCACCAATCCTTATCCCTCCTAGGGAAGACCAACCCTTATACATTTATATATCCACTATAGACCATTCCTTAGGGGTAATTCTCACTCATCATTATGAACAAAACAAAGATCAAACTATCTACTACATTATTTGCACCCTTATAGAATATGAGACTTAGTATAATCATCCTTAAAAACTTTGATTTTCCTTAGTTTTTGTGGCCTTCAAACTCCATCACTACCTTCTTAATAATAAAACTTATGTCATCACTAACACCAACCCACTTAAGTACATGCACTCTAAACCATAACAAAACTAGCATATGGCTAAGTGGCTCATACTTCAAGCTGAGTTTTATCTTGAGTTCCTTTAGTAAAATTCCATTAAGGTGAAAGTCATTGCCAACCAATTAGTTGAATCTCTTCTATCATAAAATCAACCACTTCCATTGGCATTTCTAGACAAGTCCATCATAACTCTTTCTCAAGAGGAACCCACCTACCAAATGACCATATTTTTTTATGGCTCCAAATGCATGGTGGGGGTGCTTGAGTTATTCTCATTCCCCTTAATGGTGAACCTCTTCCCCTTTCCTTTAAAATTGACTTTGAATGCACTAATAATGTGGCTAAGTATGAAGCCCTAGTCATAAGTCTCCAAACCATTCTAGCCCTAGGAGTTAAAACCATCAGTGTCTTTGGTGACTCCCAACTAGTCATCAACTAGGTCAACAAATCCTATCAATTTAAAAATGATGTCTTATTGAAGTACAAAAAACTCATAGGTGTACTCTTAGCATCATTTGATCATTATCTTATCTAGTTAGTTCCTTGATCTACCAACAAGTTCATAAATACGATGGCTTCTCTTACTTCCCAAATTCCATCTCAACCTACCAAATGTAAACCATTTATCACCATCCATCATTTTAACACACCCTCATATGTTAGTTCTGACCTTCCTACCATTTTTAGTGTGGAAGCATCTCCTTTTGACATTTGGTATGACGAAACTTTTAACTACCTTAACCTTGACATTGTTCCTTCTAACCATTCAAGGAATGTTCAAAGAGCCTTTATTTATAGTACCTCTTGTTACACCATACTATAGGGAATCTCTTACAAATGTGGCTTTGACAGCCTCTTTATCCATTATCTATGTAGTCATGAAGCTTCTCATGCTATCAAGGAAACACATGATAGAATCTATGGGGGACACCTTAGTGGTTTGGTTGTCACTAAATGTATCCTTTACCTTGGATATTATTGGCCTACCCTCAATAAATATTATTATGATTATGTAAAAAAGTGTGTCAAATGTCAATAACATGCTAACTTACATCATGTACCGACCCATGGCCTTTGAGTATTAAAAGACTATAGGACCTTCTCATAATGGGGTCTCGATCTTATTAGGTAAATCAATCCTCATTCTTCACAATGACACCAATTTATCATTAATGATACCAAATATTTCACCAAGTGGGTGGAATCCATCCCTCTTATCTCAACCAAAGCCAAAAAGATTAGCAATTTCATAAATCACTATATCATCTACCACTTCAATGTTCCCTATAATATCATCATTGATAATGGTAAATCCTCTAAAAATAAGCAAGGTCTTTGCAATTCTTTTCACATAAAATTAATCTTTTCCTTGCCCTATTATCCAAAAGCAAATGGCTAGGCTTAAGACTCTAACAAGATCCTCAATAAAATGTTAACCAAAGTAGTTAGTGCTTTAGGTCAGGATTGTCACATGCACATCCCTTTTGCTTTATGGGCCTATCACACTAAAATTTGAAACTCTATGGGTGTTACCCCTTTCTCCCTCATCTTTGGGGTAGAAGTAGTCTCACCTCTTAAATTCAAGATTCCCTCTCTTCACATATCTTTGCATGAGATCCTTTTTAAGAGAGATTATCATCAGGAACATCTCACACGTCTTGAACTACTTGACAAACATTTCCTCATAAAATTTAACCATCTTCATGTCTATCAAGAATAAATCAAGCACAATTACAATAAACAACTGAAAGAGTAAGAATTCAATATCAGAGACCTCATCCTTAAGGAAAACCAACATGTAACTAATATGGAGAAAAGCAAAAGAGGCAAGTTTACTTTTAATTATCTGGGGCCCTACATCATAACCTATAAGTATGGATTAGGAACTTGTCATTTGTCTTCTCTTGAAGGTAAACTATAACTTGAGCCTCTCAATGCTTGTATATGTATCCTTTCTATTATTAAAGTAGGATCACATTCACATTTGTGTTTAAGTTAAGCTCATCCCTTGGTTTATGAGATTTTCACTTTTCCTAAACATTCACCTATACTTTTCCCTTTAAGGAAAATTGATTATATCATATGACCATGTGATTATCTATCACATTTATAGCCTAATCCTAATCATGGATACCATGGCTCTACCCATGGCATGGTTCTCATGGATACTTTTTATCTCTAATCAGATGGAATCCCATGATTAGTTGTCTCTCATACCACTTTCCCTCACCTATCATTAACCTTTTGTGCTAAAATTCTTACCTCCATAAAGTATACCTTTAAGCCTAAATAAGCTTGTCCATGTCTAAACCTAGCATTCAAAATCAAATTTGGATACTAAAATATCACTTGGGTCCATATCTCTAGAATTACATACTAATCCCTTAAAGGACAACTATCTAATAATAAAATTGCTTAAAGATAGACTTCTCCCTTGAAGGATAGATATAAAAATCCAACTTTAGACCATCCTCTTAAAGGATGGATAAGTTAAGTTTGTCAAACAAAATCATATGAAGCTTCTTGTATCGATCAGCTTCACCAACCTATCAAAACAAAAAAAGCAACAAACAACCCTATATCCAAATCAAATCAAGTAAGCCACAATCAGATTTTATATATGGCATTAGTACACTTCATACATTGATTAGTCTACATAATTCTATTAAGGCATGGACTTGTCTATTACAGTTATTTAATCACCTATAGAAGGGCAAGCTAACCCATATCAGGTTACCATATAACCCATTTCCCCTTTCCAGCTATCACCTACTTTCCCTTCTTAAACTCTCTAAAATAAAGTGACTATGAGCTTACTTGAAAAAAATTGATCATGATACCTTCTTTTTCAATCAAAGCATGCTCATACGAAACATTTGAAAGGCTTATTTTCATTAACTCGCATCTAACTTTGGCTTTGTTAGGCCTTTGTCAATAAACACTTCTTGCATTTTTATTACCCTCTATTCATTAGTTCATGTGGATATATGTCTAATAATCCTTCTCTATTTTCCACATTTATTATGTTATCTAAACTTACTTTATGTGTTTTCATCATAACTACATATCACATATTATATCAAAACATTCACAATATCATTCTCATCAATGCAATAATCAATATACATCACAACATTATGAACCATATCTTATATATGCACCTAAACATAAATCACATCATCACTCATATCATAAACCACATCATCTAAAACCATAATCCAAACCATCATATCCATGATAATGACCATGAACAAACACATCATCCATAATATGATCACCAAAAACTATCAATATATTAATTTCAAAATCACAAGCACATTTTCATTCCCTCATCTTATCATCACATAAATCATCCATAATCTTCAACATCATATCTATCAAAACACAAAATAAACCATATTATCCATTAACATGTCATCATATTCCTACACTACAAATCCACATATCACCTTATAGAGCATGGGGCATGAGCATCCTACCCTTTTTTTCATATCAAAACATGTACCATGCACATTTATAAACATCAAAATTAATGAACCATAATCAACACCATCAATCACATATCTATAATCCTATCTACAAACCACATCATATCAATTAAATCACATAAACCATGTCATCTACCATTTACCATATACAACATAAGCATTATCCATAAGTCACATCATATCTACCAAATAAAAACCATGTCACATCTATAAACTATGTTGTCATTTTCTTTAACATGATCATCTATACATCATCTATCACATACCTATAATAATATCATAACCAACATCATTATATGATAATAATCAAAACCATCCATGATCATAAATATCATATCCATAAATTAAAAATGCATAACATCTATGAACCTCATCACATGCCTAAGCTAATAGTCAATAAGAATCAAACATGTCCTCCACAATTTATCACCATAACCACATAATGAACATAATCATCATCTATATCATCATGAAAATCATACAACATAATCATCATAAACATCATAAGAAAATTCATATATGTCAATGAGTATACATCATGTCTATCTAATAAGAAATACATGTCACAATGTATAAATCGCTCTCTCTCATATATACATCTCCTATCATTAGCACACAAGCCCGTATCAAAATCAAAAACATATACACATATCAAACCCCTAAACCACCACTACCACCTTCACCTAAACTTATACCTGCACTACCATGTGGTGGTGGTCCCTTGATCTCCTTGCCTGACCCACCATAGCAACCCACCATCCTAGAGTAGTTATAGATGGACCACTTGCTAAGCTAGCCCTATACTCTCCATACCTCATCTCCAATGGTAGTTGTGTTAGAACTTCACCTCATAATATTTCAACTCCTCAATGGTGTCTAAATGATCCAAAACTCAAAAGATTTAGTTGAAATATAATTCAAGAAACAAGAACAAAACAATTTAAATAATGCTATTTCTGATTGGAGATGTTTTATTGATCAAATTTACAGACCAAAACATATGCTTATCTCTGAGAAGAGATGTCTGATTTCCATTTCAGGTTACATCTTAATTTATACATGTTTTTAAGGTGTGGGGAGGATGTGGAAGGTCACCAATCTTGAGGGAGATGAATTGGTTTGACTTCCATGATTTAAAATAATACAGAACTTAAGGAATTACTATTTTTTAGAAACTTACTATTTTTAGACTGCACTACTAAAATTGAAATTTGGGACACTTTCATTGGGTTTTATGGGGTCTAAATTCATTGATAAAAGATCCATGCCATCTCATGACGTTCTCCTCATTATTAGCTTTCCAACGGTTCAAATAGTGAGTCAATTGGAGCTACGGTGCAAAAGATATGGCTCCCAAAAGTTCTGCCATCAATTGGGGTGGACCCATCACCCGAATTATCATCTGAATTATTGTCCGGTTCACTAAATATCATGTCATAATAATTATATCCAATCCTCTTATGGGTTCCCCTTCTAGTGCTACCACCACTCCTATCCTCTACCTCAATGAATCTCTCTCCTATGTCACTAACCCAAGAGATATCCTCACCTAATCTCGCTCTACAATCAAGGTGGCCACTTGACCCTATAAGGTGACAATCTAACCCTATAAAGTGGCCACCTATCCCTATAACCTAATAATCTAGGCATATGATACTTCCAGTACTATTACTACCTACCTATCCTATGTTGATGCCCTAATAAGATCCACATCCATGGGTTTTTTTACCCCTTTCACCCCATCCAAAATCAGCAACTACATATCAGGTCTAGTACCACATTGCATAACCATCCACAATACCTGCATCATCTATCATAGCTCTCATTGGTAGCTCCTCATGGTCTAAAATAATTTCTTGTGGCTATGACTCTAGGAGCAAGAACTCTATGTCTTCCCTCTTATATCTCAAGAAATCTAGTGGGATCCCTTATACAAGGCTAAACTATCTCCACACTTGGTCAAATGGGATAAACTCAGTCTCACCATCATGCCTCCTAGAAATCTAGTGTTAGATCTATAGTGACAACATTGAAAATATATACCATGCCCACCTCATCCAGTCCACATACAACCTCCACACTATGTCACCCCCACCATACCCTCCAAAGCATATTTAAACCACTCTATGTCCCTAGTGCCACCACCTACCCCTATTAGCACATAATCTCCTCTCCATATCATGAAACCCACTTTGTAGTTTGTTAGAACATAACCATCCCATAGTATCCCCAAATGTCTCAAAACTCATATATACTCATATGCCCAGTAATGGAGCACAAACCCCACACTAATCTTGCACTGCTTGTGTGTTCAAAATACCTAAAGCTCCCTATAAATCTAGACCAATAACATGGGGGCCCAACCAAAAATATTCCTCCCCAAAAGAATCACCACTAATAATACCAAAATTAGACAATGGAATTGGTCAGTACTCAAATCTAGTAGCATGAAGCAAGACACCCCCATCATCATCATGGTCAATAAACATCTATCCCCTGGGGCCCTCTAGTATAATGGCCCATAGAAAACACCACCTACATGATACCTAATTTGGACCAAATCCACTCCATAGATAAGGCCTATATGGTAGTCCCTCTCCTTACTCTATATGTGATAAATCAGCTCCCCTCAAATGGGTACCTTTGTGATCCATTGAATATCCTCTAGAAGGATAGTCATCTCTCCCATTGGTAGAAAAATTGTGATCATGGTCAGGTCCTATCTCTTGATAAGGACCACGATCATAGCTACATCCTATAGTAGGTGTTGATAATGTCTCATGGATCCTACGCCAACCTCTTCCATATGCCTCCAATTGTAATCCATCATCCCATAATGGACCTGTATGAAGATCTTAGGGACTTGGTCCCTCATCTGAATCTACTCATAGGCTTGTAAACCACCAATAAAATTAGCATGCCTACTTCATTTTTCCACATCAAGATAAGTACCAACCTATACCTACCCTTCTTATAATCTATTCCAATTGACCCCATTACATTTATCCTATTTACCTCTAGTATTCAAATAAACCTATACCTCTATCTAACACCACTCCTAACACATCACTTTAAATACCTAGACACCTCTACCCACCGACCCTTCATCCTATCTAAACCTTTTTCACTACCACTATAAAATATATTTTCAAGTGTTTACCCATTTAATACCTTTTAAAAACTTTAAACACTTCTTTAAACTTACCCTTCACCTAAATTTACAACACTTTAGAACCTTCAACCAATTTAACACTTTCCAAAACAAACTTTACAATATTCACATTTCACACTTTACACACTTTCTAAAACTATACCAAACCATATAACCTATTTCCAAACATTTTACCAACATTTTCATACTTCACACATACATTTACCAACTAAAACACTTTCCACTACTTTCAAACCATAACCACCTTCTCATACTCACCACAATTCATAATAACACACTAACTCTAACAATTTCCACAAAATCACAACCTTAAACAAATTCATAAATTTTACCCTTTATAACCATTTACAAATAAAAACTTTAAATTTTAAAACACTTTAAATAAAAAACCTTTCAGAATTTCAAACAACTTATGACTTTTTCCCCACACACTACCCTTGAACTTGTGACCTCAAAAAACCTCCACAAAATACCATAATTTCAAATTAACCTACGTAAACCTATTCTACAACCCAATTCAAACCCAACACACCCTTCACCTATAAATTTCCTACATTAATTTGCCCAAATTCAAGAAACCCTACAACTAGGGCATCATTTCCCTTGAACCCTACCCAACACCATTACCAAATCCTATCCCCATCAAATTCAACTTCAAAATTTACTAAATTACACTACCTATCAAATTCAAAACATGTCATACCTCATTATATGATTGTTGACATGTTTAGAGCCCCTATCCTACTTCTCAACCATAAGCTTATCCAACGTCCATCGAATCAATACTCAGTCAGCCCTGCACACGCAATCCACCACTAAAAATTCTTTACCTCATCAAACACAATGCCAAATGATGAAATGTACAAACTCATGAGTACCAATTGCCAAGATCATAAAGTCAAATAGTAAAAATGATTTTACATTTTTATATTTTAATATCTTGGTTGTTTAGGGTGTTTCCTAACTATTAACGATCAACCTTAGGGAAAACTCCTTGATTGTCAATGGTCACATTTTGCCACCCCTTTTCAACTTATTTTAATGCACCCCACCTAGGTGTTAAACTTTTGGGAGATCACCTAATCCCCACCTCAACCTGACCTTACACTCTTATAATGTACTATACCCACTGACCTATTTAATCACATCCACCTCAATGTTAGTCATTTTTGACCCAAAATATTTGCATGTTTTGTGATGACCCTACTTGGTCCTCATGACCACATCAACCAACCTTGTCATATTGAACTTGTACAATTCATACCACCTCATCTGTGACCTAACCATTTGTGTTTTTCATGGGAGTACTTCCTACCCTAGATACCTATGATAAAAATTGACCCTACTTAGGTGGCTTGATAGGAATAACCCGATCAGTTATGACTAATGTTGTGGATCAGTTACCCTTATCATATGTCTCCCTAGAACCCAACCTTATTTTTACCAACATTAGCAACTTTAGTCTTTGTGGGATCTTAACTATCATACTTAGTCACATTTTGTGCATGTGTTTACATTTTAACTACCTAAGCCAATGGTGTCACTCACCTCATGACTCACTATTTACCACTTTATCAAACCCTAAACCAATTTCATTTTCACCTCATCAACTTCTCCTTTGAGGGGGAACACTTCCTCCCATACTTGTGCCAATCAGACCATGACCAGTAATCTATTTGTTTTTGTTCTACATCTTGTTGATTCAAACTTACATAAGAAAAAAGGGCAAAGTGTAGACACTCAAAAACTACACATGATATTCTTAGATGTCAAAGCACCTTAACCCTCGTCCAACCTCAAGTTTAGTTGACCACCTAGTTAATTAAACTCGTTTGCTAACTTTAACCCATTAAACCCCTATCCTAACACCTTTAACTAAACATTTTACTCCACCTTGTTTTAACTTACTTTCACCCATTTTCCTCTAGTTCCTTGACCATCGATGCCCAACCTAACTATTGATGGTTAGCCTGACCATCGATAATCAGGTCATCAACTTGCTTTAAAACCATTTATAGCTATGTACAAGATAAGCATGGCATAATTTAGTAACTTCCCCTTTGTGATGCTAACAAGCTTTAAATCATAATAAATGGAAACTTTATCCTCCTATCTAATTAGCAACTTCCTCTTACATAATTAGTAACTTCATCCTATGAAAGGAGAAGAGTATGAGGTAAATTATATCTACATCTGAGCTTTCAAACCTTCTTACACATAAGTGTCCAACATTCCTTCAGTAAACAAGCAGTAGTAATGGATACCTGAACCTCTATTCAGATTATTCTCAAGGACAAAGTACTATCACTCTGGCCAAATTGCTTCAACTTTTCATCAACCATCTAACAAGTTACAAGTAACTTCATTCTTGTTTCTTTGTTATATTTCATTTCTAAACCCCCTAACCTAATCAGACCTACTTACCCACCTTTTATTTCTAACTAGATCCATATTCAAAACCCTACCTAATCATTTACCTGGTCTATCATTCCTTTTCTAAGCATTCCCAAAAACACATAGGAAACCACCAATAATTATCCCAATCATTGATGGTCACCTCAACTAGCAATGGTTACCCAACCACTGATGGTCAGGCCAATTGTTGATAGTTCACCCAACCATCGATGGTCACTGTGGCAAAAATAATAGCAAGTTATTTTTAGTCCCTCTACCTCAACCAAACCTTGATTTTTGTGTTCTTACCTATTCACAGAGCCTTCCCTAATTTTTTGAACCTGACCCCAACTATCTTAGCATAGGTATTAACCTACTTTTGCTATTTTAATCATTTTATTTGAATAAACATTTCAGTTTCTTCTTCTTTTGTGCATTTAATTTCATGTTATTGAATGCAAGTATTCTTTATTTTCATCTATATCAACTTAATTGTTATAAATAGTGGATTGATAGCCTCCTAGAAAGCATACGCTTCTCGGATCTAGCTCATGTTAGGCAATCCACTCAACTATTTTGCTAACAACCCCTTTTTTAGTGTCTTTCTTATTTGCAAGTTATTCCTTCCAAACCAAAGAGGAGTTCCCATCATTATCTGGATCATGTGCACACTTTTACCAAGTATTCATTTACACACCCCTTTTACTAATTTCGTATTTGCTTAAAAATTAAGAAATTGAGTAGAAATTAAGAGAAACAAGTGCTTTGGAAGCATGTTCTCCACACTCACACCATGTCTAACACCTACACTTATTTGTAGATTTAGTGGGGGCATATCATACTGACATGGATTTCACAGATTCACAATTTTTAGATTACAATGTGGGCATGATTTGGAAGCATATTATCCACATTCATTCATTATGGTACTTATAATTCATAGATTTAGTGGGGTCATGCTTTGGAAGCATATTTTCCATACCTACTCAACTTTTAGCATTTCTAGTTTATAGTGGGGGCATGCTTTGGAAACATCTCCTTCACATTGGTGTTTATATTAGTTTAATATTTACCCATATATAGTGGAGGCATGATTTATAAGCATGTCCTCTACACTTACATAGTTTTACGAATTGGCCAAATCATGTAGTTATATTATTTTAACACACATTTGTAATAGAATTTTATACATGGTATAATTTTTACACACAGTTTCAGCATGAGACAAATCTAAAGTGCATATGCAACATGTGCCTAATATTACAAAATCTAAATCAAATTTATATTTTAAAATTATTTCCCATACCGATACCCAATGGAACTTTATGGATTTTAGCAAGCCAATTTACTATAGTAGTTGGTTTATATTTTGGTATGGTTGGGGTGAATAAATCACTCGATCTTGCCAAGTTTTCAATTTAGACTTGATCATCCAAACTCATTAGGTTACAAGTATCATTTTGTTTCATATTTGAGATAGTCTCAAATGTTAGGGGGAAACTCACTTTTTATCCAAAATTGGGAGCATATGCCTTCTAAATCCTCTTTATGTGTGTGTGTGTGTGTAGATGTACATATGTATATGTATTTGTCTGTGTGTGTGTGTGTGTACACCTCCTTAGATGTATTCACTTTAAAATAATTATCTATATTTATCCTAATCTCAATTTTAGAGCCTTACTAAAATACATCTTTTGAAAAAATGACTTGCTAATAGGCAAGGTAGTTACATCAACACACATGTGTACTCTTAAACCTTGATCTTTTAATTATAATCTATTTCAAGTACTTTTGACCCAAATTATATGCATGGATTATACACTTTAATATGCTCTTGGTTATAGGTCAGTCACCAGCAAAACACTCAAACCTAGCTCCAAAAAAGCACTCAAATTAAACTCAAGCAAAGACAAGGTATTTACACACATCCAAGTACTTTTTCTTTTCCTTTAAACTAAAAATTTCATTACTAAATTAAAAGAGGGGAAATTTTATATGATATTATATGATTATGTAGCACCTCAGTCTTGTACACTAGGAAAACTCATGACCCTGGCTACTTTTCTAAGTTCTACACATGTTTTGATTTTTTAAGCCTTGCATCTACTTTATCTTGTGCCCCTTAACCTATCTCTTTTTCTGAATAGCCTTACATTGATGACATAGATATCCCATCTTTCCTAGAATGCTTAAAATTTACTTATCTTTCACCTCTACAAGTTTTAAGACTAAGCCTATGGACACTAATGTTTAGGTCAGATAATAGTGTCAACATTATTATCCTAGTCCAATGCAAGTGTCTAGTGCCCTAAAGTCATCTAATTTGAAAATGAAATGTATTAAAATGGTCAACCAAAGTATTTTAATGTGATTTATATGCTGATAAGATTGGTATAAATATAATATCAACTTTCATTCATTCCTCCCCTATGAAACCTATCAATCAAACCCAAAAAGCACTCAAGTTACCAAAGTTTTCATATTCTACCCTATTTTGATATCAATAATAAGAACAGCCCAACTATAGATTTGAAGTACTAAAAGAGTAGTTATAAGATCATATTTTTCAAGTTACAAGTTAGGTATTTGTTGTGCTTATTTTACACACATTGCATGATTTACACACAAGACAACATGTAGCTGAAAACTCATGAGTCTAAGGCCCTCTTCTAGAGTATAGATCTGTAGCCAATGTCCTTTGATAGTGGGGTCATTGTGAGTTAGCACAACACTGTGTGTCTACTAACCCATTTTTTTCAAGGTCACATTAAAGATGCAAATCAAGGGTTTTACCATTTCACTAGGAATAATAGTCTATGACCCAAATTTGAATGCACTAAATTAAAGGCAAATTCAAACCCAAAAGCATATAGGTGGTCACATCCTATTATTTTATATAAGACACTAGTGTCAATGAAACTATCCTAGGCTAACATAACTATCCAAAGAGATAGAGGTACCAAATCCAAAATCTAATAATTGATTTAGAACTATCTCCTTACCTGCTTCCCACCTATATCAAATCTAAAATTGTATTAGCATCAAATATATCTAAGGACTTTATTTTATATCATTTGTATATCTAGCATAGTTATACTTTCCATTAATAACTAATCTTAGCATTAATAAATTCAACATATGGTACATCTTAGTTTAGCACATTAATTAGCCTATTATGGATCTGATATTCACCCTTGTGCCTAATCATTTATATATCCTTAAATATAACCACTAAAATATGATCCACATATAAATTAGGGTTAAATAATTAGGTCTAAAACCTTATCTTGAAATAAATTTGTCTTTTGGAAGTCTTGGAGAATCAATAAGAGTAATTGGGAGCATTCTTAAATATTCTACCAACTATTTGAAGTCTTCACAACCACAGCAATCTCTTGTAAAGAATAATTGGCCAAGGGGAATATTGATGTTCAATGGGTCCACTCCAAGATAAGTATTTCTAACCTTATACTCTTTATTTTATTTACTTAGTTGATAGATGTTACTTGTTTCTTAGTGAATAAATTTGTGTGCATCTATTTTATCAAATTTGGGATATGTGTAAAAACCCTAGATGACAACACTAATGTGTAAAATTTAGAGAATAATATAACAATGATAACATTCACTAATTTGGAACTAATATAGTCTATAAACTTACTAAAAATAACAAAGTTTATGGAAAAGATAAAGACTTAGCTAGAAATTATGCCTTTAGGAGGAATCAAGGTCTAAAAATTGTTATGTCAAGAGGTCTGGTGACTAGAATCAGGAATCTAGAACTAGATCTAGGCCTAGACAATAACACTAGGAAGAGGACACTAGAGGGTTGGCACTCTTATCCAACTTGGGTTGCTCTTATCTACTTTTAATGAGGAAATTAGAGTTTTTGGGTTCTTTGTGCCTTCATCTACATAGCATGTATTTAATGAAAGAGTTTATAATCACTTGTAAATACCATTGTGTGATTAATTTTCCTTTATAACCTAGCTCCTTGACATGTGAATACCAATGTAAATCAATAGGGAAAAGGGGTTCAATAGTTGAATTTGGGTGAGACCTTAGCACCCCATGTGTTGAGCATTGTCTACATACCAATACTCCAAAGAGAGATCAAACTTCATGTGGTTCTCCCATGATATGGTGATGTGTGAATAATTTGTGCAATATGATATATGTTGGTGTAATATTGATGTGAATAGATACCTTAACTATGACTTGTGACCTATAAAATGTATTCAGACTTGAGCTCTAGGCTATTAGGTTTGTATGTAATTAGAATTGGGAGAAATGGGTTTTCTACTCTCAACATGCAAGTGTGATTCTATAATTTTTTAGTGTGGAAGTATATTATGTGAAAAATGGTTTGAAAAGTGTTTATATAGTCATATCATTAAAAATTATTTGAATAGGAATCATTAGGTACATAGGCTAACCTTATTATAACTTTGAATTAGGAAAATTAATTGTTATTTGGTAGGAAGACAAGAGAGGGGGAGGACAATAAAGCAGTGCATTGTAATCCCCTAGGACACTCTTGTCAAATGGGTCATTTTACCATGTTAAGGGTTAGATAGGGCCTAAAAGGTGTCTAATCTTGATATTGATAGGTCTTAGTCCATTCAAGGTTTGTTAATCAACTTAGAAGAGTGTGTAAGGTGGTTGAAAGTGATCAAAATGGGCCCTAAGATAGGTTTGGATCTAAGTGTGAAAATGAGTGGTCAAAAGTACATAATTTTAGGTAAATGTTAATTTTACATGTCTACATTTTCCCCACTTTTATTCTAGTAATGTATTAAAGTGAAAGTACTATAGTAAAGGAGAAAAGAGTGCATACGTAAACTTACTTATAGGAAGGAGACCTAGATGTAGGCCACCACGTTAAACTATGCTCCATATAAACTTGAAATGAAACATATGTAATATCAGTCTTTACTAAAGATGAGTAATCAAAAATTGAAAGGCAAGAAAATGGAGAATGACAAGGAATAAATACACCTGATTGAGTATGCAAACCATTGTAATTTTATGATGTAAAAAATGATGTGAAAATTAGTGATTGTGGTGTGTTGTGTGTTTGTATTAACATTGAAAATATTGTATTGGACTATGCATGCCCCAATCCTCATAAATAAGTGGGCATGCTCAATAACTTAAGGTGTGCTTGACTCCATTATCGTCATCCCAGAGTAGTGAAATAATTTGGAATCTTTGTATGAATCCCAATCAATATTTTTGATGCAAAAACTAGTGTGGATACTAGAGAAAATAGTGAACCAACCAATATAGATGTAATAAGGTTCAATTCTAGTGCAAAACTCACACAAAATTGGTGCAAATGTTGGGTAAAATTTGGGTCCAGTGTATACAATGTGGAGAATGACATAAATCATCATTCCATCTATGAAATTGGTGTAAAAACTAATCAATGTGCCATGTAAATGCCCCCAACTAATATTTTGTGCATATATATTTTGAGACTGAGTAAACAATTATGATTCTAAGAAGAAACCTACGCCAAACTAAAACAACATGCCACTCATGATTACCCCAAAATGAGTAACTATGAGATAAAATGTGTAATTAAGAGTAATTATAGAAACTAAGACTATGAAACTATTGAGTGCTATATGAGTAAATTGAGGTTATGATAAATTTTAGGAATGCCTATTTTTAGGCATTTAGACAACAACACTAGAAAGGAAACTATAGCATTACTCTCAAATCCAATATGGCAATCCTTGTATGCAATGGGAAATGCAATAGATCTATAAATCAATCCTAGATCAAAGAAGATAAATCCTACTTACACTACCGATTTTGGATACATTAGATATTTGGGGTCATAACCAAGATGGATCCACTATACCTAGTCAGGGGATCTCTTATCATAATAATATCACAAGGGAGGGTTCCAAAGCTTCTAATAAAGCAAAACTACACAATAATCCTAACTAGGTCCTATGATTTCATATTCATTAAACTAATAATAAGTAAATTAAATACTAATCTAGTGTTCACCAAATATTGTGGAATAAAGTGGGGGTTAGTAAACATAATATTAAACAAGCATAAAAGAATCTTAATTAAGTTATGTATAAGTAAAACCCTAATGCATAGAGAGATTAATATATTCAAAATCCATTATCATGATACTTATATCTACTAAAAGAGGAGCAAAGCTAGAGATACTTACCTTCAAGATGAACTCATGAAGACTCAATTTCTCCCTTGGTCAAAGGTGTGTTGCAAGAGGTTGTTTTGGTTTGTAAGGATCACTAAGAAAGGCCAAATCATCCAAGACTTATCCACAAGACAAGATTATTCTAAAAGTATAAGCCTTAAGCTAAGACTCTTCAAGTATAATAGTGGAAGATCAAATTATAAAGAAGCACAAATTAATAATTAACTCTTGTTGTCTCTCTAAGAATGGCAAAATGGATGTGATTATATAGGCAGTTCTAACCCTATTCATTTATGAAAGTTTAGGATGACAAGGTTAACCCAATCGACCAAGTATCATTATTGACAAAAATAAATTAGGTCATGCTCTAGGTTGGCCAAGGGCTGACCTAGACCCTAATAAGTTTTATCAATTAGAGTACAAGGTCGATGGGGTTGATAGTGTGATCTAAATAGTCAAAAAGGGTTTTAGCCTAGGGAAGGGCTAATGAAGGTGGTAAATGACTAGAGTAGAGTGAAAAATAAGACGAAAAGCTTGGGGGAATGTTCTTAGGAGATGGTTGTGTAAGAAAGTGGTAATATGGGACAACAATCATGTGAATCACCAATGGTCTACCCACCCCTTTCCCAATGCACCCTTTAAGGCACGCACTCAGAGAGATTGAGACTTGATGGGCTCTTACAAGATAAAAAGTGTTAGTATTTGATAAAGTTTAAAAATATTATTTATATACATCTGTCTCACTTAAAGCTCATCACATGTCACGTAGGTGAAACAAGGGATAATACTTTGAGAAAAGAACATAGCAACACATAATGTTGAGGCTAAAAAAAGTTGTAGTATTTTAAAGCTTAAAATAACTAAAAGTAAATGACTGAAATGGAAATAACTAAAAATAAAAATATGCATACATGGACTTACCTTCATCCTTGGATGGTTTTCTATTGTGTTTATATTTTTTATCATGGAGGGCATAGAGACTACTTTTGACAAACCTAAGGATACAAAACTAAAGATCAAAAATAAACAAATGCAAGAAAGCCAAGATAACTAATGTTATGTGGATGGGATGTACTTGGAAACCTAGAAATTTGGGGTGATAAGTGTTGTGTTAGACCAAATGACCAAGTCAAAATTTAGATTAAATCAAGAAATTGAAAATCTAAGGTCACTAAAAATTGAAAAACTCAAACAAGTAAACCTAAAGTGATAAAGACAAAATCACCAACTCAAACCAAGGATATATGTTAAAAATGATTGTAATCAAACATCAATGTGAAAGTAGTAAAAATCCCTAGTTAAATAAATATGGGCAAGAAAAAATGGTAAAACAACATTAATGAGTGAGAAATAATAATTTTTACTAAATCATCAATGGAAAAAGTGCATAAAAGGGAAAACAACATTGGTCAGTGAGAAGTAATAAGCCAACCTCAATCAACACTAGAAAAATAACATTAAATTAGAAACAGACTCAGGTGTCCAAAAAAATGGATAGTACAATAATGGAAAATAGTAAAATAAAGCCAATTGGTGATGGGATGTAAAGAGATGGTGGAAACAAATTAATCCATATTTACTCAAACATGTTGTTTTGTTCTAAGGATAGATAAAATTGAAACTATAATAGTGATAGCATGTTTTTAAGATGTGAAGAAAAAGGAATATATAAAAAGGGAAAACAAATTTAGAATCACACTATGTCTGTCAAGGGGGATATAAAATGGGTGTAGGGGAGAATAAAGGAAAAAGAAACAAGGTATAGGAACTCTTTATCGAAGTCAAGACACTCAAATTAGGTTTATCAAAACAAGAGGAATTTCAACCTTAAGGACTCTGAAGAACTTCTCTTAGCCACACAAATTTTAGGTAATAAATGAAGTATGTAAATCATCCCATGAAGGTTATATGCATGAAAACTAAAATGGACCTACCTTCCCATAATGTGTTCCACATTCCTCATGACCCTTTACAAAGCCATTGGTCTACTATGAATATTGGGTACTTGCATGAGAAAGTATGTAGCACCATAGAGTTTGTTGAATTTTCCTATTCTAATCTACTAGCCTACAACACCCCAATAGACCTCAGCTCTATTGTGAGGCCAACTATGGAATTTGAACTTTGATTGGAGATAGGAGATGTGCTTGTAATATTGTCTTTTGGTGTGATTTTGACTTTTGAAATTTTAATGTTACCTTTTGTATATCATTACTTTTTATTTTAAATGATTTGGCTTTTAACTTTATTGATGGATTTTTTAATTCCTCCTCCATACAGATTAAAAAAACCAAACATGGGTGCTAAAGATGACTTTAATTTGAATACTTGGGACTTGGTTACTATGAAAGAGAATGTAGAGAGAATGGTGTCTAAGAGTCTTGTTAATGTAGTTAAAATAAAAGTGTTATCTTGACTTTGACCTTGGTTTTATCTAATGTGGAGCAAAAGGAAAAGAAATCAAGAGGGATGAAACATGAAATAATTTGAATTACTTCAAATGACAAAAAAATGTGACAAAGGGTGAAAAAGGGATACAATGACATTGAAGTGTGATTCCTTATCATAAAAATAAGGGAAGTGTAAGAAAACATGATAACATAGGTTGTTGTGCAAAATTTATCTATCAAAGAAGCAAAGGCCAAAGTTGAGATTAAGATCACAAACTTAGAACCAGTGAAAAACACATTCTAAACAAGTAATGAAAAGATAGTGACTTTATGAGGAAGGCTAGGTCATATCCATGGTCTTACACTACAACTCATAAAAGATAAAACCACGAGGGTACACAAAGTATGTAAAAATTAAAATGAAGAATAAGATATTTGTGAGGAAGGTCAAGTCCTATCCATGGTCTTACACTACAACTCATAAAAGAGAAACTGAAGGGGTGCCAAAAAGGTATTGTAAGTCAAGGAAATAAAGATGACAAAGGTGGAAATCATGAGGAATATCGAGTCATATCCACATTTTTACAATGAAACTCATGAGAAAAAGGGTAACCAAAGGAACACAAGGAAGGACTAAGGTTTGTTAAAAGAGAGAATTGATTTAGAGGGTGAGACTCATGTAAGTACCATGTAAAAGTGTTAAAAGTATATTATTTATAAATTATGAGAAGAAAGGAAGGATTTAGGAAAAGTACTTCTTGAGGAATTATGTATTGGTGGGATCTTTGAAAATATATCCATCATTAGTTTGAAGGTGATAGGTGCTTGGACCAAGAATGTCTTTGACAAAATAAGGACCCCACCATTTTTATCCATATTTACCTTCTTTATCATGTGTGTAGTTTAATTTAAGGACAAGATCACCAACATTAAAAGTGTGGTCTTTAACGTATTTGTTATGTCATTTGGAAATATGGGCCTTATATTGGAGATTATGTTGCAAAGAAAAAAGATAGTGTTCATCAAGGAGATCAAGATCATGCAGGTGAGCTTTGATTAATTATTCATCAGGTATGATACTATAAAGAGATATATAGAGAGAGGGAAGCTCAAATTCTAATGGGAGGTCTAATTTAGAACCATAGACTAGATAAAATGGCATTTCCCTAGTGATAGTGCATATGCTAAAGTGATAGGCCTAAAGATCAAGATAGAGATGAAGATCTCAATCCATGCAGGTTTCATGAATTATTTTTTAGAGAATTTTGTTAGTAGCCTTAGTTTGGCCATTACATTGTAGATGGTAGGGTGTAGATAATTTGTGATTGATTTCAAATTTAGCACAAATTTGTTTGGCAACTTTATTTTTAAAGTTACCACCATTGTCTAAAATGATATTATGATGGTTACTAAAGCATAAAATTATTTAATTAAGAATGAATTTAGAAATGGTGGTATCAGTGAGATTAACAAGGGGCATAACCTTGACCCATTTGGTAAAATATTATGTGGTTTTGATTATAAAGACATGCCCATCTTGAGATCGAGGTAACTTGCCTATGAGATCCAATCCACACATGGAGAATGGCCAGGGAGATTGCATAGTTTGAGGCTTAGCTAGATGTGCATGAATTAGATCATCATGTAGCTAGGAAGGAGTACACTTATTATCAAATTTGATGCATACTTTTCAAGAGTGGGCCAAAAATTTCCCATACATAAGAATTTTTGGGTGGTATCATTTCTACTATAGTGGCCACCGCAAATGCCCCCATGTGCTTGTTCAAGAAGAGGAATAACTTCTTATTTCATAATATAATAGAGCAAGGTACCTTCAGCATTATGATAATATAAGATTTTATATTAAAATACATACTTAAAAGGTTGTTTATGAATATGAGTCTTTTTATGGGAATTAATGTTTAGAGGATAAGTTTGGTGTTTAAGAAATTGAATAATATTTTTGTACCATGGGCTTTGGCAAGTAGTAGTAAACTCAATGTGGTAGATAAGTGAATCATGTGGTTGAAGAGAATTTGGGTATTTTCTTATTTGGATAAGAAAAGTGGGATCGGTAAGAACATGGTGTAGATGAAAAAGAGATGTTGAAGAAGCAAGTGAATCATCAATAGAATTTTAATCTCAAGGAATAGGCTCGATGGTAAAAATAATCAAAATATTTGGCAAGGGTAGTTGTGATTTGATGACAAGAAATGATATTTTCAATTTTACATTAATAATCACCATTAACTTAGTGAAAAATGATTTGGGAGTCACCTAATTCATGTAGATATATGATATCTAGATCAAGGGTTGTTCTTATGCCTAGGATTAAGGCTTTATACTCCACCATGTTGTTAGTGACATCGCATGTGAGGCAAAATGCTAAAGGGATAATTTTTCCAAGAGGGCTCATGAGGATACAACTTTCCCTAGCTCCTTGAAGACATTTAGTGCAATGAAAATGAAAGGTTTGAGTATCTTCATGTAAATCCATGCTAATTTTAGGAATTTCTTTGATAACTACTTTTGGTTTAGTAGTTTTTGTCACCAAATATTTCACCCTAGATGAGGTTGTTCAATCCTACTCTATTATTTAGACAACATTGGAATAATTCTAGGTATGTGGGTTTACCTATAATAGAAGTAGACCTCTAGGTTTAAGGGCTAGCTCCTTGAATTGATCTTAAAATGCTTATCACCTACTCTAACTGATTACTTGTGGGAGAAGGGGTAGAAATATTCATGAAAGTAAAATAATCTAAGGAGGTGATACACAATGAATATTTTCACTATGCTATCATACTTCTTTCACTAAGGAACAAGACCTACAAACCAACTTTAAATTCCTAAGATGTTTTAACATAAGTATTTCAATATAGATGTGATATGCATGAGACAACTCAAGGTAAGTAAACCAAAGATTTTATTGTTGAATACAAGGAAACTTATACACTTTGGTGGAGCCTAAAACACTAGATATACTCTATATGACCTGTTAGAATGAGAATTTCTTTCATAATACATGAAAGGATAAGGAAAAGCAAAGATAAAATCACTTGACTTCACCATTCATCACTTTGCACACTTAGACAAGAGGTTTGTGAACTCAAAACCAGATTTCTTATATTATTCAAAGGAAAATTACAACATCAAACTAGTATGGATTTTCCATACATGGTGTGTAAATATGAGACAAGAGCCAAAATGGCTAGTAATTATAGAATGTGAGAGAGGAGAGAGAAGAATGAAGTCTAAGAGTCAAAAAAAAAACACTTGTCAAGTTGAGAGGAGTTAAATTTGTATAATAATGAATTATGGGATAGACCATGCAATGTCTACTTGGATAAATGTCCCTCAAAGACATGAAACTTGTCAAATTTGGCATCAAAGTCTCTCAACTGGTTTCTTGAAATTGTCCTCATCATTGGCTTCTCTTGGACACTCCATATCAAACTAAGGATAGATAACATGATTTCACTATGAAGGGGGGATTATAAACATGCCCCAACATGCATTAGATATATCCCTAATCATTGATATTCTTGTGGTCATGTGTCATCATTGCTTACAATCACAATCATCCTTCTTTAGACCTATCTTCATACTTGGCACTAAGATGCTCATCAGTTTCTCAAACCAATCTATGAAAGGGAGATTATGACACTTATAAAGGGTCCTCAAGTCTCCATATCCATCAATAAAACCTTAAAAGGCCTCCCAATTTGAGTTATCACTTTCTCACTTGGTGATCACTCTTTGTTCACCAAGCTAGTTTAGACTGGCTGAAATGAAGGTGTTAAAAGAGATACTTGTGAGATATTATAAATAAATAAATGGACATTATTAGTTATATTAGGTCCCATCCTATCTCCCAAAGTGATTTTCACCCTTTTGAAACTCTTATGTACCTAAAAATCCTTAAAATTTATCAAAAAACTAGTTTTGTACCTTGTTCATAAAAGTAGGGTAGAAGCCAAATTTATTGGAAGGAGCCCTTAGGAGTCTTCTTCAAGTTCCAATCATCTCCTTAACCAAAATCTCTCATATGGATGCCTTTCCTTCTTCATCTTTCCCATCGGGTCCTTATCAAGGGTTTTAGAGGATTTTAGGTGGTTTTGACCTATAAGGACTATTTATAAAGTTGTGACATCTAATCCTTTTAAAAATTACATAAAATGAAAGTTAAATACCCCATACAACATCTCTTATCTCCTAGAGCTCCCATGCTAATCACCCATACTAGTGTGAGCTTCTGAAATTCTCTAATACCTATGATAAGACTATATAGTCATTTTCTAGTACACTATCACCTTACATTGACTGTAGGTGACCATTATTGAATCAAAAGGACACCTATATATTGAATTTCACCCTTTAAAACATGTGCCATATATCATAAGATCTATTTGATGAATTGGGACCAACTTTAATTATAAAATATACATGTTTTCATGTTTGCATCATCCAAGTTTTATGTCATGAGACTATAGGTGACCTCTTTGGAAGAAAAGACACACCTATAGGTGATAGTACAGTCAAGACCTCACACTTAAAATTTCCTTGATGTTCCTTGAAAAAATAGTGTGTCTCTCAGCTCAATATAATCACTTGGCATGGTGATATGCTCTTAAGATTCTACCTTAGACTGTAAGTCACTTGGAAATTTAAGACCCTGTAGAAAATGTTGTAGACTTAGATTGCACCCTAACTGAGCAAAGGATTATTCAGGTCTTCTACTCAATTCTAGTGCAACATGGGAATGACCCTAGACTATGGGTTACCTAATCTTGGGTTAGACCTCTAGGATTTTTAATGAGGCTAGCTCCTCTGATGTATTTCATAGCTCATTTCCACTAAAACCTACTAATTATTAGGGTGAAAAGGGAGAGAAAGATAACTAAAAGGGAAATCTAAGATAATGTTGGTGATGCACCTAAATTTATTACTCATCCACTTTATTTAAACTTATAAAAACACTAATGAGACAAGCAAAACACTGGATCTACAACTCCAAATGTTTGTTATGCATCAATATTTCATGCAGAGGTTCATTAAGTGATCAAAACCTGAGAGAAGTGACGGAAAGGCTTAATTCAAAGCACTAACTAGTAAATGTATCCACTTGCTAGCTTTAATCAAATGACATTAAACATTAAACATGACCTGCATAACAAGATAAACTAGTACCTAGGTTAGATAAAGACTTGATAAGGGAGAGATTTTTACCACATACAAAAATCAAACTGACATTAATACACTATACTAGAACAATAAAATTTTAAATAGTCATCTATTTATTTTAGGAGGTTACAAAGATCAATCTTGGTAGAGTCTTGTCATGCCCAAGAGAGGGATCCATTTTAAGGCTTAAAATCTTGTATTTATAGTAGAAGGGAATGAGAGAGATGGGGAACATACATGGGAGAATGGAAAAGGAGTCATCAATGATAAAGACAATAGTTGTACCAAATCCTTGAGCTCTTCATGCATTAATCTCACTAGGACTCTATCTTCCATGTAAAGGTGGAGAAAGAAGTATGAAACCCATGATTTCCACAAGATGCAATCAAGAATGGTTGCATGGAATCCTTCTTGATTTCCTTAATGTGTTAGCATGACTCAGTAACTCCTAATGAAAATGTTTAATCCCTAGTTCAACTTTAAACTATATTTTGACCTTCAATCAAAGTCTCATAACTTTGACATTTCATTTTGACCACTGATCTTGATCTATGTCTTTGATATTATGACAGCTTTGACCTTCATCATTATCCATCGATCTGTGATCCGAATTTGAGATTAAGACACTTGGAAATTATGTATTTATCCTTAGGATACATTGTTAGTTTCATCTACTCTTATGCTTATGCCACATGTCAACCTTACATTAAATTTGAGCTCATTGACCCTTTAACCCTATATGCACCATCAATATCCTTGGTTTTATTGAACACATGCCATATATCTCCTTCCACTTGATCTAATGTACACCATCGATCCACTAAGTCACTATGATCATGACACTTGTTAGCCCTTCACTTGATCTCAAGATCCTCTGACTTTTTGACTTGATGTTCACCAATAGATCTTAGGAACATGATCAAATGTGTTTTGTTAGGTCTTTGGGACTCATTTACATCATCAAGTTTTCACTCACTATTATATCTTTGATTTGATCGAATGCTGACTGTTGATCTTTTTCCACACACTTTTTGACTCTTTGACCTTACACATGTTGTAGATCTTCTACCCAAGCTCCTGAGATCTTGACACTTGTCAAATCTACATTTAACCTTAGGATAGATTGACCTTTTGACTATGATCTTTCCATTGATCTTTGATACTTGATTTAATGCACTCTATTTGATCTTCAGAACCATCTGACATCACTGATCATCCACTTGCCATTATATCTTGACTTGAGAATACATGATTTTGACACTTATCAACCTCACATTTATCTTCAAGATCCTTTGGGTTTTTTTGAATTCAAATGGATATTCATCATGACTTTTATTTGATACCCCCATGCAAATCTAATTCTACTTGTTTAACTTTAAGCACTTGTAACTTGAGATAGACAACTCATCAAGTCATAAAATTTGTAGAGAATGTTCAAGGCATGAAGAACATCATATTTATGCAATATTTTAGATCTGAAAGGCTTCTTAAGTGAACTTATGAAGTATGCAACCAGAATAACCTATCTATTTATACATGATGTTTGATGATGATCTGGATCTTCTATGCTTATACAAGTCATTTTATCATTCACTCAATTAGGAAACTGCTCAACTGATCTATTTAGGCAAAAGCTTGGTATGTTGGCCAAAATTGGCCAACATCTTTGGTGACTCAATTGGGAAGCATGCCTATTATGATTGAGAAACTAGATAGTTTCCTTATCTAGTCCATTGGGCATGGATTCTCTACTCTGGTGCAATATATTGATCTAAAGCTAAAACTAGCTACCAACCCTTGGATAACTCCTCTTGAAAAAAATGAAGACCAAAAGGAACAAAACAAAACAAAGTTCCCAAGATAATTATTGAAGCTAAACACAAAATAGAAGGGAAACTAACCTAAATAAATTAAGGACCACTAACCTAAGGAAATAGGGGAAACAAGACAAGGGAAGCAGACTACTGCTTGTGTTAATCACTTATTCAAATAAAGAAAACCTAGAACAACTAACCTACAGTGACAAGCTTCACTTTAGGGTCAAATGGAAATCTATTTGGTACACCTTAAAACTTTGAAGCATGCTTGCCTTTTCTTGATAGATTTCTTCTATAGTTTAGAGTAATTAGATGCTCATGTCTTCTTAAGGAATCAACTAGTTCCTTTACTGCCAATTTTAGGTGCATGAATTGTAGACATGAGTCCAAGACCCAATCATACTCCTCATAAATTTATGGACTTTACAAAAACATCTTCAATTATTCTTCATTTATGAGTTGTTGACTATGATTTTTGTTGGGTAGCTTGGTATGTCTCCTTTGACATATCTATAAGGCTGCCCTCTAAGGGAGATAGATCTAATCTTGGGACTTATTGAGGCCACTTGAGCTCATTCTCAACTTCCAAGAGAAGAGAAATGTTTGAAGTTGAAGAGAAAAGTTGATAACCACATTTTAAAAGTTTAAACATGTCATCTTTTAAGAGAACAACTTATTGTATATTAATTAAGGCACTTTCCTCAGCCTATAATGGACCACATTCAAGAAAAAAAAACCTAAATGAAAGATATCAAATAAATCTAAAGATTTGTTCTCATGAAGATGCAATTCAATTAGGGTTTCTTCAAGTTGAATGTCAAAAGCAAACATATCAATTCCTTAATCACAATCATGAGGTTTCAAGTCTATTTTTTATATCCTAGTTTGGTCAATCAACACTGCTTCATCTTCAACATCAAGTTGATGTTTGAGCATACTCTCAAAGTTAGCTTGTTCTTCACCTTCATTTATTGATTGGTACTTGTGTTCTACTACTTATGTAAGCTCTTGTCCTTCATGATGAATAGAAGCTCTTGAGGCATCAAATAACTCATGGAAAACACCTTCAACTTGTACAATTAAAGTGTTTTCATCTTGAACATCAGTAACCTCCTCTTCATGTACTTGTTCTTCCAATTGCATCTTAGCCTCTACCTCACCTTTCTCTTGCAATTGTTCCATCTTCGCATCATTATGGAAGAATAAAACATGTTTATCCTTTCCAAGAGGTGTCTCAATAATACTCTCTTCTTCCTAGATAGTCTTTACCCCCTCTTTAATTAATGTGCTTCTTGAATGTCTCTCCATGAAGGAAAGGCTTTGGGATTTTGAGGGGAAAGGAGTGGAGGTTGAATTATCATTGGCTTGCTCTTAACTTTAGCATCTTGGATTACACTTCAATGTTCTTTCTCTTTTTCCCATTGAATCTCAATCCAAGTCATGAACTTAGGTTTATAAATATTTGCTTCTATACTTATTCTTGTTATGGGTGGGAAAGAAGAATTTTATATTATGTTGCATTTGCAATTGTTATTGAATGTTGGAGATGTTAATTTTCAAACTCAATTTTATTGGCTAAATTAGCCTCAAAATCATGGACCAACTGTTTAGAGATGTCTCCCTATAAAATTTAAGATGAATTCACATGTATGCTCTACTAAGAAAGATGGAGATTAGTGCCCTCAAAACATGTTTGTTCAGCCTTCTGAGGCCTCTCTTAGATAGACTTCTAGGTAGGAAAGTTAGGCAAGGTCTGAATTTCATGTTTTGAATTTCATGCTTAGAAATCTCTTATCCATATCTCTTTTGTGTATCTATGCTTATCATCTATTTTTCATAAACAAATAGGGTTTATTTGAAGCTTGAGATGGATTGATTTAGGGCTTGATATTTCTGATCAGGGTGACAAAAAGATTCATGAGGGTTATCACAGGATTGGTATGGGTCACCATACTATTGGTAAGGCTTTGTACATGGTTGGTGATTCTCACCATAAGGTTGATAGAGACCATGGTAGGGATGATATGGGTCATGAGGAAGGTAAGATCCATGCCCTTGATAATAAATATCATGCAAAACTTGATGAGGCTCATCATAGCTTTGATAGAACTCTATGATTAGTATCATATGGATCATGAGGATTATGTTGGAACTATTGATAAGGAGGTGAATTATATGGGTATCCACCATAGTTTTTCATATCAAACTTATATGAAAAAACTAATTAAAATCTTCAATGAGACATACCTAGGTTGTTTACAACCAGAATCTTTGATTTGGAGTCATCATTGGTGTTTACTTGCTTCTAAAATATGATTATTGGAAATATACACCAAAAATATTTCCACTCTTTTGGATCTTGATCCTAATGGGCGTGTTGTTATAGACTTAGATTACACCCTAGCTAAGAAAAGGATTGTTCGGATCCTCTACTCAAATCTAGTCCAACATGGGAATGACCCTAAGCTATGGGTAACCTAATCTTGGGTTATAACTCTAGGATTTTTAATGAGGCTAGATCCTTTGGTGTATCTCTTAGTTCATTTCCACTAAAACCTACTAATATCTAGGGTGAAAAGAGAGAAAGATAACCAAAAGGGAAATCTAAGCTATTATTGGTGATGCACCTAAATTGATTACTCATACACCGTATTTGAACTTATAAAAACACTAATGAGAAAATAAAAAGATTAAATCTACAACTCCATATGTCTTTTATGCATCAATATTTCATGCAGAGGTTCACCAAGTGATCAAAACCCAAGGGAAGTGATGGAAAGGCTTGATCCAAGGCACTAACTAGTTAATGTATCCACTTTCTAGCTTCAATCAGATAACATTAAACACTAAACATGACCTACATAACAAGATAAACTAGTAGCTAGGTGAGATTAGGACTTGATAAGGGAGATATTTCTACCACATATACAAATCAAACTAACATTAACACACTATACTAGAACAATGAAATCTTAAATAGTCATCTACTTATTTTAGGAGGTTATAAAGATCAATCTTGGTAGAGTCTAGTCATACCCAAGAGAGGGATCCATTTTAAGGCTTAGAATCTTATATTTATAGCAAAAAGGAATGAGAGAGATGGGGAACATTCATGGGAGAATGGAGGAGTCATCAATGATCAAAATAATAGTTGTACCAAATGCTTAAGCTTCTCATGCATTAATGTCACTAAGACTCTATCTAACATGAAAAGGTGGAGGAAGAAGCATGCTACCCATGATTTTTGCAAGAAGTAATCAATAATGGCTACATGGAATCCTTCTTGATCTCCTCAATGTGTTAACATTACTCAAAATCTCCCAATGGCAATGTTTGATCCCTAAAAATCTACCCTGGTTTAACTTTAAACTATATTTTAACCTTCAGTCAAAGTCTTATAACTTTGACATTTAATTTTGATCATTGATTTTGATTTGGGTCTTCAAGATTATGATACCTTTGACCTTCATCATTAGCCATCAATCTATGATCT
Source organism: Torreya grandis (assembly GCA_037957365.1). Taxonomy (NCBI): domain Eukaryota; kingdom Viridiplantae; phylum Streptophyta; class Pinopsida; order Cupressales; family Taxaceae; genus Torreya; species Torreya grandis. The sequence continues at coordinate 54,405 of JARHVA010008157.1, forward strand.
GCATTTGAGATTAAGATACTTAAAAGTTACACATTTATCCTCAGGATATATTAGTAGTTTCATTTACTCTTGTGCTTGTGCCATGCGTTAGGCTTGCATTTAATCTAAGCTCATTGACCATTTAACCCTATATACACCATTGATCTTCTTGGTTTGATTGAACACATCCCATAAATCTCCTTGCACTTAATATAACGTACACTATTGATCCACTAAGTCACTATGATCATGACACTTGTCAGCACTTCACTTGATCTCAAGATCCTTTGAGTTTTTGACTTGATGCTCGCCATTAGATTTTAAGAACATGATTAAATTCACTCTATTAGATCTTTGAGACCCACTAACATTTTCAAGTTGTCACTCGTTATTAGATCTTTGATCTGATAAAACATTGACTATTGATATTTTCCAAGCACTTTTTAACTCTTTGACCTTGTGTGTACCATAGATCTTCTACCCAAGCTCTTGAGATCTTGACACCTATCAGATCTATATTCAACCTTAGGATAAATTTACCTTTTGACTATGATCTTGTCATTGATCTTTGATGCACAATTTAATTTACTCTATTGGATCTTCTAAACCCACTGACATCATTGATCACCCACTCTCATCAACCCCAAATTTATCTTCAAAATACTTTGGGGTTTTTTAAAATCAAATGTCTATTCATCATTACTTTTATTGGATGCCCCCATACACATTTCATTTTCATTGTTCAACTTTAAGTGCTTGTAACTTGAGATAGACAACTCATCAAGTCACAAAATTTGTAGAGAATGGTCAAGGCATGAATAACCTCATGTCTGTGCAATCCTTTGGCTCTGAGAGGCCTCCTAAGTAAACTTATGAAGTGTGCAACTAGACTAACCTATCCATTTATGTATGACATTTGATGATGGTCTAGCTCTTCTATGCTTTTTCAAGTCATTTTATCATTCACTCAATTATGAAACTGCTCAGCTAATCTATCTAGGAAAAAGCTTGGTATGTGGTCCAAAATTGGCCAACATAAAACACTAAAATAGTGCAGTGAAAGAATGTGTAAGTTGGGAACTCTCTCTACATCACCTATTTGGATCAAACACCCACTTTCCTTGGCAAGTTGTTACCCCTATGTGAGGGATACAAGATGGAATCATCCAAACTCATCTAGACCTCCTATTACCTTGTCATATGGTAGCACCAAAAGTAGCTAGAGCTCTATTTTGGAGTTTTTAAGGAAATAGATCCCTAAACTCTCCTTCATATGTGAACATGAATCCTCAATTTTTTTTTAACCTTCAACATTCTATGACCTTAAGGAAGGTCTCAAAACATGTTCATACACCTCCATGAAACATTCTCAAGTTTTTGTGAGATCCACCTATATGTGAACATGCAGTATGTAGGGTAGTGAAAGTAAGATAGAGACACTATGCATAGTGTGTGGGCATACAATCAGTCTTAGACCCGTTATCAACTCTCAAATGGATCTTTTTCACCTTAAAGGACCTCAAATAGTAAAAATGATTCATCTTAACATGATCAACCTCCTGTAGGTCACATGTAGGTGTTTATTAGACTGTAAGACTGTGTATGGAGTTGTATTGACTGTCACAGTCCACCATATAGAATTTAAATGGCTTGGTTTGATTTTTCATGTTTCAAGCATATTTTAAACCTATTAATACTCTTCATGACATCTCTTTGAGTGCTCTAAAAATTTCAAGAACCTATTCACTATGAATTTAAGTGAGCTTTTTACAAGAAGGTCTGACTGTGTTGTTTACTTGACGGTAGTGTCATTGATTGTATTTATTGATACTGAACTTCAAAGTAAGGACCTGAAATAATACATGGGATACATGAAATACAACATATCACCCTCATCTAAAACTACCAAAAGGAAATAACAACCTATGTAACTGATGAACCTACTTGTAACTAGCAATGGAGATCTCAACCTACAAATTGAGATGTTTGGCTCATAAAATCAACTCTAAACATTAAACCAAAGACTTTAACCATGAGAGAGATATTTTCACATCATTTAGAATCAATTTAAACAAGTGGTTTGTATGGACTAGCTCAAACAAGGAGAAACTTGCAGGGTGTGCGAATTAGCATGCAAAATGAGACAGTCAAATTATTAAGAATGGTTCATAAATAATAGGCAACCATTATTCCAAATATTTCCATTAATTTTAATCAAATCAAGTTTTATATCTACCACCAAGATCATTTGACTTAAAACTTCTCCTACTAGTCATATCATTAGAAGACCTGTTGACTAGTTTTACAAGTCTAATGGAGTGATGGATGAGTAGAATGGTTTTTAACCATTTTTTATGCTTTCAAAGCTGATTAAGCATTTAAACTGATTCACGTAAGTTTAAATTTCATTATACAAGCTTAACACATGTGCCACACACCTATATAGAATGTATAACTACCAAAATCTCCTCTTTTCCACTTATTTTCTTGATTTCAGTTAGGAACCTGTAAGATTTTAGTTATAACAAAAAATAATAATAATTCCCTAACATATTGGATGTTTAAAGAGAGATTAAAACACTCTTATACTATATTAAACTATACCACCTTCATTAATGACTCTGAAAGTGACCCTATGTGACATAAAATGGATTAGGAATAAATTTGTCTATGACCAAGGTTAATAGCTCATTAAATGACATCAAATTAATAATGACACACCCTATAAAATTATAATAAATCCCTATATCAATTTTTATACTATAGAGTGTTGACCTATTTTGACTTGTGGTCAAAATATTCAACATTCTTGGTGATTTCCTAGGGGTGGTATGCTTAGTATGCCAAGACTAGTAGCTTAATCTTATCCATTGGGATATGGAGTCACCTATATAAAAATTTGACACTAATTTTGCCTTTGAAACCACATAAAGAAAATAGACACAAAATAAGACACACCAAAGGAAATAAACATGTGCTCAACTAGAACACTTATGAAACACAACACACATAATTGACACAAAGACACACCTATCCTAGTTTTTACAAGACCTTAATCTTTGAGGTGAAATACATCTTACCATCTTCAACTAGGGTCAAATATGGTTCCCCTTACATCTTTGTCACTCCATGAAGGCAATTTAGCATGTGAAATATGTTCATCATCAACCACTTGAATATGTAAATGGTCAAGAAGCTTACCATATTTATGTCTCCTCATATCTATAGATGGTAAATTTTGGACCTTTAATGATACTCTTTATTTCCTTCCAAAGACCTTGATTGGAGTTACAACTTGACTAATCTATGTCATAATTGATTGATGTTATTCAAACTACATATTATAAGGTATAACAATTATCTTAATCTTTCCATATTCTTGGGGAAACTGTACTTGATGTGTATGATCAACAAATTCTACTTCACCATGTTTCAATACCTCTGAATATGGTTCTCCTTCAGATTGATCTCTTAACTATTCCATGAACACAAACACATATGCATTGACTTCACTAGGCTTTTCCTTGAATGCAAGCTCTTGAATAGTAGTATGACATTCATTTTCATGTTTAACAAGGCAATATTTTGGAAGAGAAGGAATCTTACCCAACTAGTCAAATTATTGACATATGGCATTGAAAATTTTCCATAAGTCATCCTCCTCTTCCTCATGAATGTCATCATAAATTGTAGCTTCATTAATTGCAAGAAGAAAGATATCCTCCTTCTCACTATGGTGATCTATAAAGCTCTTCAATATATCATCATCATATACATGAATCAAGTAGTCACTCTCAGTAGGTTGTGAGAAAGAATTCTCAACACTTACCTTAGCTTGCTCAAAATCTTCTACATGGATGATATAGGTGCCAAGGTCAATTTTTTCAGAGTAGGTATAAGGATCATATTCATAAACATCTACACCATACTCATCTATGAACAAGTCAACTATGCCTTCAAGCTTGGAAGAAGAACAATCATCCACAATAGATTCATCTTTGTCATTGATCATTGTAGTCATATAAAATGTGAAAATTGGTAACTTCAATGTGGCTTGTGATACCCAACCCATAGGTCCCTCTTGCTTGCTCTCATGACCCTCATAGATATATTTTCACTGATTCCTAGTCATTTGTATCCTTTTAGATAGTGATCCACCTCCTTCAGGTAGCATTTCCATTTATTATTCCATCCCCATAGGTCTCATTCCTTCAAGACAATAGCACCCAACTTGGACTATAGCATCGATCCTTATGGTGTCCATTTTTGGTGCTTCTGTCTAAGTGTATTTTTACCACCAATGGTCATATCCTTCAAGTTCATATCCTCTTGTTGGCCTAATGTAAATACATTTGACCCATGATCAACATATCCCTATAAACTCCCATTCAAAGTTAATTTAGAAGGGGTTGGTAAATATCATAAAGCAATAAAGAATATAAACAAGACTACTCATGAATATTTCCTTATTCTCTGCATACAGCCATCCAATACAGTCACAAGCTTATTCAAACCCTTACACTAGTCCTTAACCACCTCAAGCACACCCAATTTTAGCATGTTGTATCTTCATACACACTATTTCGCAAAGCACATCAATTGGGAGAACTACATATGGCTTGATCCTTCTTTGAAGTATTGGTATATAAGTAGTGTGCCCACACAAGGGCTACGGATACACGTTCAGTGCATTTTACACACACTAAACCCCCCCCCTCTATCTCAAATTTTGTCAAATCATAATGGAGTCTAGGGTTTTAATACTAAATCAGCTCTATAAGGATTTTTGTAGACATCCAATATCCAAAATTTCACAAGTAGGTTCACACAGGGATAGCAAACAAAACCCAAAAAGCTTAAGTCTCTTAAACAACAATGGCAAAAGAGGACTATAGTGTTGGACCCTAAGGTGTCCTATTTCAGTACTCCTATCTTTTCATAAAATTAAAGCTATATCTTGATTGGTAATACTATCCCAGTCTTGCACATTAAATTTTAGACCCTGTCATAGCCGTCTTTGTCTATTTCTAGCTAAGTCTTATTTTCTCCACATTTATTACTATTTTAAGAAAAGTTTAAATTAAAATTAAATTAAATAAATTAGTAACTTAATTATTTCAATACTATTTATTGATTTAATTAACTCAGACCCTTAACTAAATTAGGAATAATAGTATAATATTCACAAAATAGTTAAATCATTTGGTGAACCCGACTTACTTCGTTTGTGCATAAAAACCCTAGAAACCTTAGGGAAATTTTCTCTATTTTTTCTAGAATTTTTTTATTTTTTCCTAAATATTTAAATCAAAAATTTACATTTAATTTTTAAATTTACCTTAGTAATCTTAAAAACAATTTATTCCAAACTCTAGTTGAATTTACTAGGTCATTTTGCATACAAAAACCCTAGAAACCCTAGGAATAATTTCTTGCTAATTTTAGAAAAAAAAATATATAATTTTTTTCTTGCATATTTAAATCAAAAATTCACTTTAATTTTTAAAATTCCATAGTAATTTTAAAAAATTATTTTTCTTCCAAACCCTAGTTACACATACTAGGTCCTTTCAAATCAAGAATTTTTGAATCATTTTTTGATTTTTTACTTGCATATTTCAATCCAAAATTCAAATTAAATTTTAAAATTCTTTAGTAATTTTAAAATAAATCATTTTTTGAAACCCTAGTTGCATATACTAGATCCCATTGCTTTAGAGGTATCACCTTACATGTTTTTGAGCTTCGTATCCTTTTTATGCATTTTCTAGTTTGTTATTTTTAAGACTTTACATTTCCTATATATAGCACTTTCTTTCTATATCACTTTTCTTATAAAAAATTATTACAAAAAAATCAATCAATTGTTAAATTGTTTTCCTATTTTAACAATGGCCCAATACATTGATTTTGATGAAACTGATGAAAGGGAACTTTAAGAACCCTTAACTAAACACCATGACATGCAAGATGATATGCTTAAAATAGTACAAGAAGAGAAAAAAAGTGAGCAATGGTAAATCTTCTCAAACCACAAAGCAACCAATTTCATATGACACTATAGGGGCAACTATATCTCAGCAACCCCCATAGTAACCCAACTTGCCTCTATGCCACCACTAGCTATAGCTAGTACATCTTTGTCTACTGATGTGGAAACCCTTATGCAAGAGATAAAATCTCTTCAATCCAACATGCTATATCTTGAGCAAGGTGACTCTAGACCTAAACATGCCTTAGGTTTTTTTTCTCTACTTCATACATTGTTGGCACGTCATATTACTTCAACACACTTGCCACAAGGTTTTGTTCAACCCAAGCTCACTCTATATGATGTCAAGGGTGATCTCGAGACACATTTGAGAGATTTTCATGTAGCATGCTTGGAATATGTGCCAAATGATTGGCTACTAACCAAGTTATTTCTATAGAATCTAAAAGATTATGCTTTACAATGGGAAGTCAAATTAATTTCAATAGGGAAACTTAAGCACACAAGCAGATCAAAAACAACAAACAAGAGCAATAGAAAAGTTCCATACAAAGTAAAGGTCAATGATAGCAAGAGTCAAAATCAAACAATAATTAATGTAGATTCAAAGCCCCCTCAGTGAGTGGTTTTATCAACACGTCCTCAATGAACTTTTTCCAATCTACCAATATCTCTAACCAGAGTTTTACATCAGCTTTTAGATCATAATATCATATCTCTCCCTCCTATTTGGCAAGTTGATCCAACAAAGCCTCTTCCATGGGGATATGATACAAATGCATTTTGTAATTTTCACAAGGCACCAGGCCACACAACAAATAGATGCATTATTTTGAAACACAAGATACAAGACTTGATAGTTGAAAACATTATTGATCTTAGCACTTCAATTGAGCCTCCTTAGGCAAAGCAAACATAGGATAAAGCTTTGAAAATATTCTTAGATCCTTTCCCACAACATTTTAAATAATAAATAGGGGATACATTAGGTGTTCATCATGCATAGCATACACATCCTCCACCTGATACATATAGGGCACCTTCAGTATAGTTACATCCTTTGAGTAACATGATTGGTGTATACAATTCTAGAGTTCTAGCTAGACCTTCAGTCTCCTTATTAGAGCAAGAGATAGTTGAGGATGATTCATATTACCATGCACTCTTTATCAAAGCTTACATTCATAAGCATCATATTCATAGTGTTCTCATAGACAATAAATCTAGTGTGAACATGTGCACTATGACATTATAACAACATTTGGGATATTCAAAGTATGATATTACACTGATATACATAGTTATTAGTGACTTCAGTGGGCACATACAGAGTTTATTAGGTGAGATTATACTTCCTCTATAGGTTGGTCCAATACACATGGCCACACCATTTACTATTATTCTCAGTGTAAGAGTTTTTTATATGTTACTTGGTCAACCATGGATTAAGAAACTTTGAGTAGCCTTCTACAGTTTACATATGCATGAATGTCATTCACACTAATATGGTTTTGTTACAGTTGGTAGATTTTCATATGAGTTACCACTCCCTACTTTTAAACCATCTACTATTTTTTAGTCACTAGTTTCAGTTCCACCACCAATTTTAATTTATCCACCAGTTTTAGTTCTTCTTCCAGCTCAAATTTAGACATAGTCAAGGCCTCCATCACCAGCATAGAGAGTTCATACACTTCCATGGAGGTCTCTTTTAGAGAAAACATAATTTTAGAATTCTAGACAACTTTTAGCTATAGTGTTCACACACAGAGTAGTATCATTGAGGTTTCATGCTTCTACACATAGAGCACATGTTCGGAGATCTTATCCTACTACCAAATGGGTCCTTAATATCCCTATAGTCGCATCCATTTTTTAAAGTTACAAGGGGACCCCACAAGCAGTTTCTACTTTAAATATTTCAAAGCATCTAAAGCATACACAACTTTCAAAGTTACAATCTCAGCCCTTTCATCTTGCTTCACAATCATGTACGATCCATATCCTTAATATAGGACACCATGATAGGGAGTCTCCCATGAGACTCATTGATTATTATCATCTATCCTTAGCCTTACTTGTACATAGTTTCTTTTTTATTGATTGTACATAACTCAAAATATATCAAAAATACCAAAAACAATATAAAATTTAAAAAATCTAAAAACATTCAAATAATTCAAAAACACAAAAATATTTTAATTGTATGCATCATCCATGCTTTACATTTCTACTACAATACTAAACTTACATTTGTTATTCTATGTTATTATTTGTCAATTTATCTACATTACCATGCTTCACTTGATCTTCTTTGAGTGTGTGTAGTGATATCCAGATCTTTGATTGCTTCACTCTACCCATTGAGGGGGAATCCTAAGTCATACATTTGAGACATACATTGATATATCTACCCACTGGGTGCATCTTCTACATGACTACACCATCCAAGTTATGTCATTCTTACACCACACAATCTAGTTATCATGTTTATGTACATTATTTACTAGCTTATATAGATTACTCTATCGATATTTCACTAGTATATAGCACTTGTGTATTTCTTAGCATATACCTAGTCTTGTACTACATGTCTTGCATGCTTTCACTTCTTGATTTGATTAGTTAGATGTGATTGTTTTTTAGTATATTTCCATGTTTTCCTTTCTTTCTTTGCATAGCTAGATGTGATTGCATTTATCAGTTCCTATTTTATATCATGTATATGCCTTAGGACATTTTTTAATGTCCTTTACTTCTCTACTTCTGTGTGCCTTAGGACATTTGCCAATGTCCTTTGCTTGTACTCATCTATGTGATTGTGAATTTCACACCAACATTACTTGTTTCTAATTATATGTGTATATAGAATTTGAACATGTCTTGTATGTTTGCTTTCTAATTTGAGTGAGATGTGCCCATGTCCCTTATTTTCTTGGCCTCTTGGCCACTCTTGTATGCTTACTTCTTCTTGCCTTCCATGCTTGTTTCTTATTTGTTTTTCAATTATTTTCAATGCCATGATCCACATCATACATTATCTTGCTTTTTTGGATGCCATGATGGACATCATGTTCCATCCCTCATTGACAACTAATAACTAAAAACTAACATTTCCATTTTCAATTCAGTATATTGCACATCCTATTACATTATTATATCTATCTAGGCATACTCCTATTGATCTAACAATCTCCATTACAAACCATGCTATATCTTTTGATATCTTGTCAATTATCATTGTTATATCATGTATTCTCAAAGCATAACACACTTATAGGGTTATTTCTTCTAAAGATAGTCATTTCAGGGTCTTCATTCATACCCTCAAAAGAGAGGGAAATAAACAAAGTTTTTGTCATAGACATCAGAGCTCCCACTGATCAAAAAATTAGTTTTCAAAACACCTAAAATAATAGCCAGACTTTAAACCAAGCAAATAGACTAGGCAGATAGTGAAAATTATAGAATAATCATCAGAATTATAGTGCCAAGAAATAGGTTGTCTAATTTTGGTGTTCCTATCCAAATAGGAAAAAAACTAAATTTTCAAAAAATAGGTAGAAAGGTAAGCTTAGCTACAGTTTTGCACATATAGACCAATTTAGATACAGTAGTTTTAGTATAGTTTTTCTTAGAGAATATAGATATAGGGTGTATCATGTGTGGCATGATGGCTCTCACTTCTAGTTTAAAATTAGGTAGTTGGTATAACTTATAGATTAGAATCCATGTTTCAGACACTAGTGATTGGGGGCAATGTGCATGGCACATTCAACTTCTCTTCTTTATGATTTTAGTCCATTACCTAGGCATTCTCATCAGTTGCATGCTTTATTCCATTTACAAGTGGTTTGCATCATTTTAGAGTGGATTTCATACAAACCTAACCTCTACATTTTCATGTTGCTTCCACATAAGCCTATTGCCCAGTTTTAGAGTGGCTTTCATACAAGCTTAATCTCCACCTTTTTTGAGTTAGCCAAGATTGGCCTAGTTTCTAGTACACATTTAGCTATCCATGCCACATTATCAGATTACAGAGCATTCATGGGCTTTAGGAGCCATCCCATACAACACATATTCATATTTATATCAATTTATAGCTTCACTTCATGGGGTAATGATGGAGCCAAAAGACTATCTAGCCTTTGTATTCTTGAGCCACCTACTCAAAGGGATTAGACACATAGTCCAAACATCATTTAACACAAACAAGATTACTTAGCTTCACTTAATGGGAGATGATGGAGCCAAAGGGATAGCCTTTGCATTCTTGAGCCACTCTCAGGTAATTGATCACGTAGCTTCATTCATGATGTTACTCTTGGTACAACATCATTCAATATATACCTAGCATTACTTAGCATCACTTAGCATCACTATAAGTTTTGAACTAGTTCATGTATCCAATGAGGTGTATTCATTCCATTCTCTTCCTCTCTCTCTTACCCAACTTTGTACATTCTTATTTTAGATATAGAATATCTAATAAGAACTAATCTACTCTTTGTTTTTTCTTGCAAATTTACACTTCACAATGTGTTCTCTCTATGCATACCCAGCATTCCATAGCTTCATGAGCTTCACCCTTGTACGTAATTTTAGGTATGATTTATATTTTTCTTTTATCCTAGTATTTTTATTTGCTACATCACTAGAATAAAGGTAGGGCAAATTTAGTCATATAAAATGTGAAAATTGGTAACTTGAGTTTGGTTTGTGACACCAACCCATAGGTCCCTCTTGCTTTCTCTCATAACCCTCATAGGTATCTTTTCACTGATTCCCAATCATCTATAACCTTCCAGACAATGATTTCACCTCCTCTAGGTAGCATTTATAGTGATGATTCCATCCCCCTAGGTCTCATTCCTTTAGGATAATATCACCCAACTTAGACTATAGTGTTGGAACCTAAGGTGTCTATTTTTTATGCTCCTACTCAAGTGTATTTTTATCACCAATGATCATATCCTTCTAGTTCCTATCCTCCTTATTAGCATAATGTGAATACTTTCAACCCATGATTAATAGATCACTATAAAATCATATTCAAAGTTCATTTAGAAGGGGTTGGAAAATAACACAAAGTAAGCAAGACTACTCAAGAATATTTCCTTATTCTCTATATACAACCATTTAATATAGCCATAATCTTATTCAAACCCTTACACCAATCCCTAGCCATCTTAAGCATACCCAATTTTATAATTTTTCATCTTCATACACACTATTTCACAAGGCCCATCAAGTGAGAGAACTACATATGCCTTGATCCCTCTTCAGAGTATTGGTATGTAGGTAGTGTGCCCATAAAAGGGGTGTAGATACATGTCCAGTGCATATTACACACACTAACCCCCCCTACTATCTAAAATTTTTTTGAATTACAATGGATTCTAGGGTTAAAGAATAAATTAGATCTATAGGGAGTTCCACACACATCTAGCATCCAAAATTTTATAGGTAGGCTCACACAGGGGAAGCGAACAAAACCTAGAAAGCTCAGGTCTACTAAACAACAAGAGCAAAAGAGGACTATAGCACCAAACCCTAGTGTGTCTTATTTTATCACTCCTATCCTTTCATAAAATGAAAGCTAAATCCTAATTTATGACACTATCCCAATCTTGCATAGCAAATTTTAGACCCTGTCTCAGTCGTCTCAATCTATTTCTAGTTAAGTCTTATTTTCTCCATATTTATTACTATTTTTAGAAAGGTTTTAATTAAAATTAAATTAAAAAAATTAATATATTAATTATTTTAATATTATTTAATTATTTAATTAACTCAAACCCTTAACTAAATTAGGAATAATACTCTAATATTCCCAAAATAGTTGAATCAATCACATAATTCAAGTTAGAGGTTGCTTCAACATATGGTTCAATATAGAATCTTGCTAGTGGTTAACTTATTATTTTCAACTTGGTTTCATATCTTGTCCTAAAGTCCAATAAGGACCAATCAACTAAGAGGTAGTCACTTACCTTGGATTTAAAATCTCTTGAAAGGTAGATTTCAAAATGAGCAAGCAAGTCCACAATAGCAATGTCTTGAAGGATGGGGAAACTAGGATAGTCATGGAAAAAAACCTTCAAACCTTTGATAAATCATATTATTTTAGTAGGTGTAACATATAAATGAAGAAATACTTTGTTATGTGTTTCATACTTTAGGCCCAACTTATCTACTACAACTTTGGGCTTGACTGATGTATAGGCTCCACTATCAACTATGCAGTTATGAACCAGTTTATCACCCATAATGAGATTGAGGTAGAAAGGTGGAGGCTTCTCGTCTTTGGTAGATGGTTCCATAATTTTTTTAGGGGCATTGGTAATATATACTTGACCATGACTATTTCTTAAATATGAAGGATTATTAGGGATAGTAGATAGCTATTTTTTCAAGAGCTCCTTTTATCCAGGCATGTGGAGGACATCCCAAAGGGAAATGGATTCCTTGGCATTCTTCAATGAATCCACTATGTTTAGATCAGAAATTATTACCTGATATTCAATCCTTGGAGGCAAGGAAGTTTTTAGAACTTGAGTAATTGAGGTACTTTGAGCAAACCTTACCACATTCTAATTTGGAGGAGGTGCAGGAGTATTTGGAATTGTCATGATTGTAGCCATGCCTTGCTACCTCAAATGAGGATTAGATGAACTTGTAGGAACATTATTATCACCTCATAAAGACTTTTTTTAATTGTCTAAAATATAATTTCCTTGATTGAGTATAAAGTTGACTTCAATTAGGAAATTGGTGAAGCTTTCTCTTTGAGGTTGCCAACCTTCACTTCCTTGTATTAGGACTTCATCTTCTGATAATAGTATAAGAGTGACTCCTCTTTGAATAACTAGATATTTCTCTCCACCTTCATTTATATCCATTAATTGGACTTATTTTCACTCTCATCCTTACACAAAGTTGCTATGCACTGGTATTATATCTCTTGTGTTGGTGGTGGAAGTAGGATTGTACACATTGGCAGTCCTGTTGAAATTAGGCTACCCTTGACCTCTCCCTCTCCCATATTGTTGAACATATTGTTTTTGATATGGATAGGAGTTTTAATTCACACATTTTTGCATTATCTCTCACCTAATCTCAACTTATAACCTTTTATTGTATGCATCTTTATCCATAGCATCGCTTTCCTTCTTATGAGTAATCTTAGGCTTGCTAGTTATACTTGGAACTTGGGAAATGTTTGGAGTAGAAATATAAACATTAGGTAGTAGAGACATATATTTTTGGAGGTAACTTTATCACATGAAATATGCCATTTTTATCTCTAATGTAAATTTCATATGCTTCGATAATAATGAAACCACCCATGGATTGTAGCATGATGGAAATGTCAATACCAATGACTATCAAGTATATAGGGAAGACAAAGCTAGCATTTGGTCTCATGGGAAGAGGCAACCAATTCCAAGTCTTTTTTAACCTCTAATTTAATTCATATATGTTTTATCTGTGGGCTATTTGGATCATAATGAGTTAATGTATGAGTGAAGTATGGTCACTTTCATCTTCAAATCTTAAAGTTAATAACACTCCAAAATCATCCCATGTTGTGATACAACCACAGAGTAAATTCCTATACAAATTAAGTGCTTTCCCTCTAAGGTACATAGCAAGTATTCTAATGGAAATATTTTCTTTAGTGACATTATGAAAACTATAGAAATTTGGAATGACCCTAATGTGTTCACTAAGAGTGACATGGCCTTCACCATTAAATGTAGGAACACTCTTTATGGCATTAGGGGGAATGACATCATAGGCATCAAGATGGATTGGATTTTAAGTATTAAATATAGAAAAGGAATGTCTACTATCCATGTTTTCTTCAATATTTTCCTCACTCTCTTAGTATTTTTTGGATAATAAAGTCCTCTTGCTCTTCAAAGGGTAGAATAGAATGAGGGTGTTGAACTTCAAGAGGAATTTTTGGTTGAATAGGTGGATTGATAGGATTGAACACTCTTCTAAAATATTACCTAGTAATGACCATGAAGTATGAGAGAAAATATATGACAAAATAATGGTCTACAACCAGATTTTACCTTGAATGGAGTTGCCAAATGCTGAGTAGCACACCAATATGCCATTGATGTTATCAAGACCAATATTCACCTTGACAAGTTATCTTTAGGACAATGGGTCCCATTGGGTGTGCTATAACTATTGTCACTAAATCTTACACCCTAGAGTAGGTTGTTCAATCCTAATCTAAGATTAGGGTAACATTGGATAGGTATGTGGGTTTACCTATAGTAGAAGTAGACCTCTAGGTTTAAGGGCTAGATCCTTGAATTGATCTTGAAATGCTTATCACCTACTCTATCTGATTACTTGTGTGAAAAGGGTCAAAAATATTCATAAAAGGAAACTACTCTAAGGAGGTGATACACCATGAATATTTCCACTATGTTATCATACTTGTTTCACTAAGAAAAAAGACTTACAAACTAGATTTAAATTCCTAAGATGTTTTAACATAAGTATTTCAATATAGAGGTGATATGCATGAGATAACTCAAGGTAAGTAAACCAAAGATCAAATTGATGAATCCAAGGACACTTTTACACTTTAAGGGAGCCTAATAAACTAGCTACACTCTATATGACCTTTTAGAATGAGAACTTATTTCAATAGATGTGAAAGGATAAGGGAAAATAAGGTTAAAATCACTAGACTTCACCATTCATCACTTTGCATACTTAGACAAGATGTTTGTGAACTCAAAAATATATTTATTATATTATTCAAAGGAAAATTACAACATCAAACTAGCAGGTTTTTTCCATACATGGTGTGGAACTATGAGACAAGAGCCAAAATGGCTAGTACGTATAGAATATGAGAGAAGAGAGAGAAGAATGAAGTCCAAAAGTCACAAAAACACTTGTCAAACTAAGAGGAGTTAAATCTATAGAGTAATGAATTACGTGATAGACCATTCAATTTCTACTTGGAAAAATGTCCCTCAAAGGCATGAAACTCCTTAAATATAATGTAGAAGTCTCTCAGATGGCTTCATGAAATTGCCCTCATCATTGGCTTCTCATGAATGCTCCACAAAAAAATAGGTATAGCTAACATGATTTCACTATGAATTAGGGGTTAGACCCCAATATGCATTAGATGTATCCCTAATCACTGATATTCTTCTAGTCATGTGTCATCACTATTTGTAGTCATAATCACCCTTCTTTAGACTTGTCTTCACACTTGGCACTAAGATGATCATAAATTTCTCAAACAAATAAATGTATGGGATGGTAAAACACTTTTCAATCATCCTCAAGTCTCTAGACCCATCAGGAACACCTTAAAATGCCTCCTAATTGGACTTATCACCTTCTCACTTGGTGATCATTCTTTATTCACTATGCCAGTTTGGACTAGATGAAATGAAGGTGTTAGCATAAATACTTGTGAACTCTTATAAATAAATAAATGGATAATATAAGTTATATTAGGTCCCATAATATCTCCCAAAGTGATTTTCACCCTTTGAAACTCTTATGTACCTACAAAACATCAAAAACTATCAAAGAAACCAATTTTGTACCTTGTTCATACAAGTAGGGTAGAATCCAAATTGATGGGAAGGAGCCACTCGGAGTCCTATTCAATTTAAAATCATCTCCCTAACAAAACTATCTCATTTGGATGCCTTTCCTTCCTCATCTTTCCCATTGGGTCCTTATCAAGCATTTTAGAGGGTTTTAGGTGATTTTGACCTCTAAGGATTGTTCATAAAGTTATGGTGTCCAATTCATAGACAAATTCTATAAAATTCAATTTCAAGACCCTCTCCAACATCTCATATCTCCTTGAGCTCCCATGCTAATTATCCATACCAGTGTGAGCTTCCAAACTTTACCTCTAGAGCTCTTCAAAGCATTTTATGCAGGCTATCATGCCCTCATCTACATACCAAAGGTTATCACATGCCTTATAACTCCCCATGGATATGTTTCAATTCTTTATAATGATCATCTAACCCTAGAAGTGATATTGACCCCTTTTAGGCATTAGGCCTAGTCTAGGTCTAATACTTATGTCTACACCTATGTAGGTTTGGGACACTATATTTAGTTTCTATCACCTTAAAGGATTAATTCATGTTTTTCCATGTCTAATTAAGATCTCTACACATTTTTCAAGGTTTTCTCTTCTCTTAACCCACCTTCTTATCATTAGTTCACTAACCCTAAAGTATTTTATCTTCTTGGGAGTGCCTTTTATCTAAGATAGAACACAAGGCAATTCCCCTATTGCCCAAGATAATTTTAATGTATGAGAGGCTTGAGTAAGTGGTGGGGACCATTTACACAAATTATTGAGGTTATTTTAAACTCTTAGCACCCCCAAACACCTTAAAACCCAAGATAGATTCTTGAGGTATTGACTGTGTGCAAGGATTATATGTTGACTATTGGATGCATTGTTAGAAATTTTATTTTCCATATGTCCTTGTTTTCAAAGTCTCATGATATGGATACTATAATTTTGAATGTTATCTCAGACATATCAACACTTCTACAACTTTTCCAAATTCTTCATTATAGACCCTCTTTTTTTATAGGTTTAGTTACAATCAACTATGAGTATTTTTAAAATCCGAATGGAGGTGCATGTAGGTGTGAAATATAGGGTTAGACCTTGTTTCATTGCCTACATTCCTTATTTAAATCCTCAAGGTCAATTCAAATCCTCAATTTTAGACCTTTTTTGTATGGGTCAACTCAAACAAGGAGAAAACTTGTAGGCTATGGGAATTAACATGAAAAATGAGACAGTTAACTTCTTAATAATAGTTCCTAAATCATGGGAAACCATTATTCCAAATCCTAACATGAATTATAAGTAGAAAATTTTTGATATCTAACACCAAGATCATTTGACTTGAAACTTCTCCTACCGGTTGTATCATCAGAAGACCTATTGACTAGTTTTGCATGTCTAACAGAGTGATGGATGAGTATAATAGTTTCTAGCATTTTTTTATGCTTTCAAAGCTAATAAAGCATTTAAATTTATTTAGGTAAGTTAAATAGTAATTATAAAATCTTTACACACATGTCACAATCCTATATAGGTCATACAACTACCAAAACCTCCCTTTTTCAATTATTTTCTTGATTTCAATTAGGAACCTGCAAGATTTTAGTTAGAACTAATAATATTGATAAGTACCTAACATATTGGATGTTTAAAGATAATTTTTAACACTTATTTACCATACAAAACCATACCACCATTAATGACTCTAAAAGTGACCCTATGTGACATAAAATGGCTTAGGAGTAGATTTGGCTATGACCATAGTTAATAGCTCATTAAATGACATTAAATTAACCATGATATGCCTTATAACATTATAATAGATCCATATATAAAGTTTTTGACTATATGGGGTTGAAATATTTTGACTTGTGGTCAAAATAGTCAACATTTTTAGTGATTTCCTAAGGGTGGTATGCTTGTTATCCCAAGACCAATAGCCTAATGCTATCCATTGGGAATGGAGTCACCTATGCATAAGTTTGACACTATATTTTCCTTTGAAACCACACCAAACATAAATAATATACACAAAAATTAAGACACACCAAAGGAAACAAATATGTGTTCAACTAGAACACTTATGAAACACAACACACACAACTAAAACAAAGACACGTCTATCCTAGTATTTGAAAGACCTCACTCTTTGAGGTGAAATACATCTTACCATAATTAAATCAGGGTCAAATATGGTTCCCTTTACATCTTTTTTACTCCATGAAGGCAATATAGCATGTGAATCATGTTCATCATCAACCACTTGAGTATGTAGATAGTCAAGAAGCTTACCATATTTATGGTTCCTCTTATATGTAGGTGGTATAATCTGAGCCTTTAATGATACTCTTTCTTGCCTTATAAAGACCTTGATTAGAGATGAAACTTGACTAATCTCTATCATACATGATTGGTGTTATTCAAACTACATATTATAAGGTATGATAGCTATCTTAATCTTTCCATCTTATTTGGAAAATTGTACTTGATGTGTATGATCATCAATTTATTCTTCACCATATTCCAATACCTCTAAATATGGTTCTCCTTCAGATTGAGATCTTGACTATTCCATGAACATAAACACATATGCCTTGACTTCATTAGGCTTCTCCATGATTATAAGTTCTTGAATAGTAGTATGGCATTCACTTTCATGCTTAAAAAGGAATTTAAAAACCTTCTCATTAGGCTCATTATCAAACTTAACATTAGATATGCAATATTTTAGAAGAGGAGTATTACCCAACTAGTCAAATTCTTGACATATGGCATTTAACCTTTGCCATAAGTCATCCTTCTCTTCCTCATGAATGTCATAAATAAGGGTAACTTCATCAATTATAGGAAGAAAGACATCCTCTTTTCAATATGGCAATCTATCAAGCTCTTCAATCTATCATCATTGTATCCATGAATCAAGTAGTTACTCTCAGTACGTTGTGAGAAAGAATACTTAACACTTACCTCAATTTTCTTGAAAGCTTCTTCATGGATGATATAAGTGCCAAGGTTAGTTTTTTAAAATTAGGTATAATTATCATTCTCATAATCATCTACGCCATATTCATCTAGGAAAAAGTTAGCTATGCCTTCAAGATTATAAGAATAATAATCATCCATAGTAGATTTATCTTTGTCATTGATCACATAATTCAAGCTAAAGTTTGGTTCAATGTGGAATCTTGATAGTGGTTGATTTTTTATGGTAACCTTGGTTCCATATATTGTCCTAAATTCCAAGAAGGACTAGTCAGTTGAGAGGTAGCCACCTACCTTGGTTTTAAAATCTCTTGAAAGGCATGTTGTAAAAAGAGCAGGCAAGTCCACATCAATAATGTCTTAAAGGATGGGGAAACTAAGACAGTTGTGGAAAAAAACCTTCAAACCTTTTATCAATACTATTATTTTAGTAGGTGTACCATCTAAATAAATCACTCATTTACTATGTGCTTCATATTTTAGGCCCAACTTATCAACTAAAACTTTGGGCATGACTGATGTAGAGGCTCCACTATCAATTATGTAGTTATGAACTAGTTTATCACACACAATGAGAGTGAGGTAGAAAGGTGGAGGTTTCTTAGATTTGGTAGATGGTTCCATAATTTTGTTATGGGAATTGGTAAGATCTACATGACCATGAATATTTCTTGAAGATGAAGGACTATTAGGGATAGTAGACAATAGTTTCTGTAAGATCTCCTTTTGGCCAAGCATTTAGAGGACATCCAAAAGGGAAATTGATGCTTTGGCATTATTCAATGAATCCATTATGTTTATATTAGGAATTATTACCTTCTATTGAGTCCTTAGATGCAAGGAAATTTTTGGAACTTAAGGGATTGATACACCTTGATCAAACCCTACCACATTCTGATTTGGAGGAGATGTAAGAGTATTTGGAATTATCATGCTTGCAACCATGCCTTACTACCTTAGAGGAGGATTAGATTAACTTGTAGTCACATGATTATCACCTCATAAAGCATTAATTTTATATACTATATTATCTACAACATAATTTCTATGATTGAGTACAAATGTGTCTTCAACTAGGAAATATGTGAAGCCTTTTCCTTGAAGTTTCCAACCTTCACTTCCTTATATTAAGACTTCATCTTCTATTGATATTAGAGGAGTGACTCCTCCTTGAGAAACTAGATCCACCTCTCCACCTTAATTTTCATCCATTAATTGGCCTTTTTTCCACTCTTCTCCTTATACCAAATTTGTATGCACCAATACCATCTCTCTTGCGTTGGTGATGGAAGTAGGATTGTACACATTGGCATGCCTATTAAAATTAGGCTTCCCTTGCACTCTCCCTCTCCCATATTTTTGACCATATTACTATTGATAGGGATAGGAGTTTTGATTCACACATTTTGAGTTCTCTCTTTCCTAAGCTTAGCTTCTAACCATTGATTATATTCATCTTTATCCATGGCATAATATGTCATCTTATGAGCAGTCTTAGGCCTGGTAGTTATACTTAGAACTTAGGAAATGTTTAGAGAAGTAGCATAAACATTAGGTAGTAGAGGCATAGATATTTTTAGAGGTAAATTTCCCACTTTAACTAGGCCATTATCATCTCTAATGGCAAGTTCATATGCTTCAAGAAAAATGAAACCAGCCATAGATTGTATCATGATGGCAATATCAATACCAATGGCTCTCAAATATATAGGGAAGACAAAGCTAGCAGGTGGTCTCATGGGAGGAGGAAACCAATTATAATTATTTTGGAACCTCTCATTTAAGTCATGCATTTTTTATTTGGGGGATATTTGGATCACATTGAGTTGATTTATGAGTGAATTATGGTCATTTTTATCTTCAAATATTGAAGTCAAAAACACTCCAAAATCATCCCATGTTATGATGCAACCACAGGGCAAAGTCATTTAACAATAAAGTGATATCCCTATAAGGTACATAGTAGAATAATGGAAATACTTTCCTTACTGACATTATGAAAACTAAAAAAATTTGAAATGTCCCTAATGTGTTCACTAAGAGTGACATGGCCTTCACCATTGAATGTCATAACACTCTTTGTGGCATTAGGAGGAATGGCATCATAGGCATCAAGATCAATTGGATTTTAAGTATTAAAGGTATGAAAGGAATATTACTTAGCCATGTTTTCTTCAATCCTTCCTCACTCTCTTTGTCTTCTTGGATAACAAAGTCCTCTTGTTCTTCAAAGGGTAGAATAAGATGAGGGTGTTAAACTTCAAGAGGAAGTTCAAGCTGAATAGGTGGATAGATAGGATTGAAAACTTTACTAGAAGATGACCTTGTAATGACCATGAAGTATGAGAGCAAATATATGACAAAAAAATGGTATATAACTAGATTTTACCATAAATGGAGTCACCAAATTTTGAGTAGCACACCAATATGCATTTAAAGTTATCGAGACCAACATTCACCTTAACAAGTTATCTTTAGGATAATGGGTCCCATCAGGCATGCCAGAATTGTTGTCACCAAATATTGCACCCTAAAGGAGGTTTTTAAATCTTACTCTAATATTTGGGCATCATTGGATTGGTATGTGGGTTTACCTATAGTAGAAGTAACCCTCTAGGTTTAAGTGTTAGCTCCCTGAATTGATCTTAAAATGCTTATCACCTACTCTAAATAATTACTTGTGGGAAAAGGAGTAGAAATATGCATGAAATTAAACTAATCTAAGGAGGTGATACACCATGAATATTTACACTATGTTATCATACTTATTTCACTAAAAAACAAGACCCACAAACTAGCTTTAAAGTCCTAAGATGTTCTAACATAAGTATTTTAATATAGAGGTGATATGCATGAAACAACTCAAGATAAGTAAACCAAAGATCAAATTGATGAATCCAAGGACACTTTTACACTTTAAGGGATCCTAATACACTATATAAACTCTATAGGACCTATTATAATGAGAAATTCTTGCACTAGGCATGAAAGGATAAGGAAAAGTAAGGATAAAATCACTATAATTCACCATTCATTACTTTACACACTTAGACAAGATGTTTGTGAACTCAAAACTAGATTGCTTGTATTATTCAATGGCAAAATACAACATCAAACTAGTGTGGATTTGCCATACATGGTGTGGAATTATGAGACAAGTGCCAAAATGGCTAGTACTTATAGAACGTAAGAGAGGAAAGAGAAGAATAAATTCCAAAAGTCACAAAAACACTTGTCAAGCTGAGAGGAGTTACATATATAGAGAAATGAAGTATGGGATAGACCATGAAAGGTTCACTTGGAAAAATGTCCCTCAAAGGCATGAAACTCTACAAATTTGGTGTAGAAGTCTCTCAATTGGCTTATATTGAATGCTCCACAATAGACTAGGGATAGATAAAATGATTGAAATATGAAGGGGGGCTTAGAAATAGGCCCAAACATGATTATATGTATCCCTAATCATTGATATTATTTTTGTCATGTGTCATCACTGCCAACACTCACAATCACCCTTATTTAGACCTATCCTCACACTTGGCACTAAGATGCTCATCAGTTTCACAAACTAATCCATGAAGGGGAGGGTATGAAACTTATCAATGGTCCTCAAGTCTCTATATCCATTAGGTAGATCTTAAAAGGCCTCTTAATTGGAGTTATCACCTTCTCACTTGGTGATCACTCTTTGTTCACTATGCTTGTTTGGATTGGCTAAGATGAAGGTGTTAGCAGAGATACTTGTGAGCTCTTATGAAGAAATAAATGGACATTATGATTTATATTAGGTCCTATCCTATCTCCCAAAGTGATTTTCACCCTTTTAAACTCTTATGTACCTATAACACATAAAAACTATCAAATAAACTAGTTTTGTACCGTGTTCGTACAAGTAGGGTAGAAACTAACTTGATGCCAAGGAGCCCTTGGGAATCCTCTTCAAGTTCCAATCATATCCCTAACCAAATTATCTAATATATATATGCCTTTATTTCCTCATCTTTCCCATCAGGTCCTTATCAAAGGATTTTAGAGGGTTTTAGGTGGTTTTGACCTCTAAGGATTGTTCATAAAGTTGTGACATCCAATCCTCAGATAAATTCCATAAAATTCAAGTTAAATACTCTATCTAACATCTCCTATCTCTTTTATCTCACATGATAAGTATCCATACCAGTGTGAGCTTCCAAACTTGGCCTCTCAAGCTCTTCAAGGCATTCTATTCAAGATCACATGCTCTCAAGTAAATAAATGACTTTTTCATGTCCTTCTCTACATACCAAAGGTTCTCACATGCCTTATATCTCCCCATTAAGATATTATAATGCTTTATAATTCTCATCTAACCCTAGAAGTGATATTTGGCCCCTTTTAGGCATTAGGCCTAGTCTAGGTCTAATAGGTATGTCTACACCTATGTGGGTTTGGGACACTCTATTTAGTTTTTATCACTTGTGGGGATTTATTCATATTTTTCTATGTCTAATTCAGCTCTCTACACATTTCTTAAATGTATTCACTACTCCCAACCCACCTTATTTTCATTTTCTCACTAACCCTATAGTCCTTTATCTTCGTAGGAGTATCCTCATCTAAGATAGAATAGAGGGAACTTCCCCTATTACCCCAAAAAATTTAAATGTATGAGAGGCTTGAGTAAGTGGTGGGGACACTCTACATAAAATTTTAGGATTGGTTCAAACTCCTAGCACCCCAAAATTCTTTAAAACCCAAGATAGACGCTTGAGGCACTGTGTGTAAGGTTTATATGTTGACTATACGTTACATTGTTAAAACCTTTATTTTCCCTATTTACCTATTGTAGAAGTCTCATGATATGGATAATATCATTTCCAAGGTGATCTTATACATATCAACACTTTATAACTTTTCCAAACTCTTCATTTTAGACCTTCCCTTTTGATAGGCTCAATTACAGTCAACTATGATTGTGTTTGAACTCAGAATAAAGGTGCATGTAGGTGTGTACTATAGGGTTAAAACTTGTTTCATTACTTACATGCCTTATTAAAGTCCTTAAGGTCAATTTAACTTCATTTGGACTTGTTTTCATGTATAAAGACCTATGATAAGACTATATAGTCACTTGTTAGTACATTATCACCCTATAGTTGATTGTATGTGACCATTCTTAAATCAAAATGACACCTATAGATTGCATTCACCCTTTGAAACATGTGCCACATAGCCTAAGATATATTTTGAGGCATTAGGAAAAACTTTAATTATCAAATATCCATGTTTGCATGTTTCCATCCTCCAAGGTTTATGTCATGAGATTATAGGTACCTAGAGTCAATTGTATATGACATTTTTGGAAACAAAGACACACCTATAGGTGATAGTATGGTCAAGACCTCAAATTTCAACTTTATTTGCTATTCTTTGAAACACTAGTGTGTCTCTCAACTCAATAAAATCAGTTTGCATGATGATATGATCTTAACATTCTACCTTAGACTGTACGTCATTTAGAAGTTTAAGATCCTATAAAAAATACTAAAAGAGTGTAGTGAAGGAATTTGTAAGTTGGGAACTGTCTCTACATCACCTATTTGGATCAAACACCCACTTTTCTTGGAAAGATGTTACCGCTATGTGAGGGATATAGGATGGAATCATCCAAATAATTTATAACTATTTTTACCTTGTCATATGGTATCACCAAAAGTAGTTAGGGCTTTATTTTGGAGTTTTTAAGGAAATAGATCCCTAAACTCTCCTTCATATGTGAACATGAATCCTCAAGTCTGTCTGTAACTTTATCGCTCCACCATGATTGTTATAGTACCTTAAACATTATAATACATTAATTAATCTCTCAAAACATGTTCATACACTTCCATGAAACATTCTTGGGTCTCTATGAGATCCACTTATAGGTGAACATGTAGTATACAAGGTAGTGAAAGTAAGATAGAGACACTATGCATAGTGTGTAGGCATACAATCAGTATTAGACCCTATATAAACTATTCAAATGGATATTTTTCAGCTTGAATTACCTCAAATAGTTAAATTTCCTCATCTTAACATATTCAGCCTCTTATGGGTCACCTGTAAGTGTCTATTAGACTGCAGGACTATGTATGGAGTTGTATTGACTATCGCAGTCCACCATGTAGCATTAAAATGGTTTTGTTTTATTTTTAATATTCTAAGAAGATGTTAAACCTATTAATAATATTCATGACACCTCTTTGAGTTTTTTCAAACCTTTAATAATGTATTGACCATGACTATAAGTGAGCTTTCTATAGGAAGGTCTGACTGTGTTATTTGCTTGACTACAGCGTCATTGATTATAACCATTGAAATTGAGATTAGAAAGAAGGAGGTGAAAAAAGACATTGGATAATGTAAATACAACATATCACCCTCATATGAAACCACCAAAATGAAATAACAACCTCTATAACTAATGAACCTACCTGCAACTAGTAATGGAGATCTCAACCTACAACTTGAGATTTTGGCTCATAAATTCAACTCCAAACATGAAATAAAATATGTAAACCATGAGAGAGATATTTCCACATAATTTTTAACAAATTTCAACAAGTGTTTTATATGGACCAACTCAGACAAGGAGAAAACATGTAGGGTGTAGGAATTAGCATGCAAAATGAGATAGTCAACTTGTTAATAATGGTTCATAAAGCATAGGAAAACATGCTTCCAAATCCTACCATGAATTTGAATCAAACCAACTATGATATCTATCACCAAGATTATTTTACTTGAAACTTCTCCTACTAGTCATACCATCAGAAGACCTATTGACCAGTTTTGCATGTCTAATGGATTGATGGATGAGATGAATGATTTTTAGGCATTTTTTATGTTTATAAAGAGGATAAATAATTTAAAAAGAGTTATGTAAGTTTAAGAGTCATTATAAAATATTTCCACACATTCCACACTCCTATATAAGTTGTAAAACTACCAAAACTTCTTCTTTTTCACTTGTTTTCTTGATTTTAGTTAGGAACCTACAAGATTTCAGTTAGAAATGATGACAAAGATAAATCCCTAACATATTAGATATCATAATATAATTTGGAACACTTTGATATTATAATAAACCATACCACCTTCATTAATGATTGTGAAAATGACCCTCTGTGACATAAATGCCTTCGGACTAGATTTGACTATGACCAAGGTTAATAACTCATTAAATGACATCAAATTAACCTTGACACACCCTATAAAATTATAATAGACCCCTATGCCAAGTTTTGGACTATATGGGGTTGACCTATTTTGACTTTTGGTCAAAATAGTCAACATTATTAAGGATTTCCTAGAGGTGGTATGTGTATGCAATCAGAAATGCATCATGTCTATAAATCAATCTTGGCTCAGAGAAGATAGAGCATACCTAAAATTTTGATTGGAAATACATTTATTAAGTGGTAATATGACCAATATATGGATCTATTAGACTCAATTATGGGATCACTTGTCATAATACATCATGTGAGGTAGGGTTTCAAAGCTTACATTATAACACAATCATGCAACAACCCTAAAAGAGTCCTAGTTTTAATATTCACTTATTCTAATAAACAAGAAAGTAAATCTAATTTATTACACACCAAAACTTGTGGATCAACATGAGGGGTTAGTAAAGCAATCAAAACATGTATAAGAAAATCTCAATTAAATTAAGTATGAGTAAGACCCTAATACATGGAATATGAAGAGTAATATTGTTCAAGCCAAAATTTATGCTACTTCTATCTACTAAAGAGAGGAGAACAAAGTTAGAATATACTTACCTAAATGTGAACCTGTCAAGACTCAATCTCTCCCTTAACCAAAGGGACTTCACGATAGGTTGTTGTGGTTTGTAAGGATCACTAAGAAATGCCAAAGCATCCAAGACTTATCCACAAGACTAAATTCTCCAAGTATAAACCCTAAGCTAAGACTCCTCAAGTAGAATGGTGGAAGATCAATTTGTGCAGAAGGATGAGTGAATAATAACTCTTGATTTCATATTGAAATAATGATGAAATGATCTTGTATTTATAGGTAGATCTTACCCTAAATCCTCTCAAAAACATTGATTATATAGGATTGACTTAGTCGACCATGTATATTTTTGGGGATAATTTACTAGGTCTAAGCTAGGTCAGTCGAAGGGCTAACAAACTCAAAAAGTGAAAAATACCCCTAAACTGTATAGGGTTAACCTAGTCAACCTAGTGTAGTCAACTGTCCAAAAGGGAATTAAGGCAAGAAAAGGAGGATGGAAAGAGGAAAAAGACTGGAGGAATGTGCAAGGGAAGATCAATAACATAGGGAATGTTTTGAATATTTGGTTGGATTGGTAATAATTTGTTAATAAGGGACCACAATCCTACAAAGTACTAAAGGTTTACCTACCCCTTTCCTAGTGCACCCCTTAAGGCATGCACTCAGAGAGATTGAGTCTTGATAGGTTCCTACAAGAAGTAAAGTGTCAATATTTAATAAAAGGTGAAAATATTATGTGTATATATGTGCCCCACTCTAAGCTCATCATGTATCACTAAGGTACGATAGGGGATGGTGCTTTGAGAAAGAACAGAAAGACATATTGTTGATGCTAAAAAAAATTGTAGTATTTTAAAGCAAAAATAATTGAAATTAAATGATTGAAATGTAAATAACTAAAAATTAAATGTGATTCATACCTTGAATTACTTTTATCATGAGAAGGTTGTCTAATATGTTATTAGTTTGATTGTGTAGGGCACATAGACTACTTTTTATAAACCCAAGAATATAAAACTAAAGAGCAAAAACAAACAAACTCAAGAAAAGTCAAGATAGTTGGTGCTATGAGGATGGGATGTACTTGGGAAGTTTAGCAAGTTAGGGTGAAAAGTGCTATGTTAGACCAAATGGCCAAGTCAAATAACAATATTAAATCGAGTAACCAAAAATTCAAGGCTATTAAAGACCAAAAAACTCAAACAAGTTATCCTTAAGTAAGAAAGGAAAACTCACCAAGTCAAACCAAGAATACGTGTCAAACAAGATGGTAATCAAACAAATCAAATGATAAAAGTGAGAAAAAAATGGTAAAACAACATTGATGAGTGAGTAGTAACAATCCTTATCTCACTCAACAATGGAAAAAAAATGCATAAAATGGAAAACAACATTGATGAGTGAGATGTAATAAGCCAACCTCACTCAATAATGGAAAAAGGGGTATAAACTCAGGTGTCCATAACAGAAGGAAATTAAAATAATGACAAGTGGTAAAAAGAAAGTAAAGCAAGTCTAGAAATGTAAACTCATGGTGAAAAAGAAAGAAGTAATCCATACCTATTCAATCATGTTGTTTCTCTCTAAGGATAGATAGAACTAAAAAAAATAGTGCTAGCATGTTTTTAAGAGGTGAATAAGAAAGAATTAAATAAGAAAGGAAAATAGATTTGGATTCACAATTTATCTATCAAGGGGGGAAATGAAATGGGTGGAGGGGAGAATGAAGTAAAAACCAAGGTAGAGGAAATCTTTTTTGAATTCATGACACTCAAAATAATTTTGTCAAAACAAGAGGACTTTTGACCTTAAGGACTCTGAAGAACTTCTCTTAGTGACACAAGTATTAGGTAAACAAATGAAGTATATAGATCATCCCATGAAGGCTATATGCATGAAAATTAAATGGACCTACCTCCCCACAACATGTTTCCCATTTTTTAGGACCCCTTATAGAGCCATCGGTCTACTATGAAAATTAGGAACTTGCATGAGAAAATAGGTATCACCATAGAGTTTCTTGAATTCCCCTATTCCAATCTACTAGCCTACCACACCCCAAAGGACCTTAGCTCTATGTGAGGCCAACTATGGAGTTTGAGCTTTAATTAAAGATAGGAGATGTGCTTAGAATCACATCTTCTGGTGTGAATTTAACTTTTGAGATTTTTTTATTGCCTTTTAAATATTATTGTATTTTGTTTCAAATGATTTGGCTTCTAACTTTCTTGATGGCATTTATATTCCTCCTTCATAAAAATTTGGAAAACCAAGCATGGGTACTAAAGATGACTTTGATTTTAATACTTGGGACAAGGTTGTTAAGAGAGATAACTTCAAAGAGCATGGGGTCTAAGAGTCCCATAAATCTAGGTGAAATAAAAGTGCTATCTTGACTTTGACCTTGTTTTATCTAATGTGGAGATGAAAGGAAGGGGAAATCAAGTGGACTGACACATAGAATAATTTTAATTGCTTCAAATCATAAAAAATGTGACAAAGGGCAAAAAATGGATACAATTATAGCAAAGTGTGATTCCTTATCATGAGAATGAGGTAAATGGAGGAAAACATGCTAACAAAAATTATTGTGCAGATTTCATCTAGCAAAAGAAGCAAAAATTAAAGTTGATAACAAGGATCAAGAACATGAAATGGTGGTAATTTTATGAGAAGGGTTGGGTCCTATCCATGGTATTACACTATAGCTACATAAAACAAGGAAAATATAAAGCAAAAGAGATGGTAGTTTTGTGAGGGGCATCAGGTCTTATATGTGGTATTACAAAGTAACTCATAAAAGAAAAACCCAAGGGGTACTAAAATAAAATTGGCAAGCAAAAAGTGTGAGAAAAATAAGATGGTGGTTTTGTGGGGAATTTCAAGTCCTATCCATGGTCTTACAAAGAAAATCACAAAATAAAAACCCAAGGGGTGCCAAAAGATAAAAATAAAGAAGAAAAGAAGACTATGGTACATCAAGAAACCAAAAGACCAAAAGTGAGGACTGAGGCTTTGTGAAAAAAAGAAAACTTGTTGTAGAGGGAGAGACACATGCTTAAGTAACCTAAAAAAAGTGTTAGATAGATGTAGATATAAATCATGAAAAGAAGAAATAAATGTTTATGCAAAGTAATTTTTAAGGAATTTAGCATTGGTGGCCTCTTTATAAATGTGGCCTTCATTGGTTTGAAGGTGATAGGTGTTTGGACCAAGAATGAATTTAAATAAATATGGGGCCCACCATTTTTATGCATATTTACCTTATTTATCATGATTTTAGTCTAATTTAAGGAGAATATCACCAACATTAAAAGTGTGGATTTTAACACATTTATTATGTTGTTTGGTAATGTGAGCCTTGTATTCGTAGTTATGTTGTAAAACAAAAAGATGGTGTTCATCAAGAAGATCAAGGGTATGAAGGTGAGCTTCATGTAATTATTTATAAATAATAATACCATGAAGATATATATGAAGATAAGGAAGCTCAACTTCTAAAGGAAGGATAGACTCAGAAACATAGACTAGAGAAAATGGTGTTACCCCAATGGTAGTACATATGCTAGTCCAATAGGCCCAAAGTAAAAAGTAAAGATGAAGATTCCAATCCATGCAAGTTTCATGAATTATCTTTTGAAGGATTATGTTGATAATTTTATTAGTAACCTCAGCTTGGCCATTGCATTATAGATGATAAGGAGTGGAAAATTTGTGATTGATTTTGAATTTATTGCAAATTTGTTTAACATGTTTATTTTTGAAGTTACCACCATTGTCTAAAATGATGGTATGGGGAATGTCAAAGTGATAAATGATTTTATTAAGAATAACTTTGGAAATGGTAAGACTGATGACATTAATTAGGGGCATGGATTTTACCCACTTGGTAAAATATTTGATAGCGATGATTATACAGACATGTCCATCATGGAAGCGAGGAAGTTTACCAACGAGATCAAACCTTCATATGGAAAATGGCCAAAAAGATTTGATAGTTTAAAGTTTGGTTGGAGGTGAATTAATTAGATCATCATGAAGCTGACAAGGATTACACTTTTTAGCATATTTAATTACATATTTTCTAAGAGTAGGCCAAAAGTAACCCATACATAGGCATTTTCATGTTGTAGCATGTCTGCTATAATGACCATTGCAAATGCCCCCATGTACTTGTTCAAGAAGAGGAGCGACCTCATCTTACATAACATAATGGATCAAGGTACCTTTAGCATTGTGATAATAAAGGATGTTGTGTCAAAATACATATTTGAAAGCTTATTTATAAATGTGTGTCTTTTCATGAGAATCTAAAGTAGGAGGATAAGTTTGGTGTTCTAAAAATTTAATGATATTTTGGTACCATGGGATTTGGCAAATGGTAATAGTCTTGATATGGTAAATAAGTGAATCTAGTGGTTGAGTTTAAGACAAGGATTTTCTTACTTGTATAATAAAAGTAGGATCAGAAAGGACTCAATGAGGATGAAAGAGAGATGGTAATGAGTCGAGAGAATAAACAATGGATTTTTTATCTCTAGGAATAGTCTCAATAGTGAAAGAGATAAAATCCTTAGCAAGGGTGGTTATAATTTGATTATAAGCAATAAGTTTCTCACTTTTACATTGATAATCACCACTAACTTGATGGAAAATAAGTTGAGAATCACCTAAAGCATGAAGGTATTGAATGTTTACATTAAGAGCATCTCTCATGTTTAAGATTAGAGCTTTGTATTCAGCCATATTTTTTATGACATCAAAGGTGAAGTGAAAGGATAAAGGAATGATCTTTCCAAGAGGACTCATGAGAATGCAACCTAACCCAACTCCTTAAAATAATTTAGCACCATAAAAGTGAAGGATCCAAGTATACTCATGCAAGTCAACATTAATTTCAAGGAGCTCCTAGATAACCACTTTTGGTTTAGTAATAATAGAGGGCATGGAAGATTCATCAAGTTGAATGGATTCAAGATTGGTGATAAAGCTATGAAAGTAATCTTTGAGAGAGATATCTTGATTAAGACCTTCAAAATAAAGGATATTGTCATTTGGAAGATGATCTTGAAGGGAAGAAGTGGCTGGAATGGGAGCTATGACAAGTTGATCAATTATGACTTGCCCTTTAACAACTTTTTGAGTGATGATGCAGAGATCAAATTCTATAAGTAGGACCATCTATTTACTAATTTTATCTCTAGGAAGAAATTCTTTGGAGAATAAATTATGAAAGGGGTCAAAATGAATAATGACATAAGTAGTTTGGTAAAGCATGTAATGACAAAGCTTTTCAACTACAAAATAGATAGCAAGGCAATCATGTTCAACTTTGGTATAACGTGTCTCATAATCGATAAGGCCAGAACTAATGTAGTAGATATCATACTCTCTTCCCATATCATCATGTTGGGAAAGTATTGCCCAAATTGAAATAGGTGTGGAAGAAGTATACAAAATCAAGGGTCTATCATTAGAAGGAGGATGAATTGTAGGTGGGTGAAGTAAAGACTATTTCATGTTATTAATGGCTTTTTGACATGGATTTGCCCATTCTAAATTAGTACCTTTCTTGATAAGGGAATTGATGGAGTCGATGTGATAATCCATTTTAGGAATAAATTATCTAATTGCCCCAAGTTTGCCTAAATAAGTAAGAATGTCAACAATAGATCTAGGAGTGGGCAAGTTGATTATGGCACTAATCTTGGTGAGGTCAACATCGATGCCATAGAGAGAGACTAACAATCCTAACAATTTTCTAGGTGTGACTCTAAAGAAACATTTATAAAAATTAAGTCTAAATTTATATTTAAGGAGATGGTAAAAGATGATAGTAAGATCAAAAATATGATTCGTATGATTTTTGGATTTAGCAATGAGATCATCCACATAAGTTTCAATAATTTTATGGATGAGATCATGAAATATGTGAGTCATTTCTCATTGGTAAGTGGATCTAGCATTTTTAAGTCCTAAGGGAATTTTGACATAGTAATAGGTGGCCCATTCTATGGTAAAAGTTGTCTTACGTGGTCCTCAAGAGTGATATGAATCTGATTGTACCCTGAGAAGCCATCCATAAGAGATACCATTTTGTAACCAACCATGGAATCAATAATCGCATCTATTGAAGGTGTAAAGGTAATTTTTCCTTGGGAAAACCAAGATTAAGATTATGTAAATCAATACAATTATGAATGACCATAGTGACTTTCATCTGAATGGGAACAATGTTGGAAACCCATTCAGAATAATCCACTAGTTTGATAAATTTAGCATCAAGTAATTTGATGATTTCCTTATGACATAAAGTTGACACTTCAAGTGGAAATTTTCATTATTTTTGATGCATAAGCTTGACATCAGGATATGTAATGATGTTATGCACCATAATTATAAGGTCAATGCCAGGCATGTCCTCATAGAACCAAGAAAAATCTTGACAATATTTATCAAAGAATAAGCTAAAATTATCATGTTTAGTAGGGAAGAGCTCATGAGAGACAATAATTGGTTGAGGATAAGATGGTGTACCATATTCAATGCAAGCATTTTCTTTGATAAGAATGGAATTAACATCTTGAAAGTGGTATGGTGCATTAGGTAAGGCAAAAACTGAATTCATTTTGGGATCAATGTTAGCAAAAAAGTTGTTGAAGCAAGGAGTTTTAGTTTTAAAATTCCCAAGTTTATGATGTTGCTGAGGAAGATGAGGTTCTCAAGCATAAAGTAACTCAAGGATAGATTTTTCACTAGGCAAGGTAGGAAGAGGACCATAATACTCGACATCTACTTCAAGATCTAAAATTTGATTACCATGGTCATCAAAATTAGAATGTATCAGACGAACATCAGTTGCCTTGGCATCAAGTGTAATTTTGGGAGTAGAAGAAGTAGATGGAGTAGAAGAGATTGGTGTGTTAGTGGATTCAGTGATGGGATAAGGATCAGATATAATGATTGGATCTAAAGGTGGTAAAGGAGGTGTAGGAACTTCTATAAATTTGAAAGGCATAATTTGTTCTACCTCTCAAGGAGTATTGATAAGAGGAGAAATGACAAGAGGAACATGACCCTTAGGATCTAAGGTATGATCCATAGAAATGGTATGAACATCATGATTAAAATCATGAATTTGGACTAAGTTTTTTTTTATAATTTTGGATATCCAAGTCTCTAGATTGTGCTTGGGCCATGATATTGTTATTGTCATATGTTGGAGAAATTGTACATACTTGAGAATCAAGGGGAGTTTTAGAGGGTGAAATCATGATATTATTGAATGTACAAGGAGATATGATGAGAGGATCTGATATAATTTAGCCATTATAAAATCATTTCAAGTGAAGGCATCTTCTAGTAGAGAAGGATCCTGAGCAGTGCATGGAGGGGGAAAATCGGTAATTTCATCCATGAGACAAACAATATTGTCTCTTGGTAAGAGAGAAGGAGGAAGACATTGTGAAATATAGGGAGGTAATTTGGTAGTATTGTAATTATGTTATAAATCATTGGGCTCATCATCATCAGAATCTACAAGACTAACTTTTAAATCTAGATTCATGTTGATGAACTTAGGTAAAGGAGGACTATTGACTTTAGGAATGGTAGGAATATGATATTACAATTTAGGATTAGGAAGCTAAATGATCCATGGGTTGGGATCAGGTTCATGCTTATATCATTTTCCATTATGCAAAACTTTAATACATTGACTACCAAAAGAAGCAATGGCCCTCATTCGATGAGTCTATAGATGACAAAGGAGTATGTTATAATATAAAGGAAGATCAAGGACCATAAGCTTGGTTCAAACTATCATAACTCCAATGGTTAAAGGAATTTAAATACAACCAAGTGGATTTTAATTAGTCTTATCAAAACCATGATAAGTCAGATGAGTTTGCTTGAGATGTTCCTTGTTATAACCAAGTTGTTGTATTAGCCATAAAGATGTCATATTAATACCAGAGCCTTCATTAACTAGAAATTTTTAGATAAGACTAGTATTAATGGCTACTTTGATAAAGAGTGGTAGATCATCGACACAAAAAATAATCTCATCATTGATCATGTCCTCTTCAAGGATTTCAATGGAAGACATAGAAGGATACATAGTTTCAATGGTATTTACGTTGGCAGGTTGAGATTTAATAGAAGGTGTTTTTTCATCTATGGTTGGAGGATTAGAAGGAGGAAGTTATTCCTCAGGTGATTTTGAATCAAGATTTATAGTCGTGGTGATATTTCTAAGAAGTTATTCCTCTAAAGATGGCTTTTTAGGTTTGGTAATGGGATCTTTATGAGCCGGTTTATGATGATATTTAACCTTAGCAGTGTTAACATATTGAGAATTGTTAAATTATTGGTCATAATCAATGTCAATGGCACAAATGTCCTTAGAATTTAATTGATTATTTGAGGAGGATTTTTTATTTTTAGAGGTAGAAGCTTTATAAGTTTGTCATTTTTGAGAAGTAGCGATGTATTCTTGACGACAAAGATTGGTCATCGCTTCATGGTTAAATTAATCACTAAGCACATAAGAGACAAAAAAATTAGTGAGCCCTCTATAATATTCATGAGAATGCCCAATTTTAGCATGAAACCAACAAAATAGATTGGGATCATACCACTTAGGAGGAGCACTAGGATATATGAAAGGTTTTGAGAGTGGTAAAAATTGTTTCTTTTGTTGAACTGAAAGAGGTGTGTGAGAAGGTAAAGGAACGTCAGGTTTGACAACTCTAGGTTTGGTTTGAGGAGAATTACTAGTGATAGCATTATATGGTTGGAAATATCCTTTAGAAAAAATTGGATTAGGTTCGAATCACTTCATGAGAAAGTCTTGACATTAAGCTTGATCAAGAGTTTCATTAAATATTTGGGGAGCAAAGGTTAGAACCTTATATTGGAGAGTGGGAGTCAAATATATGATAAAGAGTTTGAATAAGTTATAAGTAGTCATGTTATGGTTAGCTTTATGGTTTGAATATTTCCATCTTTTGATAAAATCATGAGCTTATTTAGTGGGAGATTGCTTAGCATTGATGAAGTGGCTAAGACAATTTTTAGAAAGATCATTATGTTGAAACTCTTTAACTAAAGGATTAACCAAATCTTAAAGTTACCAAATATAATGTTGAGGTAGTTGATTATACCATTCTAATATAGCACTAGTAAAAGTTTTGACTAATATTTTAGTTGCGGCAAAGGTATTAGTTTGGATCCACTCTTTGTAAAGGATGTCAAAGGATGTAAGAAATGAGGCAAGGTCTTTAGTCCCATCATTCTTGATAGTTGGAGATATGTTACCAATATCAATGCATATAATAAAGGGGGATAAAGGCTCATTTTTAATGATTTGAAGTATTTTATTAATCATTATGGGTTGAGGAATAACATTGCCTGAGGCATCCTTAATAGGTGGAGGAATGAAATTAGGATTAGCTTGAGGATGGATAGTTGGAGGTTAATTAGCAACATTGATTAAATTTTGTTGAAGTTGCATCATTTAATGGGTGTTAGAATTTTGCATGATATTCATTTATTGGATGACTTGGGCTAAAATTTGAGTTGTATCAGGAGGTGGGTTGGTGTTTGTAGGAACATTCCCCAAATTGGTATTAGGGGGAGGATTATTAGAAGAAGGATTACTAGTGGGATTGTTAAGTAAACTTATATCAATTACTCCCACATTAGTTTGAATATGTTGAAGATGATAAGTATCTTGGTAAGTAAGGAAAGGATTGGATCCATCAACTTCATCTTGAGCTATTATTTTCATCATGTTAGACTTCATAGATGAAGGAGAAAAGATGCCCCAAGAATGATGGTTATCTTGGGAGGAAAAGAGAGGGAGAAATGAACATCCCATATAATATCTAAATAGATTCAAGCTATCTAATAAGATTATGATATGAGACTTCATTCTAACTAAAGAGAGATGAATAGAATGCAAAATTGGAGAAATAGGGAACTAGATTGATGAACAAAAAAAGTAGAAAATAGTACAGGGTTGACTGGCTCAATCCATTAAGTGAAAAAAAATAGGAAAATAATGAATAGGGTTGAAAAATAGTATAGGGTCAATTGGGTTGATCTAGTAAAGTGCACAAAGGTTATAAAAAGGTAGAGGGTTGATTGGGTTGACATAATATAGTAGACAAGGAAAATGAGAAGGTTGATAATAAGTTATGAACTGAAACAAGACAATTTTTGTAGCTAATCTAGGAAAGTAAGAACTGAAGGGAAACAAACAATCAATTATATCAATGATGGCCAATCCAATTGAGGCACAAATTACAAAACCTTTCACTAATGATGGATAATGCAAGTTTTTGCATACACAATTGAGTAAAGAGCAAGTAATCAATTTGAAAATGAAAGAGATAACTAATTAGTCAACCTAAGAAGTTTATTAGATTATTAAGAATATGATTTTAAATGTGATGGGAAATTGATTGTAAAGCAAGGAACTAGATAGCAATCTAAGGATGGTTTTAGGTAGTTTGGGATGAAAGGAACTATAGTGGCAATGATACAGGCTTGGTATTTGGGTCTATCCCTCACTTCACACACTGAAGTGATAACAGTGTTGGGTGCTTAGCTAAAATATACCATTAACCATAATTTATAATTGATCAGAGTATCAAGTCATTTTTCCCCTTGGTAATGAAATCCAAGTAGGTTGGAATTGGGTAGACAAATGTTAAAATGCTTGTTTAATTTTTGTGATTTGGTCGTATATGTAAAATATAGAAATAGAGAAACTAAATGATTAATTGAAAAACCCCTAATTAGATTATGTGAACTATTCTAAGCATACAAACAATGCAAAAAGAAAGGTGTGAACCAATTACTAGCATATAAAATTCCAACTTGAAACAAGGTATAGTGTTGACACTATATGCATAAAATACATAATAGGGTCGATAGGATTGAACCTATACTTTAGAAGCAAGGTTTGAAAAATAAATAGGGTTGACCCAATTATTCAGATAGCATACAAAACTGGGTCAATAGGCTCAATCCAATTGATTGTGCAAGGGCAGTTTTGAGGACTAAAAACTATGAAAGGAAAGATAGAAAAGAAAGAGATAGAGAGATTGAAATGAAGCTTAGTGGATCAGAGAAGTTGAGAATGAAGATTACTAGTCAAGAACCTAGAAACATGCTTGAAAACTCTGCTAACTAGGTTGATTGGGTTGATCAAGCTTTACAAAATCCTATTGTTGATTGCCTGGAATATACATGGTCGACTAGGTCGACCTAGTAGCTAAATATGGATCCTTAAAAGTATACAGGGTTGACTAGGTTGACTTAGTAGTTTGAATTGTAAGTATAGAAAATTGTACTAGGTCATCAGAGTTGATCTAGTTGCCTATTCCTAAAAACCTATGCATAGATATTAGAACTAGGTTGATAGAGTCAATCCAATATGATACATATATGATAAAAATAATGCTAAAAATAATGAAATAAAGTGAGATAAATCTTGCAAGGGTTAGTTTCACATTGGGTTCACTAGAATGTTATATGAACGTGAAGCTAAAGTGAAACTAATGCTAATAAAAAAAGAAACAAAAATGGAAATGTGAAGACAATCCAACCAGTGGTGGGATAGGATTCACATCGATTTCACTAGAATGTATGCAATCAAAAATGAAACGTGTTTATAAATCAATCCTAGCTCAGAGAAGATAGAGCATACCTACACTTTTGATTGGGAATACATTTGTTAAGCAAGAGCATCACTAATATGGGGATTAACTAGACTAGATTAGGCAATCACTTGTCATAATACACCATGTGAGGTAGGGATATAAAGCCTACAATCTAACACAATCATGAAACAACCCTAAAAGAGTCATAGGTTTAATATTCACCTATTCTAATAAACAAGAAAGTAAATATAATCTAGTGCACACCAAAGCTTGTGGCACAACATGAGGGGTTAGTAAAGTAATCAAAACATGTATAAGAGAATCTCAATTAAGTTAAGTATGAGTAAGACCCTAATACATTGAATATGAAGAGTAATATTATTTGAGCCAACATTTATGTTACTTCTATCTACTAAAGAGAGGAGAACAAAGTTAGAATATACTTACATGAATGTGAACCCATCAAGTCTCAATCTCTCCCTTGGAAAAAGGGGATTCATAAGAGGTTCTTGTGGTTTATAAGGATCACTAAGAAAGGCCAAAGCATCCAATACTTATCCACAAGACTAGATTATCCAAGTATAAACCCTAAGCTAAGACTCCTCAAGTAGAATGATGGAAGAGCATATTGTGAAGAAGTGTAAGTGAATAATAAATATTGATTGCATATTGAAATAATGATGAAATGAAATTATATTTATAGGTGGATCTTTCCCTAAATATCCTATAAATTTTAGTTTTACAGGGTTAACCCAGTCGACCCTATATGTTTTTGGGGATAATTCACTAGGTCTAAGCTAGGTCGATCGAAGGGCTAACAAACTCAAAAAGTGAAAAATACCCCTAGACTATATAGGGTTGACCTAGTATAGATGACTATATAAAAGGGAATTAATTCAAGAAAAGGAGGATGGAAAGAGGAAAAAGACTGGAGGAATGTGAAAGGGAGGAGTAATAGTATAGGGAATGGTTTTAAGAGTTGGTTGGATTGGTAATAATGTGGTTATAAGGGACAAAAATCCTATGAAGCACCAAAGGTTTGCCCACCCCATTACTGGTGCACCCTTTAAAGCATGCACTCAGAGAGATTGAGTCTTGATTGGTTCCTGAAAGATGTAAAGTGTCAGTATTTGATCAAAGGTGAAAATATTATGTGTATACAATATGCTTGCTATGATAAGACTAGTAACCTAATCCTCTCCATTGGGATATGGAGTCACCTATACACAAGTTTGACACTAACTTTTCCTTTGAAACCACACCAAACACAAATAAAGGACACAAAAAACAAGACACACCAAAGGAAACAAACATGTGCTCAACTAGAACACTTATGAAACACAACACACATAACTAAAACAAAGACACACCTATCCTAGTATTTACAAGACCTAACTCTTTGAGGTGAAAGACATCTTACCATAATTCAACCAGAGTTAAAGATGGTTCCCCTTACATCTTTGTCACTCCATGAAGGTAATCTAGCATGTGAAGCATGTTCATCATCAACTACTTGAGTATGTAGATGGTCAAGAAGCTTACCATTTTTATGTCTCCTTGTATCTGCAGGTGGTATACTTTGGGCCTTCAATGATACTCTTTCTTGCCTTCTAAAGACCTTGATTAGAGATGCAACTTGACTAATCTTTGTCATACATAATTAGTGTTATTCAAAATACATATTAGAAGATATGACAGTTGTATTAATCTTTCCATCTTCTTGGGTAAATTATACTTGATGTGTATGATAATCAAGTTATTCTTCACCATGTTCCACTACCTCTAAATATGGTTCTCCTTTAGATTGAGATCTTGACTATTCCATAAACACAAACACATATGCCTTAACTTCAATACATGATTACAAGCTCTTGAATAGTAGTATGACATTCACTTTCATGCTTAAAAATGTATTCAACAACCTATTCATTAGGCTTATTAGTAAACTTAACATTAGATATACAATCTTTTGGAAGAGAAGAGTCTT
This sequence comes from Torreya grandis, assembly GCA_037957365.1. Taxonomy (NCBI): domain Eukaryota; kingdom Viridiplantae; phylum Streptophyta; class Pinopsida; order Cupressales; family Taxaceae; genus Torreya; species Torreya grandis. The sequence goes on from JARHVA010008157.1 coordinate 94,397, forward strand.
ACCCAACTAGTCAAATTCTTGACATATGGCATTGAACCTTTGCCATAAGTCATCCTCCTCTTCTTCATGAATGTCATCATCAAGGGTAGCTTCATCAATTGCAAGAATAAATACATCCTCCTTTTCACTATGGTGATCTATCAAGTTCTTCAATCTATCATCATCATATACATGAATCAAGTAGTTACTCTCAATAGCTTGTGAGAAAGAATGCTCAACACTTACCTTAGCTTGCTCAAAAGCTTCTTCATTGATGATATAGGTGCCAAGGTCAATTTTTTCAAAGTATGTATAAGGATCACGATCATAATCATCTACACCATACTCATCTAGGAATAAGTCAACTATGTTTTCAAGCTTGGAAGAAGAACAATCATCCACAATATATTCCTCTTTGTCATTGATCACATAATTCAAGTTAAAGCTTGCTTCAACATATGGTGCAATGTAGAATATTGATAGTGGCTAAGTTATTATGGTCACCTTGGTTCCATATCTTGTCCTAAAGGCTAAGAAGGACTAGTCATCTAAGAGGTAGCCACCTACCTTTTCTATAAAATCTCTTGAAAGGCAGATTGCAAAATGAGTAGGCACGTTCACAACAACAATGTTTTGAAGGATGGGGAAACTAAGATAGTCAAGGAAAAAAATTCAAACCTTTGATCAATCCTATTATTTTAGTAGGTGTACAATATAACTAAATAACTCTTTTTCTATGTGTTTCATACTTTAGGCTCAAATTATCAACTACAACTTTTAGCATGATTGATGTAGAGGCTCCACTATCAGCTATACAGTTATGAACTAATTTATCACCCACAATGAGAGTGAGGTAGAAAGGTGGAGGTTTCTTAGCTTTAGTAGATGGTTTCACAATGTTGCTAGGGGTATTGGTAAGAGCTACATGACCATGACTATTCCTTAAAGATAAAATACTAGTAGGGATAGTAGATAGTTGTTTTTTCAAGAGTTCCTTTTAGCCAGGCATGTGGAGGACATCCCAAAGAGAAATGGATGCCTTGTCATTCTTTAATGAATCCACTATGTTTAGAGTATGAATGTCTACCTTCTATTGAGTCCCTTGATTAAGGAAAAGAATTTGTTTGAAATTGAGGAATTGAGGCACCTTGAATAGACTTTACAACATTTTGATTTGAAAGAGGTGCAAGATTATTTGGAACTGTCATTCTTGCAACCATGCCTTATTACCTTAGAGGAGGATCAGATGAACTTGTAGGCACATTATTATAACCTCATAAATACTCTATTCTGGTTGTTTTATTATCTACAATATAAGTTCCTTGATTGAGTACAAAGGTGTCTTCAACTAGGAAATTAGTGAAGCTTTCTCCTTGAGGCTACCAACCTTCACTTCCCTACATTAAGACTGCATATTTTTTTGATAGTAGAGGAGTTACTCCTCCTTGAATATCTATATCTTTCTCTCCACCCTCATTGGCATCCATGAATTGGCCTTGTTTCCACTCTTTTCTTTACACCAAGTTGATATGCACCGGTACCATCTCTCTTGTGTTGGTAGTGGAAGAAGGATTGTACACATTGGTAGGCCTATTGAAATTATGCTACCCTTGACCTCTCCCTCTCCCATATTGTTGACCATATTGTTGTTGATGGGGAAAGGGTTTTTTATTCACACTTTTTTGAATTCTCTCTTTCCTAAGCTTAGTTTATAATAATTGATTACATGCATCATTATCCATGGCATCATTTGCCTTCTTAGGATCAGTCTTAAGCTTGGTAGTTGTACTTGAAACTCAGGCAGTATTTGATGTAATAGCATAAATATTAGCTAGCAGAGGCATAGATATTTTTGGAGGCAACTTTCCTACTTGAGTGAGGCCATTCTCAACTTTAATGGCAATTTCATATGCTTCAATAAAAATGAAACCACCTATGGATTGTAGCATGATGGAAATATCAGTATTAATGACTCTCAAGTATACAGGGAAGACAAAGCTAGTAGGCAGTCTCTTGGGAGGAGGAAACTAATGCCAAGTCTATTGGAACCTCTCATTGAAGTCATGAATTATTTATTTAGGGGCTCTTTAGATCATATTAAGTTGATGTATGAGTGAAGTATGGTCACTTTCATCTTCAAATATTGAAGTTAACAACACTCCAAAATCATCCCATGTTGTGATGCAATCATCGGGCAAAGTCCTATACCAATAAAGTTATTTCCCTCTAAGGGACATATCAAGGAGTCTAATGGAAATATTTTCCTTAATGACATTATGAAAACTAAATAAATTTCAATTTTCCCTAATGTGTTCACTGGGAGTGGTATGGCCTTCACCATTGAATGTAGGAACACTCTTTGTGGCATTAGGGGGGATGGATTCATAGGCATCAAGATGGATTGGATTTTTATAATTAAAGGTAGGAAATTCATGTTGTTTATCCATGTTTTCTTCAATCTCTTCCTCACTCTCTTGGTCTTCTTGGATAAGAAAGTCCTCTTGCTCTTTAAAGGGTAGAATAGGATGAGGGTGTTGAACTTCAATAGGAAGTTCAGGCTGAATAGGTGGATTGATAGGATTGAACACTCTACTAGAAGATGACCAGGTAAGGACCATAAGTTATGAGATCAAATATATGATAAAATAATGGTCTAAAGCTAGATTTTACCTTGAATGGAGTTGCCAAATAATATAATATATAAAATCAATCAAATACTACATATATTAAATATTTATTCCTTTTATGGAAGGAACAACTCTGAATCATGGCCCACTTCGAGGGGGATACCTATTTTGATCTAGGCACAATTAAAATAACTCTTTGATGCCCTATAACATCATATGCCCCTATACTTATAATATTTATTACCTATCCCACTTCATATTCTAATGCATGTGGGATTATTCACTATATTATTATACCCCTCTAGTTACATTACATTCCATCCCCCTTAAGTATATTTCTCCCTTGAAATATGATAAGAAATAGGAGGACCAAATGAACTCTAGACCAAAAATAGGTTAAATACCAAATGAAAGCTCTGCCATGCATTCATTTTTTGTTACACTTCTTCCACTAATGTTGGGATATAAACATGGTCGTCAATAGTGTGAATGCAAGTAGTATAGTATGAGATGGAAGTACATAGAGAACTTGGTATGAAATAATCTCAATGGAAGATAGGTCAGCCAAGAGGTTAGAATCTAGCACTGAGATTTTAAGTGTGATAATCATATGCTCAAATTTAGAACAAGGAAACATAAAATAGTTGTCCTTGTGAACCAACTAAAAGTATATGCCATTTCCCTTAACATTATTTCCTGAGGGTAGTGGAGACTTGATTCCCTACTTAGGATCTATGATTGTTGGCTTGGGCTCATCCAGGGTCTACTCAAGCATAGTGGTTTCCTGAATGGACTCATTGGTGGAGTGCTTGGGCACTTTTGGTGCTTGCTTTGGTGTTTTTACGATCTGAGGGGGCATTATTTAGAGATGTTTCCAGTAGATGTGATCTTTAGAAAACATGGCTAAGCACACAGCTTCTATCATTATGTGAGGACTAAACATCTAAACCTCATGTCAATTGGTATCATTAAGACCACTAATGAAGTAACATGGGAAGAAGGCATCAGAGAAGCCTACAGTTTGGTTGGTGAGTGCTTCAAATGTTACTTGATATTCTTGGATGGTTCCCATTTGATGAATTTGATTTAAGGTTATAATGAAATTACCTATAGATAAAATATAAGTCTCCATGATTACAATCAAATGGATTTTGGTTTTAATCGAAAATGCATCCATTATAATATGACCAATATTTAATTTTTTATTTTATTTTTTATTTTTCATTTTATTTTTTTATTTTTTTACAACATAGTATCTATCACTAAAATAATGATAAATTTTAAAATACTTAAAATCAAAACCATAAATTATTCCAGAAAGCTAAGACATATTTTCACCAAACCCAAAAATTGTTTGGCTCAATTCACTATCATTTATGATCAATCTGAAGAAGAATAGTTAGGTTGTTTGAGGACAAAAAATATAAATCTACACTTGAAACTGCAAATAAATGACAAATCCTATTGGCTTCAAAGAACCTAAAAATCCTAAAAAATAATGAAATCATCACAATAACATAACTTGAAAGAAAATCAAACATCTTGCTAATCTCAATTTCACTTGCAACAGAAAAAACATTTGGCTCCAGAAAGTGCTCTAATACTAATGTTAAGAACATGTATACTGTAATATAGAAAATTGGACAAATACTGCATATATTAAATATGTATTCATTTTATGGAAAGAACAACTCCTAATCATAGGCCACTTTGAGGGGGATACCTTATTTGAGCTAGGCTCAATTAAAATAACTCTTTGATGCCTTATAACATCATCCACCCCTATACTTATATTTTTTCTTACCTACCCCACTTCACATTCTAATGCATGTGGGATTATTCACTATATTATTATACCCCTCTAGGTACATTACAATTAAAGGTAGGAAAGGCATGTTGCCTAGCCATGTTTTCTTCAAGCTCTTACTCACTATCTTGGTCTTCTTAGATAGCAAAGTCCCCTTTCTCTTCAAAGGGTAGAATAGGATGAGGGTGTTGAAGTTTAGGCTGAATAAGTGGATTGATAGGATTGAACACTCTAATAGAAGATGACCTAGTAAGGACCATGAAGTATGAGATCAAATATATGACAAAAAATGGTCTAAAACAATATTTTACCTTGAATGGAGTTGCCAAATGTTGAGTATCACACTAATATGCAATTAATGTTGTCAAGACCATCATTCACCTTAACAAGTTGTCCTTAGGACAATGGGTCCCATCGAGCATGTTAGAACTATTGTCACCAAATATCCCACCCTAGAGGAGGGTTTTAAATCCTACTCTAATATTTGGGAAACATTGGATAGGTATGTGGGTTTACCTTTAATATAAGTAGACCTCTAGGTTTAAGGGATAGCTCCATGAATTTATCTTGAATTAATTATCACCTACTCTAACTGATTACTTGTGCGAAAAGGGGTAGAAATATGCATGAAAGGAAACTATTATAAGGAGGTTATACACCATGAATATTTCCATTATGTTAACATACTTCTTTCAATAAGAAACAAGACCTACAAACTAGCTTTAAAGTCTTAAGATATTCTAACATAAGTATTTCAATATAAAGGTGATATGCATGAGACAACTCAAGGTAAGTAAACTAGAGATCAAATTGATGAATCCAAGGACACTTGTACACTTTAAGGGATCCTAACACACTATCTACAATCTATATGACCTATTATAATGATAAATTCTTACACTAGACATGAAAGGATAAGGAAAAGCAAGGATAAAATCACTAGCCTTCACCATTCATCACTTTGCACACTTAAACAAGATGTTTGTGAATTAAAAGCTAGATTTTTTTTATTATTCAAATGAAAATTACAACATAAAACTAGTAGGACTTCATTATACATGGTGTGGAATTATGAGATAAGAGCCAAAATGGCTAGTACTTATAGAATGTGAGAGAGGAGAGAGAAGAAGGAAGTCCAAGAGTCACAAAAACACTTTTCAAGTAAGTGTCAGGGGATCTAGCTCTACCAATTAGAGCACATATGATTACTTCTCGTATTAGCAATTAAACATAGAATTATACCAGAATGATAAAGTAACTAGAAACTTGAGACAGCAAAGAATTTGAGAGACAATACACACTCTTGTATTAAATATTACTAGAAGAAAATACAATAAGGAAGATGCCACTTCTTCCTCCACCTCAAAGGCTTGCCACACCTCAAGACCTTCTTCCCTCTCTCTTGCTCAACACAACAACTCTATAGCCTGAGTTATTATTCCTCCTTGAATGCTTTAGCTGATCTCTTTGACCTTACACCTGTAGATCTCCTTGACCTTGCTAGCTTCAATGCTTTTACTTGCCTTCTTAATTATTACAATACATGCCTTATGGGTCTTTAAATAGGATCCCATGCTTACAAAAATAGAACTCTAGTTACAATAATTAGACATGCAGCTCATGACTATAATTAGTCACTTGACATGTAAACACTCGCTTCACTTAACTGACTATTCGTCAACAGCAGTTCTAGAAATACACAGGCGACTGATGCCTGTCCCTGCTTGTCTGGTGCTGCCGATGTCAGCTGACTATCTACCATCGTCGGTCTCCTTCTCCACTACATCTGACTGACATCGATCATACTGCCAATGCTGGTGGCTCTGGTTCTTCAGCATCCTTCCTTGTGTCTACAAATAGTTGAAGCTTTTAGCTCCACACCCTAACAATCTCCCACTTGGAGATAAATAGCTGCTATTGTACCTGTACCTGTACACCATCTATTTTGTTCCTTAGGCTTTGTATCCCTCTTCAAAGTCACTCTTGAAGACCAACCACCACTAAAACCTGTGATGTTGAACCTGTCACTTATGCCACAAGAATTTTGCTGCTCCCAAATTCTTCATGACATACTTCTGAACCAACTCTACCCTTAGCTCAAAAAACTCCCTGTATATGAAACCCTGCAACAAGTAACACAATACAGTAACAGGATAATGTAGCTAATATTATCCAACCTGGTAAAGATAAAATACAATGGTCAAACCTCCATTGTCTGCAGCCTAATCAAGACCATATACCATAGCCTTCTGTCTCACGTGTCCATCCACTCTCTTCTCTAAGACGGGAATCCATCCCTCTATCCAGTGCTTTCTTCCAGCTGACAACACTACCAACAAATACTTGTTTGGTTCTCCAAGGACTCACACTCCTCATCCATGCCAAGCTCCCACTGTTTCTAGATTTTACCTGCATTGCTTCTTCCATCTTCTTAGTTCATGACTATCAGTAAGCAATATAAAGAAGGTGAACAATGAATATGAGGTTCACATACCTTTCCTGACCTCCACATGGGTGTTTGAGACTTATAGATCCACCCAACATGCGTTCTAGTGACCGATATCGACCATCTCCCAGTCTGCTCCCGATCGATGTCAGTTCCCTGCACTAACCCTGACTACCGACATCATTTCCCTGGCCGATGCCGGTGTCCCCTCCTGCCGACGTCGGTCCTTATGACCGACATCGGACTTCTCCTGTCTGACCTACCGACCCTACTGGTCTACACATGACCGATGTCGGTATCTGGATGACTGACGTCGGTGCCAAGCGATCGACATTGGTGTCTGTGTGTTCCTGTAAGTGATGAAATTTTCATTCGTGAGCTCTTCTTGGATCAAACCTCTATCCATGCTACCCTGCTTAGATTTATTCAACCCCTGTGACTGATCTCTGTCCTTCATCTCCTCCATAAACACCAAGGCTTCTTTGTTCCTGTCAAAAGCATCAAATTTCCTCTTTCTGCAATGAACTCTATCTATGCTTTCCAAATTTGAACACATACCTTTTGAATCAAGAACTTCCATTCCCTTCCTATTCATGTGACCAAGCCTATTAGGCCACATCTTCGAATCTACACCAGAAGTAGAATCAGTAATACAAGTAGACAGATAAAGAGTATCTACTTTCTTACCTCTTGCTAGAATAAGTGCTCCCTTGGAAACCTTCCAAGAATCCGTTGTGAGGGTTATTGTGCATCCCTCATCTCCCAACCTTCCTATAAAAATTAGACTCTGCTTCAGAATTGGAACATGCATGACTTCTTTCAACACCCATGTGTTGTCAATCTGCAATCTCAGCTGCACTTTCCCTTTGCCAACTATCTAACAAGGCATACCATCCCCTAAATAGAGCACTCCAAAGTCTCCCTGTTCATACTCATTGAGCAAATCTCTGTTTGGGGATGCATGAAAAGATGAACCAGAATCTAAAATCCATGATCCTACCTGACTATCCAAAGAAAGTATGAGAACGTCCTGCATCACAATATTTGCATCCTTTGCTTCTTCCATACCTGCATGTTGGTTCTCTTTATCTCTCAACCAACACTCCTTCGTATGTCCTTTCTTTCCACAAAACTAGCAGGTAATACCTTTAGACTTGGATCTCCTTCCCAACCTTGATTTCTCTTGCTCAACCTTCTCCCTTTGCCATCCCCTGCTTTCTACACTTAGAGCATTCCCTGATGATTCACTTGTGCTTCTCCTGCGTATTTCCTCATTCAAGATCACACTCACAACATCATCAACTTTTAAGATTTTAGAAGCAGATGCAGAATTACTTACTGCCATAACCAAACCGTCCCAACTTTCAGGCAAAGAACATAAAATCAAGAGAGCCTTTACCTCATCATCAAAAACAATATTGACTGAAGCTAGTTGGTTTACCAAACCATGGAAATCACTGATATGAGTATGTACCAATCCACCTTCCTACATTTGCAAAGTAAATAGCTGCTTCATAAGATATACCTTATTAGAAGCCGAGGGCTTTTTGTATAAATTCACCAAGGACTTTATCAACTCTTCTGTTGTCTTGCACTGTGATAAGTGTAGACACCGCAAATGTGTCTGCACCTTGGTTCTCCCCCTTGGCCCTTTCTCCCACCTAGTCCTCCTTGGTCCCTAACCCACCTAGGTCTTATTAATTAGAAATTAACATCTATTTTTAATTAAATAAGGCCCCCTTTCCACCCTACCCTTGCCACCTTGGATCCTCCCTTGAATCCCTCCACCTTCCCCCTAGCATTTATTAGGCCAAATCTCACCATTATATCCCCCCTCGTCCATTTTGGCATCCTCGTGACCGTTCTGCCCATGACCCCTCACTCGGCGGCATGCAAGAGTGGGCAGAGGCTATTTTTAGCCTCTGTGCCCATCCTGCGACCGCCGACGTCGGCGAAACTATCGGCGTCGGCAGCCTTCATTATCCCCTTCTGCATCCGTTGCACCCCCTGGACTCTTGAGCTCGAAAACGGATTCTCTTGACGCTTTGGCTCTGATCTCTCCTCTGTCTTGACCTCGTGCAATAGCAGCAACAGGTGAAAAGGCCCTGGATCAGCATCTTCTCCTTGCAGCAACTCTTCTGTGGCTCCAGCAACATCTTCTTCTCTCTTCATTCAGCAAGCTAAAGGTAAGCTAGTCTAGTTTTTTATTTCATTTTATTCAGTCATCTATATGCTATTGTCTTCTGCTCCCTCTGTCCTTCCCCCCTGAGAGGCTGCAAAGCCTTCTCAGGCCCCATCCTCTGTGAATCCTCCTCTTCCTTGTCCTCTGTGTCTCTTTCAACTTCCTCACCCCTCTGCCAACAAGACCTTGCACCAGGTATCCAACCCAAACCAGACCACCCCCCAATCCATCCAAGCTTGTCCCCGTTCAGTCTCAGACCCATCCACAGTCCAGCAAGCAACCCTGACCCGACTACAGGCCACAACCCTGACCGACGCCGGTCACTTCCCCAACCGACGTCGGCAGGATAGCCGACGCCAGCAGATCAGATAACCGACGCCGGCGACATTTCCGACCTCGGCGACTGTCTTCAGCCCAATAGCTCTTTCAGGTAATCATTTTGTCTTCTTCTTTCCTTTCTACTTTCTTTGTCATTTCTGTATTCTGGCATTCTGTCTTTTATCAGTCACTTATTTCATCAAAACAGTGGGTTGACCTCCCCTAAGGAAGTTTTTACACTTCTGGGAACAAGCCTTTTGCTCGGCAACCCACTGCCTATCTGTCTAACGTTTTTCTTGTCCTAGTTTCCTTTTTTTCTTGCAGGTGTCATTCCTCCACAGCCAAAGAGGAGTGCTCACAAACGTCTGGATTTACGGTGCGCAATCTTTAGTCCAGGTACTTCCAAGCCTTGTCCATTACTTTCTTTTAGTTTCTTTCTTTTTAGTCTGAAAAGCAAATTTGAGGTAGAAACATCTCTGGCACGCCCGGTGGGACCCTAGGTTCCTCCTGGGTTCCTTTTTCTTTTTCATTCATTTAGGTGCATTTAGGCTCCTTTCTTCTTGTCTCTTTCTTCTATTCCAAATGACACTATAAGCGGGACTAAAATGAACCTTTCTTCTTTGCATTCTAGACTAGTCCAAATATCATACTCTCGTCCCTTTCTCCATCTTGTCTTCATAACAACATCACATTTCGACTTGGGCATTAAAACATATTGCACTTTCATTTCTGCTTGTGCTTGCATTAGTCCACATCTAGTAACTTAGGCGCATATTGAATGAACCGTAGACACTTGATGTTACACTACCGAATCACATGCACTAAAACACACATAAAACATACCTGAGACAAGGCCCGACTGGGATTTCATCCCCCAGCGGATACCTTACCCGTCCCGGTGACCCTACTTGGATTTCATCACCAAGGGGGAAGCCCACTCCGTTCTCTGGCGGAGGATAAACTCTAGGCGAGGTATATCTTGGCTAAGCGAGACCAGCTAACCACTGAAATCGTGAAGTGAGGGGAGCTTGCTCCTTAGCACTAGGCCACGTACCAGACCCTAACACAGATCTTTGAGCACCTAAAACAACACCCAAAACCATCTTTAGACTGCCTTCTTCTAGGACCCATTTCTCAGCCAATCTCCCCAAACATTCATCTAAGGCATAAGCCACAAGTTTCTAAGGTTAATTCCTAGGATTTATCGCTTAGGCTTGTCTGTCTTTCTCTGTTTTCCTCTTCTCATCTGTTTGTTTGAGTGTGTGAGGACGCTTTCTTCTTTGTTTTTCCAAGAACCTTTTGGCTCTCTGGAAAACACAGTGACCGACATCGATTCTGCCACCGACGTCGGCCTTCCCCTGTCACCGGCATCGGTTCTGATACCGACGTCGGCTTCATCTATTACCGGCATCGGTTATCTGACCGACGCCGGCCTCATTTTCTACCGACATCGGTTTTCCAACCGACGTCGGTCTCTGTCACTGTCCTTTTTTTTTTCAAAACCAGCAACCTGAAGCCTGTCTTTTCTCTGTCAAAGACTCCATCCTGGTTTTCTGGAACTGAGCAACACAGTTCCTGAGACCTGAACCTTCTTTGCCTTGCATGGTTTTGACTAGTAGCCAAGCCAAAGCTCTTGTCAACCACGCTAGCCGTCAACCACTTCCGTCCACCCCATCCGTGACCAAGCCTACAATGGAGTTCAACTCGGAGACCGAAAGAACTCCCATTCGTCCAACCCCGCCGCAGACTCCCATTGTCCAAGAAGGGGACCAAGACTTCGAACGATTCTTGGACCTCAACGTCAAGGCCTTGCAACATTATCTCGCACATAGCCGAACGCGAGACTCCTTGGGCAATCCAATCTATGGAATGCCAACCTCCCTTGTCGCGACTACGGCTGTATCGACAGCATCCGTAGTTCAACCTTCAGACACCCAAGCCATCGCTTTGACCACTGACCAGACTTTGACCAATCCCCCAGGTGTGGCCTCTCCCTCTATCATTGGGCCCACTTCCATCGGGGTTCCGGCCTCTTGTCAACCTCAACCCGCTCAACCGCTATCCACTCCATTTCAAAACCTTGTCGTCTCTATCCCGCCTACCCTGGCCCCTATCAACACCAGGGTGGCTTCTTACCCCTTGGCCCCTGTTACCACAGTCCAACCTCTCGTGGCAACAACGGGCCCAGCTATGCCTTCTAACCAACCACCTTTAGCATCCACCTCTGCCCCTGCGATTAGTCATCCGTACATTCTACAACCGACTATGTCGCTCGCCTCCTCTAACCTCTTCCAAGCGCCCTACAACTTAGGGGGCACGCAACCCGTCAATCCGTCGGCAGACATCATCAAAATGCTGATGGACAAGATGACCAGTCTTGAGACCTCTGTTTCCGGCTCGCGCAACACTCTTTCATACGAGCAGATCTGTAACGAGCCCATTCATCCTTTCGTCCCCATCAGACCATATACTAGCCAGTGGGAGCTTCCGAAGTTTTCTCGCTTTCAAAACAAGGAAGACCCCCAACAACACTTGCGGGCATTCAGACACGCCTGCTACCTCATTGGCCATGACGATGCGTTACTCTTACGCACCTTTCCTATGTCTCTCTCGAGTGCTGCACTTGACTGGTACAGCTCCCTTCCTAGCCATTCTCTCTTCTCATTCACACAATTGGCTCAGCTATTCCTCGATCACTTTTCCATCAACATAACCAAGAAAGTCTCAATCACGGACCTCTATTCTATTCGGCAATTCGAGGACGAGTCCATAGCTGACTTCGTTGCTCGATGGAGAGGCCTTATCAACCAACTCTCCTTTTCCTTGCCCCAGGCTGAGCTTATTGAACTCTTTTCTCAAGCCTGTGCCCGGCATATCTCTTCCACCCTGAGGGTTCAAACCTTTCGCACTTTTGACGAGGCCTTCACGATGGCCCGCAAACTAGAGTTGCGTGCCATCGAGGAGAACAAAGTCAAGTTGCGGAGTAAGAATCCCAGCTCTAAGGCCAATGACTCTTCCTCTGCCAAGCCATCATCATCCAATTCTAAATCCAAGGCTTCAGCTAATGCTATGGTTGTCAGACCTTCATCTTCTTCGACCAATCAGCCTGAGCCCTCTACATCTCAGAGCGCTACTCGGCAATTCCAGCAAAGATACATGCAGCGACGATATACTCCTCTTGGAGAATCATATGCGTCTGTGCTGGAAAAGCTTCTTAAACAAGGGGCCCTCAATCTCCCTCAAGCCCGACCTCCACCGCAATTCGATCCCTCACACGCCATCCCCGCGTGGTATAGGGAGCATGACTTCTGCAGCTTCCACCGTGTTAAGGGCCATGACACGAAAAACTGCAAAACCTTTAAGAACATAATACAAGACATGCTCGAAAAGGGGGATCTCATCTTAGACAATCCAAATGCACCTCCTAATCAGGCCATTGACATCTTCAAACAACCTTTCCCCAATCATCCGCCAACTCAGAACAACGTCCAGACCTTAATTGACGACAATCATGAGCACAACGTTCGAACAGTCAATACGGTCTCCCCTTTCGTCCCCAATCAACCTCTTGAGGTTAGTCCATCAATCAGTCCATCACATGTGGATGAACCTCTCTCTCCGGCTAGTTCTCCATTGACCTCTCTCATCTTGGAGGATGCCTCGGCCTTACCTGCACCTCCGGTCTCGCCATCCCCCGTTCTATTGCCTATGGAGGACCCGACCCTTCTTACTCCTCAGCTGCAAGTGGAGGGCCCCGTCATCCCTACCCTTTACCTGCTGGAGGAACCTCGCTCCCCAGTTTCTTCTCCACCTAGGGAAGAACCTGTCCCTCCTTCGTCCTCATCTAAATCTGTCATGACTTCACCATACCATGCGTCTAAGACCACTACACCCATCTCGTCTTCAACCTCGCAACCATCAACATCTTCCTCTCAGCCATTTTCTCGGTTAGTGGAGAAGATTGAACTTCTCCCTCCGCGAAAAGTGACGCCTTAGGTGTTGTGGGAGCGTCTTAAAGCCCTTCAACATACCCGCACCCTCTCATCACATGCCGCTAATCCTCCCAAGGCAAAATCTCGTCAGACTCTTGACAAAGACCAGACTCTCAAACCTCAACCAAACCCGTCCAAACCAAAGCCTGTGTCTATCTCGTCTAAACCCATCAAGTCATTTGGCGTTCATCCTGTCTCCACCCTCACTCACTCGCAAGTGAAGGTGGACCTAGGCTAGACCTCGACCAGCAGTAGTCTTCCAACCAAGTCAAAAAAGACTGCTAGACCGCAGAAACGAACGCCTCCTTCTCCGTCACCATTGCCATCCATTTTGGGCCCCCATCCTTCGACCTTGGCTAGCATCCTTCCCACTCCGACCTTCAACCAAAACTCGTTGCCTCCTTTGCTTCCTCTGCCCACCTCCAGTCGTCCCTCTCCTAAAAAGGCATTCTCAATCACCAGGCCAGAGCCATCTCCATCTGTCACCGCGCCATCAACCCATAAGGTGGTACGGAAACCTCTTCTAACCTCGCCTAAGCAAAAGTCACCAACCTCGCGCATATCAAATAGCACGGACCCTCTATTGGGCTCATACTCGTCAATATTGCACCGACTTCTCCAGACTTCTGACATAACCCTTCTGCCCATCAAGCCTTTCCAACCTCTCGGGTCCAAGCCCTCCTGGTTTGACGATACGAAAATTTGCTTATATCATCGTACACCAGGACACGACACTGAGACTTGCTGTGCCCTCAAGGCTGTCATCCGCCGCCATATGGAGAAGGACACTCTTCTCCTTGAGGACACTCTTGACCAGACCCCGACTCCTTCCTGTCCAACTTCTTCAAACACGTCAACATCTCACCAGCAAAACATGACCCCTTCTTCGCCTCCCATTTTTGAAATCAATGCCATCCGTATAACCACTAGGTCGCAACAGGACAAGGCCAAAGCAAAAGCTGCCATTCCTTGGACCTATCCCTTCGTCAAGCCACCCCTTGCGCCCAAGCCTAAAATTTCTATCCTTGGCGCGTCCCAACCTTCTTCATCTTCCTCTTCTGGACCAATTCACAACTCCATGCTGAAGCAGCTTCACCAGACACCGGTGAAGATGTCTCTTTACGACCTTATCCAAACTTCGCCTCAGCACTGTCAAGCCCTTATCCAAGCCTTGCAGGCAGCAGAGGTCCAACCCGAGGACCCCCAACCACTCACTGCCCTCGTCCATTCTTTATCTCCTGTCAACTCCATCACATTCAGCGATTCTGAGATTCCCACATCTAACACGGAAGATCAGGACGCCGCCCTCTTCATCACTGCCTATGTCGATCGGACGCGCATCAAACGCGTTATGATCGACGGCGGTGCTAGCATCAACATAATCTCTACCCATGCCTTTGATCAGCTGGCTCTTCCCAAGAACTGCGTCTCCAAAACTGACGCGATCTTACGCTCTTTTAACGACACCACCGCCACGACCATTGGCACAGTCATCCTCCACATTTGCATAGGCCCACGCACAGTCCCGGAGCTCTTCTATATCATCGAAGGAGAGTTTCAATACAACCTTTTACTGGGCCGACCTTGGATCCGTGCCATGGCCTGTATCCCCTCCACCCTGCACCGTTGTGTGAAGTTTGAGCATGACGGGCAAGTCCACACCATTCCCGCTGACCCTTCACCCTTCAAGACTTGCAACACCACCTATCGTCCTAACGACGTCCTCATTCCCATCAAGCCGTCCACTCCGGCACTGCCTCCATCTGCGGAAGCTTCGACCAGTTCGCAATCGGCGGTTGCCCTCACCCCTCCTCTTCAAGCGCCGACCAAGGACCCCATGGAAGACATCTTCCAACGACTATCACTTGGGGAATACCGCTTGTTGACCCTCGACATGTTCCAAACTCCACAAGAGTATGGACGCCTTCACCTCAGTCCTAATTACGACCCTCGAATCGGGACGGTCTTACCTTATGGTCCTCCTCACTTCCAAACCAACTTTGTCTATGGGGGGCTTAATCAAGCCCCTACCTACGGCACTTCTCTTTCTTCACCCCAACCTTTCACATCTGATTTCTCGTTTCTTGGCAACCCCGCCTTTGCACACACTTACCTTCACAGGTGTGCATGGAAGGGTTTTGGTTTTGGACGTTATGAGCAGGGCTCCCATCAGCCTATCGAGCCGCTCAATGATCACGATGCCAAGAAACGGTATGGCCTGGGATATCATGACCCCACTCAGGCTCCTTCCGACCTTTGTCCCAAACCAACCATTGACCAATCTCTTTCAGACTCGCCCATTTCTCCTTCGTCGCCTACGGAGTCGGTGGTTTCCATCCCTCCTAATTGTTTTTTTTTTTCATAAACACCATCCGCCTGGAACCCCTGACCTATCAGCTCAATGGGGTGCCCAGGTCTCTCCCTCTCATCTTTCCTAGCATGGTAGAGGATGAGTCGGCAACCATTCACACTGTCCACTGTGTTGACGATGACACCATCCTTTCCTACATGGGTGCCGATGACTCTTTCGTCCAGCGTTTCCTCCCTTCCGAGACCCAGGTTATGTTAAATGAATCCACCATTGACATCAACCTCCCTTCTTCTTCTGATGTTCCTCACGTCTTAAAGATTGGCCAATCTTTAGACACTCAGGAGCAGCTTGACTATGCCCAGTTCCTTTCCAACCATAGCAAGGCCTTTGCCTGGACTTACAGCGACATGCCTGGCATCAACCCCACCATTGCTACCCATAACATTGTCACCAAACCAGAGGCTAAGCCTGTTAGGCAGAAGCTTCGAAAGATGCATCCTCGCGTTGCGCTTCTTGTCAAAGAGGAGCTTCAGCGCCTTCTTTCTGTCTCCTTCATCCAACCCATCGATTATCCACAGTGGGTCTCTAACATCGTCCCAGTTACTAAAGTAACTGGGGGGATTCGGATCTGCATGGACTATCGCGACCTTAACCTAGCCTGTCCCAAAGATGACTTTCCTCTTCCTAACATCGACCAGCTTGTTGATCTCACGGCCGGCCATGAGATGCTATCTCTCATGGACGGGTTTTCAGGATACAATCAAATCCTGATCGCACCGGAAGACCAACACAAGACTACCTTTATCACCCCATGGGGGACTTTCTACTATCGGGTCATGCCTTTCGGCCTGAAGAATGCTGGTGCCACTTATCAGCGTGCCATGACTTACATTTTCCACGATCTCCTCCATAAAATCATGGAGGACTATGTGGATGACCTTCTCGGCAAGTCCAAGCTCCGCCGCGACCACTTGACCATTCTCACAATCATCTTCTCTCGTCTCCTTCAATATAATGTCCGCCTCAACCCCAAGAAGTGTGTCTTTGGGGTCCTCTCAGGCAAACTTCTCGGCTTCATCGTTTCTTTTCGTGGTATCGAGATAGATCCCGCCAAGATCCACGCTATTCTCAAAATGCCGCCCCCGACCAATCTCAAGCAGCTTCGCAGTCTACAAGGGAAGCTCCAGTCCATTCGTCGTTTCATCTCGCAACTTTCAGACCGCTGCCAACCTTTTCATCACCTCTTTAAGAAGGATGTCTCCTTTAAGTGGGATGAGAACTGTCAAGAGGCTTTTGAGGCCCTCAAAGGCTATCTGGTCTCTCCACCAGTCCTCATTCCACCTAAGGACGACCAACCCTTCTACCTTTATATCTCTGCTACCAACCATTCGTTAGGTTCCATGATCGCGCACCGAGACGAGCATCATCGCGAGCAAGCGGTTTACTACATCAGTCGAACACTGGTCGACTATGAAACTCAGTATACTCATACCGAGAAACTCTGTTTGGCGTTAGTCTTTTCCACTACCAAGCTCCACCACTATCTTCTCAACCACAAAACCTTTGTCGTCACTCACACCGACCCTCTCAAGTACATGCACTCCAAGCCATACCAGAATCAACGTATGGCTCGGTGGCTCATGCTGCTTGCTGAGTTTGACTTCGAATTCATCCAACAGAAATCTATCAAGGGGCAAACCATTGCTGACCAACTGGCAGATGCCCCTCTTCCTGACAACTGACCTTCACACTGTGAGTTCCCTGACGAGTCTATCGCCACACTTTCCACCGATGACACCGTCTACCAGATGACTATGTTCTTTGACGGCTCCAAATGTCAACTCGATGGGGGTGCGGGGGTCATCCTCATCCCACTCGACGGGGAGCCCTTGCCTCTATCTTTCAAGCTTGACTTTGATTGTACCAATAATATGGCCGAATACGAGGCCTTAATTTTGGGACTTCAGACTGCTCTTTCTCTCCACATCAAGTCTATCAACATCTTCGGCGACTCGCAGCTCATCGTTAATCAAGTTAATGGTTCATATCTCTGTAAAAACGAAGTTTTACAGAGGTATAAGAATCGTGCTGACACTCTTTTGGCATCTTTCGACCATTACCTCTTACAGACTGTTCCACGCTCTACGAACAAGTTTGCCGACACCATGGCTTCTCTTGCTTCACATATCCCATCTTCATCATCATCACCCTGCCTTTTTGTCACAGTGCGTCGCATACCCTTGCCTTCATACATCTCTCCTCACATCGACCATATCAACACTGTCAATTCTAGCCCATAAGATGACTGGTATAAGCAACTTGTGGACTACTTGTCTCTTTCTGTCACTCCTCCCAACCTCTCTAGCAATGCGCGACGAGCTTTCATCAAGTGCACAGCTCGCTATACCATGCTAGGGGGTCTTCTCTATAAACGAGGCTTCGACGAGCTCCTTCTTCGCTGTCTAACCTCCACTGAAGCTCCTCAAGCCATAAAGCAAGTCCACGACGGGATTTGTGGTGGACACTTTAGTGGAAACTCGGTCGCCAAGCGCCTCCTTCGCCTGGGTTATTATTGGCCCACCCTTCATCAAGACTGTAGCGATTATGTTCGGCATTGCATCAAGTGTCAGCAGCACTCTAACCTGCTTCATCTCCCCAGTCACGCCTTGCAAGTCGCTCAGGATTTTTGGCCTTTCTCTCAGTGGGGCTTGGATCTCATCGGTGAGATCAACCCTCACTCGTCTCTTCGTCATCAGTCCATCATCACTGCCACTGAGTATTTCACCAAGTGGGTGGAAGCCATTCCTCTCGTCTCCACAAAAGCCGACAAAATTGTCGACTTCATCAGTAGCCACATCATCTGTCGTTTCGGTGTCCCTCACAAAATCATCACCGACAATGGCAAGTCCTTCAAAAACAAGACTATCCAAAAACTATGCGACTCATTTGGCATCAAACTCAGCTTTTCTTCACCTTACTACCCATAAGCAAATGGGCAGGCCGAGGCTTCCAACAAAATTCTCACCAAAATTCTCATGAAGGTGGTCGACGATACAGGAAGGGATTGGCACGTTCATATCCCCTTCGCTTTGTGGGCCTACCGCACTAGCATCTGAACCTCTACAGGTGCTACCCCCTTTTCTCTCGTGTACGGAACAGAGGCTGTCTTACCTCTCGAGGTACAGATCCCGTCTCTTCGCATCTCCCTGCATGACACTCTCTCCAACGATGACTTTCATCAAGATCACTTAGCTCAACTTGAGTTACTCGATGAGCGTCGTCTTGCTGCCCTTAATCATCTCCATGTCTACCAAAGTCGCATAAAGCGAGCCTACGATAAAAATCTGTGAGAACGAGATTTCAACATCGGAGACCTCGTCCTCAAAGAGAATCAACACGTGACCAATATGGAGCGAAGTAAACGAGGTAAATTCGCCCCCAATTGGCTTGGACCTTTTATCATCACGCACAAGTATGGGTCAGGGACTTATCGTCTGTCTTCCCTCGACGGACGGCCAGAACCTGAGCCTCTTAATGAGTTGCATCTTCGACCTTTCTTCTGTTAGTCGAGTACTCGTCTACTTGACACGTAACTTGAGCTCATCCCTTGAGCAATCCTCATCCTCTTAATCCTCATCCCTTTCAACCCTATTCCCCTTTAACAAGTCCTCTACAACCCTTTTAGGATGCAGTGATGCTTTGTCCTAATAAAAAGGGGCGTCCTTGAGCTTCTACAGTCTTGTCCGTGACTCTCATTCCTATCAATAAATCCAAATCAAGATGTCAAAACATATCCATGGTCACTAAATCAAGTCAAATCAAAAAGACAGACTGCTCCCTCGAAGGACAACTGTACTATCATTTCTGTATTACTAGACTGATCCCTTGAAGGACAGCTAGGCCAACTTTTCAAACATTATTAAGCAAAAATATAGACCACTCCCTCGAAGGATGGCTATGACTACTCTGGCAATAAACATCACTTTTCTTAGAAGCTTCCCGCATCGATCAGCTTCGCAACATGACCATTACATCAAGTGACATCTCTATGCAGGCTTCTCGCATCGATCAGTCTGTGCAAAAAAAAAAAAAAAAAAAATGAGTCACGGACATTGGCTTGTAGTTGTCTCAGGGTCTCCTACAAAAGGGGCAAGGTTATTCCTACTCTTAAACTGGGTTACCCTATCCTCCTTCTATCACCGGCTCAAGGGACTTCGAGCTCACTTTAATGTCAAAGTGATTCGATTACCGTTCTAACTCAACACTAGTCAACGACGCAATGCACGAACGGGGCTTTTGTTCTAATAACCCCTATCTATGCTTCCTTTCTGGTCCTTGTCAATGAAAGAGCAATTTGCCTTTCACCTTTTCTCTACACTTTGGTCACGCTTTGGCCACGTCAATTGTCGACTCATCCTTAAACCCAGCCAACTTCAACATTTTTCAATCCAGCCTCGACATTTTCAACATGACATCAGGGATCATCCTTGTCCTTTTCGCATAGTTTCTATGGACACCAATACACATGGAAACTACCGACTAGACCCAATTTATGTTAAGCATAAACCAATACTTGCTGAAGCATAAATAGACCTTCTATTCATTTCTAGCATACATCCATCACGACTATGGAAACTTGCTAGGAATGAAAGACTCTCGACCACTTCTACAGAAGACACCATCTGTAGTATCCTTTTATCCTCATCTTTTTATCCTCATCATTTTGACGCTTGACCACATCCAATCATCGACCATTTTGACCCTCGCAGTCCGAACTACATTGGTCTGAGGCCCTACGACCAGGGCTATGTAGGCAGCACTCAGATAACACATCTTCTGAGGTTAGCTCGACCACCCCCGTTTGTTCGTCTCTATGATGGACAAACCTTCTCTTCTTTGACTCTTATCACACCCAACTTCGTCAACTTTGACCAAGACCAATCATTCTCTTTGACCAAGACCAATCATTCTCTTTGACCAAGACCAATCATTTCCTTTGACCAAGACCAATCATTTCCTTTGACCAAGACCAATCATCGACTTTGACCAAGACCAATCAATCCCTCCGACCCTCCCTCTCTTTTAAGGAGAACTACATCGGCCTGAGGCCCCTACGACAGGGGCTATGTAGGCAGCACTCAGTTGACATGGGGTCTTCTGGGGTTAGCTCAGCCGCATCCTTTCGTCCATCCATCCTCTTGACCAATGACCATTGGCGATCATGCCTATCTCCTTTGACCTCGACCACTTCCAAGCCAATGTTGCCTTGGTTGTTTTTGCGTGTATGCTATTCCACGGCTGGTTAGCAGAATTGTCCGCAGACCTTTTTTTTTTTGACCCTTCACAAGTATAGGATCGCGATCCAGTTGATCCCTACTACTTGTGGCTTTTTCGTGTTTCTGGGAGCACTTCCTGAGCCCTGGATACCTGGAACACGACGACCATTTGGAGCTTCAGCTTAGATTGAGTGACCCGATCAGTAGACGACTAAATGCTGGGGCCCGGTTACTTCAATTTTGGCACTCCTTGACCCTTGACCATGCGACAATTTGACCTGACCCTCTCGTGAAGTGGACTATGTGCAATCTCGACTATGGCAGCATTTTCACTCACTCTCTTCTATCCATTTCTCTGTCAAATCGACACTCGATCTTCGGTTCCCTTCTCTCAACTATCGCTTTGAGGGGGGAACGCCTCATCCCTTTTCTGGGGCAACCAACTCTTATTTTTGTCTTGCAGTTCGTCTAGAACAATCAACAAGACAAAAAGGGGCAAATGTAGACACCGCAAACGTGTCTGCACCTTGGTTCTCCCCCTTGGCCCTTTCTCCCACCTAGTCCTCCTTGGTCCCTAACCCACCTAGGTCTTATTAATTAGAAATTAACATCTATTTTTAATTAAATAAGGCCCCCTTTCCACCCTACCCTTGCCACCTTGGATCCTCCCTTGAATCCCTCCACCTTCCCCCTAGCATTTATTAGGCCAAATCTCACCATTATATCCCCCCTCGTCCATTTTGGCATCCTCGTGACCGTTCTGCCCATGACCCCTCGCTCGGCGGCGTGCAAGAGTGGGCAGAGGCTATTTTTAGCCTCTGTGCCCATCCTGCGACCGCCGACGTCAGCGACCCTTCGGTCGACGTCGGTGAAACTGCCGGCGTCGGTAGCCTTCATTATCCCCTTCTGCATCCGTTGCACCCCCTGGACTCTTGAGCTCAAAAACGGATTCTCTTGACGCTTTGGCTCTGATCTCTCCTCTGTCTTGACCTCGTGCAATAGCAGCAACAGGTGAAAAGGCCTTGGATCAGCATCTTCTCCTTGCAGCAACTCTTCTGTGGCTCCAGCAACATCTTCTTCTCTCTTCATTCAGCAAGTTAAAGGTAAGCTAGTCTAGTTTTTTATTTCATTTTATTCAGTCATCTATATGCTATTGTCTTCTGCTCCCTCTGTCCTTCCCCCCTGAGAGGCTACAAAGCCTTCTCAGGCCCCATCCTCTGTGAATCCTCCTCTTCCCTGTCCTCTGTGTCTCTTTCAACTTCCTCACCCCTCTACCAACAAGACCTTGCACCAGGTATCCAACCCAAACCAGACCACCCCCCAATCCATCCAAGCTTGTCCCCGTTCAGTCTTAGACCCATCCACAGTCCAGCAAGCAACCCTGACCCGACTACAGGCCACAACCCCGACCGACGCCGGTCACTTCCCCAACTGACGTCGGCAGGATAGCCGACGCCGGCAGATCAGATAACCGACGCCGGCGACATTTCCGACCTCGGCGACTGTCTTCAGCCCAACAGCGCTTTCAGGTAATCATTTTGTCTTCTTCTTTCCTTTCTACTTTCTTTGTCATTTCTGTATTCTGGCATTCTGTCTTTTATCAGTCACTTATTTCATCAAAACAGTGGGTTGACCTCCCCTAAGGAAGTTTTTACACTTCTGGGAACAAGCCTTTTGCTTGGCAACCCACTGCCTATCTGTCTAACATTTTTCTTGTCCTAGTTTCCTTTTTTTCTTGCAGGTGTCATTCCTCCACAGCCAAAGAGGAGTGCTCACAAACGTCTGGATTTACGATGCGCAATCTTTAGTCCAGGTACTTTCAAGCCTTGTCCATTACTTTCTTTTAGTTTCTTTCTTTTTAGTCTGAAAAGCAAATTTGAGGTAGAAACAATAAGCTAGAAATCACAGATGATGCAAGGCTCAACCTTATGGAACCGAGAGCCTTCTAATCAAGAATGTTCCATTCTTCATCTTTCATATCTATGGGCTTGCATGTAACCCCACCCAACGGTAAGTACAAATCCTTCTGATACAGATAGTCCTCAATCTGCATCCTCTAATGTTGATAATTCTTGCCGTTAAACTTCTCCATTCGTAGCCTACTTTCTTCTGCCATTGCTGAACTCCCACTCAATCAAAAAACCCTGTGAATGACCTATAATCAAAAAACAATACCCTACTTCCTGCAAACTATAGCTCTGATACCACTTGATAGTATCAAGCTCAAGAACCTACAACCAAGGCTCTGATACCAATTGATAGGACCGAAACTTTCCAAAGCTCTGACACAACTTGTCAGATTAAAGAGAACACATGATTACCATTGTATAAGCAATTAAACATGTGGAAATACCAGAAGAACAAATAACTATCAATGAGAAAACACACAGAATATGAGAGGCAACACATAATTGTATTCAACTCATTACAAAGGAAATTACAATAAAGAGATCACACTCTTCTTCCACCTCTGTGAGGCTTCCTCCTCAAGGGCTCCAATTAATCTTCCCACCTGAGTAATCTTCTCTCATAGGTCACAACACATAGCTAACACAAGCTGTTGTTCACCTCATTGCACATCTGTACAATCGAGTATGAACTGGTACTCTAAGTAGATCTCTCCATGATCCTGCTGATGTATTGTTGTCACCTTAGACCCTGGCCAACTGCCGATCTCTGTCTGACCCTCGCATACACACATCCCTACATATCAAACCTGATCTTACTTATACATACATGGGGAATCCTACTTGATTCCACCATGGGAAGAACTCTCCAAGCTCTACATAGCTCTTCTGCAAATTCTCCCACATAACAATACAGCCCATGAGTCTATTATATAGATCTCATGCATACACAAATTAGACTTGCCGCTCAAGACTTCGAACAAGTCTTTAACATGCAAACTCCATGTTCACTTAACTGACTATTCGTTAACAGTAGTTCAGACCGCCACAGGCGATCGACATCGGTCCCTGTCTTCCTGGAGGTGACCAATGCCGGCTGATATTCTGCTGATGCCAATTTCCCTTCTGCGTCCCCTGATCGAAGTTAGTTTTGGCCTATCGACACCGGTGACTGCATACGCTAGAAACCCTCCTGTTTGCCTTAAGGTTTAGCTTTTAGCTCCACACCCTAACAATCTCCCACTTGGAGATAAAGAGCTACACCTGTACCCAAACCAATACTCTGTCTAATCTGCATCCTGGCTTGTATTCCTCTTCAAGCTCCCACTTGAAGACAACCCACCACACTCCTTGTGGTGTTAAACCTATGCCTAATTTTCTTCATTCTCATTGTACCATCTTCTGCCTTGCTATACTCAATGCTTTTACTTGCCTTCTTAATTATTACAATACATGCCTTATGGGTCTTTAAATAGGATCCCATGCTTACAAAAATAGAACTCTAGTTACAATAATTAGACACACAGATCGTGACTATAATTAGTCACTTGACATGCAAACACTCGCTTCACTTAACTGACTGTTCATCAACAGCAATTCTAGAAATACACAGGTGACCAACACCGGTCCCTACTTGTCTGGTGCTGTCGATGTCGGCTAACTATCTACCATCGCCGGTCTCCTTCTCCACTGCATCTGACCGATGTCGGTCATACTACCGATGCCGGTGGCTCTGGTTCTTCAGCATCCTTCCTTGTGTCTGCAAACAGTTGAAGCTTTTAGCTCCACACATGACCGATGTCGGTATCTGGATGGCTGACATCAGTGCCAAGTGACCGACATCAGTGTCTGTGTGTTCCTGTAAGTGATGAAATTTTCATCCGTGAGCTCTTCTTAGATCAAACCTCTATCCATGCTGCCCTGCTCAGATTTATTCAGCCCCTGTGACTGATCTCTATCCTTCATCTCCTCCATAAACACCAAGGCTTCTTTGTTCCTATCAAAAGCATCAAATTTCCTCTTTCTGCAATGAACTCTATCTATGCTTTCCAATTTTGAACACATACCTTTTGAATCAATAACTTTCATTCCCTTCCTATTCATGTGACCAAGCCTATTAGGCCACATCTTTGAATCTACACCAGAAGTAAAATCAGTAATACAAGTAGACAGATAAAGAGTATCTACTTTCTTACCTCTTGTTAGAACAAGTGCTCCCTTGGAAACCTTCTAAGAATCCGCTGTGAGGGTTATTGTGCATCCCTCATCTCCCAACCTTCCTACAGAAATTAGACTCTGCTTCAGAATTGGAACATGCATGACCTCTTTCAACACCCATGTGTTGTCAATCTGCAATCTCAACTGCACTTTCCCTTTGCCAACTATCTGACAAGGCATACCATCCCCTAAATAGAGCACTCTAAAGTCTCCCTGTTCATACTCATTGAACAAATCTCTGTTTGGGGATGCATGAAAAGATGAACCAGAATCTAAAATCCATGATTCTACCTGACTATCTAAAGAAAGTATGAGAGTGTCCTGCATCACAATATTTGCATCCTTTGCTTCTTCCATACCTGCATGTTGGTTCTCTTTGTCTCTCAACCAACACTCCTTCTTCGTATGTCTTTTCTTTCCACAAAACTAGCAAGTAATACCTTTGGACTCGAATCTCCTTCCCAACCTTGATTTCCCTTACTCAACCTTCTCCCTTTGCCATCCCCTACATTCTACACTTAGAGCATTCCCTGATGATTCACCTGTGCTTCTCCTGCGTATTTCTTCATTCAAGATCACACTCACAACATCATCAACTTTTAATATTTTAGAAGCAGATGCAGAATTACTTACTACCATAACCATACCATCCCAACTTTCAGGCAAAAAACATAAAATCAAGAGAGCCTTTACCTCATCATCAAAAATAATATTGACTGAAGCTAACTGGTTTACCAAACCATGGAAATCACTGAGATGAGTATGTACCGATCCACCTTCCTGCATTTGAAAAGTAAATAGTTGCTTCATAAGATATACCTTATTAGAAGCCGAGGGCTTTTTGTATAAATTTGCTAAGGACTTTATCAACTCTTTCGCTGTCTTACACTATGATAAGCTGGAAATCACAGATGATGCAAGGCTCAACCTTATGGAACCGAGAGCCTTCCGATCAAGAACGTTCCATTCTTCATCCTTCATAAATGTGGGTTTGCATGCAACCCCACCCAACGGTAAGTACAAATCCTTCTGATACAGATAGTCCTCAATCTGCATCCTCTAATGTTGATAATTCTTGCCGTTAAACTTCTCCATTCATAGCCTACTTTCTTCTGCCATTGCTAAACTCCCACTCAATCAAAAAACCCTGTGAATGACCTGTAATCAAAAAACAATACCCTGCTTCCTGTAAATCGTAGCTCTGATACCACTTGTCAGGGGATCTAGCTCTACCAATTAGAGCACATATGATTACTTCCTGTATTAGCAATTAAACACGAAATTATACCAGAATGATAAAGTACCTAGAAACTTGAGACAGCAAAGAATTTGAGAGACAATACACACTCTTGTATTAAATATTACTAGAAGAAAATACAATAAGGAAGATGCCACTTCTTCCTCCACCTCAAAAGCTTGCCACACCTCAAGACCTTCTTCCCTCTCTCTCTTGCTCAACACAACAACTCTGTAGCCTGAGTTATTATTCCTCCTTGAATGCTTCAGCTAATCTCCTTGACCTTACACCTGTAGATCTCCTTGACCTTGCTAGCTTCAATGCTTTTACTTGCCTTCTTAATTATTACAATACATGCCTTATGGGTCTTTAAATAGGATCCCATGCTTACAAAAATAGAACTCTAGTTACAATAATTAGACACGCAACTTGTGACTATAATTAGTCATTTAACATGCAAACACTCGCTTCACTTAACTGACTGTTCGTCAACAGCAGTTTTGGAAATACATAGGTGACCGACGCCGGTCCTTGCTTGTCTGGTGCTACCGACGTCGGCCGACTATCTGCCGTCGCTAGTCTCCTTCTCCACTGCATCTGACTGATGTCGGTCATACTGCCGATGGCAGTGGCTCTGGTTCTTTAGCATCCTCTTCTTGTGTCTGCAAACAGTTGAAGCTTTTAGCTCCACACCCTGTGTTGAGCAAGAGAGAGAGGGAAGAAGGTCTTGAGGTGTGGCAAGCCTTTGAGGTGGAGGAAGAAGTGGCATCTTCCTTATTGTATTTTCTTCTAGTAATATTTAATATAAGAGTGTGTATTGTCTCTCAAATTCTTTGTTGTCTCAAGTTTCTAGTTACTTTATCATTCTGGTATAATTTCGTGTTTAATTGCTAATACGAGAAGTAATCATATGTGCTCTAATTGGTAGAGCTAGATCCCCTGACAAGTGGTATCAGAGCTTTGGGGAGTTTCGGTCCTATCAGTAAGAGGAGTTAAATATATAGAGGAATGAAGTATGGGATAGACCATGCAAGGTGTACTTGGACAAATGTCCCTCAAAGGTATGAAACTCCTCAAACCTTGCATAAAAGTCTCTTAGTTGGCTTCTTGAAACTGCCCTCATCATTAGCTTCTCTTGAACACTTCATAGCATACTAGGGATAGTTAACATGATTGCAATATGAAGGGGGAGTTATAAATAGGCCTAAACATACATTTTATTAATCCCTAATCACTGATATTATTTTGGTTATGTGTCATCGTTGCCTACAATCACAATCACCCTTATTTAGAACTATCCTCACACTTGGCACTAAGATGCTCATCAGTTTCTCAAACCAATCCATGAAAGGGATGTTATGACACTTTTAAATGGTCCTCAAGTCACTAGATCCATCAAGTAGACCTTAAAAGTCCTCCCAATTAGATTTATCACCTTCTCACTTGGTGATCACTCTTTGTTCACAATGTCAGTTTGGATTGGATGAGATGAAGGTGTTAGAAGAGATACTTTTGAGCTCTTCTAAAATAATAAATGGACATGATGAGTTAATTTAGGCCCCATCCTATCTCAAAAAGTGATTTTTACCCTTTGAAACTCTTATGTACCTAAAAAACATCAAAAACTATCAAAGAAACTAGTTTTTAACCTTATATGTACAAGTAGCATAGAAGCCAACTTGATGGGAAGGAGCCCTTGGGAGTCATATTCAAGTTTAAATCATCTCCCTGACCAAACTATCTCATCTACATGCCTTTCCTTTCTCATCTTTCCCATCAAGTCCTTATCAAGGGTTTTAGAGGGTTTTAGGTGGTTTTAACCTCTAAGGATTATTCATAAAGTTATAACATCCAATACTCAGACAAATTCCACAAAATGTAATCTCAAGACACTCTCTAACATCTCCTATCTCTTTGAGCTCCCATGTTAAGCATCTGTACTAGTGTGAGCTTCCAAACTTGGCCTCTCAAGCTCTTCAAGGCATTTTGTGCAGGCTATCATGATCTCAAGTCAATAAATGACTTTCTCATGTCCTTATCTACAAACCAAAGGTTCTCACATGCCTTATAACTCCCCATGAATATTTTCCAATGATTTATAATGCTCATCTAATCCTAAAGTGATATTTGACCCCTTTTAGGCATTAGGCCTAGTCTAGGTCTAATAGTTATATCTACACCTATGTGGGTTTGGGACACTCTATTTAGTTTATAGCACCTGTGGGGATTCATTAATGTTGGTTCATGTCTAATTCAACTCTCTACACCTTTTTTCAAGGTTTTCACTACTCTCAACACACCTTCTTATCATTTTCTCGTTGACCCTATAGTCTTTTATCTTCTTAGGAATGCCCTCTGTCTGAGATAGAACATAGGGCACTTCCCTTGTTGCCCTAGATAATTTTAATGTATGAGAGTCTTGAGTAAGTGGTGGGGACCTCTGCATAAAATTTTAGGGTTGGTTCAAACTCTTATCACCCCCAAACACCTTAAAACCCAAGATAGACTCTTAAGGCACTAACTGTGTGCAGGATTTATATGTTGACTATAGGTTGCATTGTTAAAACCTTTCTTTGCACTATTTCCTTATTATGGAAGTCTCATGATATGGATACTATAATTTCTAAGGTGATCTAAAACCTATCAACATGTCTACAACTTTTCCAAACTCTTCATTGTATACCCTCCTTTTTTATAGGCTCAGTTACAGTCATATGTGACTATGTTTGAACTCAAAATAAAGGTGCATGTAGGTGTGCACTATAGGGTTAGACCTTGTTTAATTGCCTACATGCCTTATTGAAGTCATAAATTTCAATTAAACTTAATTTATACTTTTTTTCATGCCCAAAGACATATGATAAGACTAGACAGTCACTTGTTAGTACATTGTCACCCTACAGTTGACTATAGGTGACCATTCTTGAATCAAAAAGACACCTGTAGATTGCATTTCACCCTTTGAAACATGTACCACATTGCCTAAGATCTCTTTTGAGGAATTAATACCAACTTCAATTATCAAATATGTCATGGGATTTTAGGTACCTACAGTCAACTGTAGGTAACCTTTTTGGAAGCAAAGACCCACCTGTAGGTGATAGTATGGTCAAGACCTCAAACTTCAACTTTCCTTGATGTTCCTTGAAACACTAGTGTGTATCTCAACTTAATATTATCACTTGGAATGGTGGTATACTCTTAACATTCCACCTTGGACTATAAGTCACTTGGAAGTTTAAGATCTTGTAGAAAACACTAAAAGAGTGCAATGAAAGAATGTGTAAGTTGGGAACTCTCTCTACATCACCTATTTGGATCAAACACACACTTTCCTTGGAAAGGTGTTACCCCTATGTGAGGGATACAAGATTTAATCATGAAAACTCATATATACCTCTTGTTAGCTTGTCATATGGTAGCACCAAAAGTAGTCAGGGCTCTATTTTGGAGTTTTTAAGGAAATGGATCCCTAAACTCTCCTTCATATGTGAACATAAATCCTCAAGTCTGTCGACAACTTTATATCTCCACCATGATTTTTATGGTACCTTAAACACTATATGACCTTAATAAATGTCTCAAAACATTTTCACACACCTCCATGAAACATTCTTAGGTCTTTATGAGATCCACCTATAGGTGATCATGCAGTATACAGGGTAGTGAAAGTAAGATAGAGACACTATGCATAGTGTGTGGGCATATAATCAATATGACACCCTATATCAACTCTCAAATGTATATTTTCTACCTTGAAGGACCTCAAATAGTTCAAATACTTCATCTTAATGTGATCAGCCTCATGTAGGATAGTTATAGGTGTCTATTAGATTGCAGGACTATAGATGGAGTTGTATTGACTATCATAGTCCACCATATAGCATTTGAATGGTTTGGTTTGATTGCTCATGTTCCAAGAAGATGTTAAAAATCTTAATATTATTCACAACACCTCCCTATGTATTATAAAAACTTCAATAACTTATTCACCATGACTATAAGTGAGCTTTCTATAGGAAGGTCTGACAGTGTTGATTGCTTGACTACAGCTCTATTGATTACAACCATTGATACTAGGATTGGAAGGAAGGAGATGAAAAAACACATGGGAGACATTAAATACAACATATTACCCTCATATAAAACCACCAAAATTAAATAACAACCTCTGTAACTAATGACCTTGCCTTCAACTAGTAATAGAGATCTCAACCTACAACTTGAGATGTTTGGATCATAAAACCAACTCCAAACATGAAACCAAATATGGAAACCATGAGAGATAAATTTCCATGTCTTCTAGAAGCAATTTCAACAAGTGGTTTGTACAGACTAACTCAGATAAGGAGAAAACTTGTAGGTTGTGGGAATTAGCATACAAAATGAGGCAATCAACTTGTTAAGAATAGTTCATAAAGCATAGGAAAAAATTCTTCCAAGTCCCACCATGAATGTGAATTAGACCAATTTGTTTATCTACCACCAAGATCATTTGACTTTAAACTTTTCCTACTGGTCATACCATCAGAAGACCTATTGATTACTTTTGCATGTCTAGTGGAGCAATGGATGATCAGAATGGTTTTCATCCATTTTTTATGCTTCCAAATATAATAAAGAATTTAAATATAGTTAGGGAAGTTGAATATTCATTATAAAATATTTCCACATGTGCCACACTCCTCTGTAGGTCATATAACTACCAAAACCTTCTCTTTTTCACTTGTTTTCTTGATTTCAATTAGGAACCTGCAAGATTTTAGTTAGAATTGACAAGACTGACAAGCCCCTGACATATTAGACATTGAAGGAGAGTTTAGAACACTTTTTTTCTATATAAAAATGTACCACCTTCATTAATGACTTTGAAAGTGACCTTATTTGACATAAAATGTTTTAGGACTAGATTTGATTATGAACAAGGATAAAAGCTCATTAAATGACATAAAATTAACCATGACACACCCTATAACATTATAATAGACCCCTATATTAGGTTTTGGACTATAGGGTGTTGACCTATTTTGACTTGTGGTCAAAATAGTCAATACTGGTATCAAGGAAGATAGAGGACTCTTCTAGATTATTTGCTTCAAGGTTAGTAATGAAGTTATGGAATTAATATTTAAGATATATGGCTTGGTTGAGACCTTAAATATAGATAATATTATTATTGGGAATATTTTCTTAAAGTTAATTGGTAGCTAGGATTGGAGCGGCGATAAGTTGATCACCAATGATTTGTCTTTTGATAGCTTTTTGTGTAATAATTCTGATATCAAATTCCATGAGAAGGACCATCCACTTGCCACTTCTATCACTAAGAAGAATGGCTTTAGATAAGAAGTGATGAATGGGATTAGAATGAATAATAGCATAAGTGGTTTGATAAAGCATATAATGTCAGAGCTTTTCAACAATGAAATATATATTAGGATAAATTAAAACCTAGATCTATTCCCAAATCACATAGAAGAGAAACTAGAAAATGAACTAATTAAACATTCAAAAAATAAACATAAACATGCACATAATAGGAGACACTATATTTAACGTGGTTAACCCAAGATGGGCTACATCAACCAAATTTGTCCAATATATTATTTCAAGCAATATAAGAGAAAAACAAAATCCTATAACAAACCCTGTTACACCTCTCTACCTTTTTTGCCTCCTCTCTGTGTAAAATATTTCATTATTTTTCACACTCATACTTCTTAGCCATATATCAATACATTTTAGGGTAAAAATGCCTAAACATAACCTCTACCATCAGATCTAGAAACCTTTAATTAACAACCCAGATTGACTATGAAATTACATTTTAATAAGGCAATTTTAATAAAAAAATTCTCTAGGCCATGCTTGAAAGAGTTGTCTAGAATCAAACGTCCAAGACCATGATTGTAGAGTGAACACACAAAATATTTGAATCAATAAATCTAGAAGAGAGCAAAAATTGAACACAATGTATTCAACAATGGAGATGAACTGCTTATACAAAGAGATGAAGTTCATAGCTCTCAAAGCTATCACATCTCACAACCAAGAAGCTCAATGAATCCAAACTCACTGAATGAATAATGAAAATGGAGAGGTGTATTTATATGTTGGAGAGATAGTGAAAGCTTTAAGAACTATGAGAGATGTGAACTTTTTCTCTTTGTATAAGCAGTTCATCTCCATTATTGAATACATTGTGTTTAGTTTCTACTCTCTTCTGGATTTCTTGATTCAATAGTTGTGTGTGTTTTCTCTGTAGTCATAGTCTTGGATGTTTGAATTTGGACAACTCTTTCATAGTATCAGACCTATGATGATGCCAATAGTAAATCAAATCTTTAACAACAAATCTAATAAATCCCCAATGTCCACGTAGTCTAGATCATATCAGAATAAAGTCCAGCCAAACTTAGATCTGAATGAGCAAATCTAGCACCTAAGTGAAAAATATCACATTGCTTCAATGCCTCTCTACCCTCTTCTTCTTGTTAATGTCTTCTATCAATAGAAAAAGATGCCAAGTTTGGAGAGAAGATCAAACCAATGCCAAGGTTAGATCTGAATACCAAATTTAGATCTGAGATCTCTGCCAAGAAACTTCAATGCCTCCCTTTGATTCAACACAAATCTTCCCAAAAAAAGGAATGCAAATGTAGAGTTTTCAATGCCAAGCTAGAAAGTATTGTCAGATCTAAAAAATAAATATGAGGTAAAAAAAAATGCCTCTTTTTGTTATGCTCAGATCTAGTATTTTCCTTTTTCCAATGGCTTTCTCTACCAAGATTTGGATTTGAACCTCAGAATACCAACATAAATATCCCAGAAGTATTTTTTCACCTCTTCTACCAGCAAGGCATGTATGCAAACTAGATCTACACCAACAATTTATATGCAAAAAATCACCTACAATTTAACAAATCCCAAAGTTTTTGAGATTTTTAATTCAAAATAACCTCAAAATTTTATAAACCCACTAAAAAATTTCCTAGAATTGATGGAGAATACAAAATAGAAAACTATTCACGATTTCAATAATAAATAACATAAAATAATGATGTTTTATATAAGATACCTAGAACTCTGATACCATAATAAAATTTGCTAGGATCATCAGATCAATGAATGGTCATGGTGGAGTGATCATGTGAGTCAAGCAAGCATACATCACATAGCTAAAAGTAATTGAAACCATCACATAATAATATTACACAAAGAGAGTCTCCATGAGAGTAATGCAAATGATACAAGATAAAAATAGCATTATGAGGATGCAAAAGCAAGATCAGAATACATAGAAGAACAATAGCTCTCTATCTCACTGAATACTAGCTGACTGAATGAATAATGCAAAGGGAGAGAGGTATTTATAGGTCAAATAAATAGTGAAACTCCACATTCTAGTGAATGTGGTATTAATCCTCCTAAATGACCTCTAGATCCCTAAGCAAGCTAATGTATCTGTGTAGCCAAAACCCGTAGGAAAAAGGCTAACACTAACAACCCCTAAACCCCCCAAACCCCACAAGGGGGGTTCCCCCCTTGTAACCCCCTGAACCATTATAGATTCAAAAAATGGTATCCAAACCAACTAAAATAACATCAAATTTTTAACTTCTAATCTTGGAAGACAATCATGCTCCACACCTAACAATCTCCCACTTGGAGACTAATTGCAGCAACTCCATTGCTACTACATCCACTCTATTATCTAGACCTAGACAAGTCCTTAATTTATTTATCATTCATGAATACCAATTGAATCTAAACAAATATTCAAATTCTCTCTTATAACTACCTTAGTCATTATATCCATAGGATTTCCACTGGTATGTATCTTCTCCACTTTTAGTTGTTCTTCCTCTATCACTGAACAACTGAAATGATACTACAACTGAATGTGTTTTGTCTTAAAGTGAAAATCTAATTTTTTTCTAGATGGATTGTACTTTGAATATCACTATATAGTGTACATCTTTCTTGACTATGTCCTAATTCTTCCATCAACCTCTATAACCAAATTATTTCCTTGCTTGCTTTTGTAGCAGCAACTTACTGAGCCTCTATGGTTGAAAGTACCACAACCTTTTATAATCATGATACCCAACTACTTTACCACCTAATATAAACACATAACTTATAGTGATTCTTCTACCATCTAAGTCACCTATCATATCTAAGTCAACATATCCCTGTAATATCACATTTGATCCACCATAACTTAACATTGTATCTATGGTCCCTCTTAAGTAACAAAGAATCCATTTTACTACCTTCCAATGTTCCTTTTAGGGATCACTCATGAACCTACTCACCACTCCCACTGCATGTGCAATGTTTGGCCTCTTACATACCATTGCATACATTAAACTACTAACTACTGATGAGTATGGAATTTTAGACATCAGGTTATTTTCTTCTTGTGTTTTAGGACATTGTTCCTTTATTAATTTAAAATGTGCAACCAAAGGTGTCTCAATTGATTGTGCATCCTACATATTAAATATTTCCAACACTTGTTTGATGTACTCTCCCCATGATAATTCTAGCTTCTTATTCTTTCTATCTCTAGTTATTCGCATACCAAGGATCTATTTAGTTGTACCTAGATCCTTCATAAAAAAATAATCACTTAACTTTTTCTTGAGTACATTAATATTTTGCATGTTAGAACTAACTACAAGCATATTATCTACATATAAAAGTAAAATAATATAGTTGTTATTTTCAAATCTTTTAAAATATACACAATGGTCTGAATGACATCTACAATAACCTTGTTTTATCATAAAACTGTCAAACTTAATATACCATTATCTTGGAGCTTATTTCATGATATATAAGCTCTTCTTTAAATTCTCCTTACCATTAATTTCATAACCTCATGACTGCTCCATGTCTATTTCCTCCTTCAAATCCCCATGAAGGAAAGCAGTCTTTACATTAAATTGTTCTAAGTGTAAATCTTCAATAACTACTAAGCTCAAAACAGTTCTGATTGAAGTCATTTTAACAACTAGAGAAAATATCTCATCAAAGTCTATATCTTTATTTTGTGCCAAACCTTTAACCAACATTCTGACCTTGAATTTCTTTTTACATGCATTCTCCTCCTTTATCCTATATACCCACTTATTCTTTAATGCCTTCTTTCTTTTGGGAAGCTCTACCAAATCCCATGTCTATTTTTCCATTAGAGCATCATACTCTTCATCCATATCTTGATTCCACTTATCCTTGGCATCAATATATACTACTTCTTCATAGCTTTTTAGCTCACCGCCATTAGTAAATAATAAATAATATAATGAAGGAAAAAAATGATCAGGTGGTCTACTTACTCTTGTAGATATTCCAATAGGGGTTTGAGGTACATGTTCCTCTTGCATATTTTGATCAGGAACCTTTGGGACATGTTTTTCTATAATGTCTTATAATATTGTATATTCATTTTTGGATTTTGCTTGCTTCTTTTTCTATAACTGGTCCCTGTACATGACTTTTTCATTAAACATAAAATCTCTACTCCTGATTATTTTCTTATTTTCCATATTCCAAAACAAGAATCCAAAGTCATTAGTTTTATAACTAATAAATGTGCATTTTTGAGACTTGGCTTCTAACTCAATTTTATCACTCTAGAGCTCACCCTGCTTGAAGATGTGCAAGCACACCCTCACTCCAATTTATATAATGGGAACTTCTCAAAGTGTGGGTGACTCTATAATGAGAATAACTTCTTGAGAGGGTTGATTTTGTTTAGATTTATCAATCATATCAGATCTATTATGATATTTTTTGTGATTTTGGGGTGAAAAGGGGAAGAGGAAACTTTTTAAAAAAATCTTATTAAAAGGGAGTGATACACCTAAATTATTCAAATTCTCTAAAGTTACTAAAATCAATGCACAAATATAATTAATGAAATTTATATTTCTATTCTTAAGCAAAAAAAATTCAAATGAAGGATTGAAAACCTCTTCAAATGACCTCCAAAAGGGTGAGATAGAGAGAGATAGGTGAGGAAGGGACCTAAAAAAAAGGACATAAATCTCACTTATACACTGATGCAC
Organism: Torreya grandis; assembly: GCA_037957365.1. NCBI lineage: Eukaryota > Viridiplantae > Streptophyta > Pinopsida > Cupressales > Taxaceae > Torreya > Torreya grandis. Next base: position 130,772 of record JARHVA010008157.1, read on the forward strand.
AATCAAATACACACTATTCTTCTATCAAAACATAGATTTAGAACAAAAACTCATTTATTGATAAATGGTTCAGCTTACAATTTCTCTCTTAGCTTCAAGAATTTCTTTAAAATGGCTTGATTAAGCCAATAAATATGCTTCAAAACCTAAAACATCCCTAAGTGGAGTTCCCAAGAGATAAGGATTAATCGTGGTTGATTAACTCAAGATCTAAATCCCTTTAAAATATTTAAAATATTCAATAAAATCTTATCCCTTTACAAAAATTGCATGCATCTCCAAACTTGGTGTAGGAATATGGTGGGCCCATTTGAAAAGCTAATATTTAAAATAAACATTGCACTCTCCAAAAATTTCCAAACATGCATGAATCCAAGGTTGGTGTAGAAGGGATGAGGTGGGCCCAAGTTTGACAAGTCAAAGTTCCTTTGCATGGAATTCTATGCCAATATTCAAAGAGAATCTCCACTTGATATGTTTGAAAGTTGAGTTGAAACAAGAAAAAGCCCTCCTTTGCATGGAAATCAAGGAACAAGATTTGACAAGCCAACCTCTAATAACTCTAGATTGCATGAGAATGAGCCCTTTAAGAGTGAGATAAACATGAGAGCTTCTTGAAATATCATAAAATTCATGTATAAACTTATATTGAACTCTTTGAACATTCATCCCATGCCAAACTCACGTAGCCTTTTGAATAGTTAGGCCAACAAGACTAGTTAAGCCAAAAAGGTCTATACTATGCACTTGTACAACATGACACCTAAAAAATAATCCATGAAACATAAAAAAACAAAAAATTACACTTGAAAAACAATTATTCATCACCAAAATTATGATTTTGATGAGAAAAACTTCATTAACTAGTCAACAGGCTTGACTAGGCCAATTTTGTTCAAAATTTCAGCAGACTGGCCATTTTTATTGAGATGGTAGGGGCTCCTCTAGGATTATTTATAACAAAATAAATATATTAAGATGAATAAAAAGTTCTAATATTTTATCACCAATGATTATATTATATTAAATTGTCATGTACTTCATTTTACACACTTTTTTCCACAAAAAATGTGATTTATGCCCTCATCTGTACATTTTTATGCATTAAATTTATATTTATGAAATTATACTAGAGTTTAATTTATGTTTTAAAAGGTTTTAGGTTAATCCATAGTGATTTTATTGCAATAAAATTCACTTTTCTCAAAACTAGTTTTTAAGGTGCTTAGCAAAGTTCTAAAGCTAAAACTTCAAACTGATGATTCATGAGGTACAAACCTCAAAATCATGAACCAATTCCATTTATGTGTATCATTTTAACCCCTATAACATCTCTATAAATATTTTCTCCCATGCAAAATATATGAAAATTTACCATGTGAATAAAAATTACCTATGGGGAATTGAGTGCATTATGGGCTGGCTACACTCTTAGTGATTATTTATAATTACATCCCCTCAAATAATCTTAAATATTCATTAATTATAAATAAATATGGGTCCTAAAAATATACTAATAGTTTTCAGCCCAACTCCACATGTGGTGAACAAAATGAGCATTTAAACAGGTGACTCGGAAGGGTGCCTTAAACTGCAAAAAGTGAAAAACTTCACTAAAATGAAAATATCTCTTTTCAAGATTAAAAAATCCTGAAAATATCATTAAGTTACCTGTACCATGGTATCAAAATACTTTTAAATTTATTTTGCCATGAAAATCCAAAAAATGTCTTTTTGGCCTAAGTGCTTATTTCCCTGTAAAACACTGTGTGAGCATGGTTTGCATAAAATTTGGATTTTTCACACTCTATATAAGTATTATTATTATTTAAAAACATAATCTTACACTTATAAATCCTTTAATTTTCACTAGAAGCTTTTGAGGCACTCTAGGCTGAAGCATGCTCCAATGGTGACCTAAAACAAACAAGCTGAGGTATGAGACAAAACAAAAAATATGTGCACTTGTAAAATGGATATTAAATTTTTTAAAATATTTCCCCAACTCATGAATACCTTGTATACAAAATTTGAGGTCTTAAATCCACCTATAGCTTCTAGAATCTTCAAATTTCTCTCAATTTTGACCTCTAAGCATGGATTGTCTACATTTTTTACTAAGTTTTCATGTTTTGAAAGTGTTTTCAAGATTCTTGGATTCTATAAATCTCAAAAACATATTTATTTAGCTCAACATACCCTTCAATAGTTTATAAAACTCCTCTACCCCTATTTTCAAGCATGCTTTGACCTCCAACAAGGTAATTAGGCCTCAAAATGACTGAGTTTGTTGCTTTTAGGAGGTTTTTGATGCATTTTTAGAATTATTATACGTCAATAAATCTTCAACATGTGTTTAAATGTAATTTATATCAATTAAAAGTTCATATCCATCTCTTTGTAGCCATTTGACTCCTTTGTGTAAGGTTTTAGGCCTCTCTTATGCATAATCCATACAAATATATAGGTTTAATGAGCTTGGGCAGTGTAGGTACTTCCTTTTCAAATTAAATTTATGATATTTCTCTTTTATATTCCTTACCCCTACTTATCTCTTCATTTTCCACCTCATTGTCATGATGATTCTTCAAACTTTGAAACCCTCATAATGACTCAAAACCCTTATGCCTTGCAATATACAAGCCTACAGGGGATTCTTTTCAAAGTGAGTGTAAGGTGGAATTTAACCTTTGAGTGAGATATTCTCATAATATACTTCAAATTCCAAATAAGCATGCCAATCACAACTTAATAAGATCACCCCTTGAAGCCTTTGGTGGACCCTTAACAATATGAATATAGCATGTTTTCTGTATGATTGTTGATGATCCGTACAAGCCTGTAGCTTTAATGAAGGTTATGACTTCACTAGCCTCATTCCCCTTCTAATTTGATGATAATCAACATTTATACTCAAAACACTTCATGAAGTTTGAAACAAATATGACAACTTAATACCCTAGTCATGTAGGCCATATCTTGTCATTGCTCACTAACTTGAAAGTTGGTTGTAGATGAGTTCCCAAGTGGTTATAGGTGAATATTATGGTCTACTTTAGATCATTTTTGGGTTATCCATGATGAAAACAGCATACCCATGTTACCATGATCAGCTAACAACATCCACTTCCTTGTGAGATGGTTAAAACCCTCATAAAAGTCCAATCCTTGATAGATTACCATACTTGACTATGGTTGTCCATGATGAAGTTTTAGGTCTTGATCATAATGGTTGTAGGATGTTATTATTACTTGGTAGTGTTTTCATAGAGTCCTTGAAAATACCCAATACTCTTTAATCCCTAGATGAGGTCCAAGAAACCTCTGGCCAACCATATGTTGTCAACCTCTTCAAGAAACCACTTTGGAAACAAAAACCTTGACATGCTATACGTGAAGCTTTTGATGGTGTTGTAGATGGTTATTTCTTAAATAAATGATCTTGAAACTTTTTATATACCTTTTCCCTTGAGATATAAAGATTAAATTATCAACCTCAATGACACTTATGTATTTCCAATCAAAACTAGCTTTCCTTAACCTCAAAGGCCATTCTTATTGCTATTTAGGCTTCCTTAAGAGGCACAGGCCTATAAGAGGGTTTTTTTATTGGTTGTGTTGTTCCCAAAATTTGTCACTTGTTTTTTTTAGACATGTCAACCATTTTTGTTCCTGAAAGCCAAAATGGTCTCTTCCTTTCTCAAAATGTTCTGAGCAATCGAGCTTTTCAAATATTCAAGCCTTTTCAGCCAAGGAAATCACAGGTTCAATAGGCGGGCTTTCTCAAAGGGAAGTTCAAAACAATTAAGGAATTTTCTATGTTTTTTGAGGATGGTTCAACATCGAGGTTCAATCAAAAGACTCAACGGTGGGCTTCAAATAATTGGAATGAACCACTTTGAACCATTGAACCCCACCTCCGCAAGGTTCAAAGGTTCAACGAGTTTAAAGAGTTCAAAGCTTCAACGACTTCAGTGGACTTAAAGAATAAAATGAGTTCAAAGAGATAGATTGAACCATTGAACCGTTGAACCTTGAACTAAAAAGGTTTAATGAGTTCAAAGGTTTAAAGAGTTTGAAGCTTCAAAGGATTCAAAGAGTAAGATTGAACCGTTGAACCATTGAACCTTGAACCAAAATGGTTCAACGAGTTCAAATGTTCAATGATTTCAAAGGTTCAACGGGTTCAAAAGAGTTCATCCATATGGAACGAATCATTGAACTAATGAACCATTGAAATGATGAACTTCAAAAGAGTTCAAGGTTCAAAGTTCAATCTGAAGAAACACTGAAGGAGTTCAAAGAAGCAGTGACGAGTCTGAAGACATCAAATTTCAGTCTGTTGAACTGATTGAACCAATGAACCAATGAACCAATGAACTTCAAAAGAGTTCAAAGTGGTTCAAAGGTTCAAGGTTCAAAGCTTTGAGTGAATGGATGAAGCAGAAGATTTCAAAAAATGGTTCAACTAAAGAAGAAAACTAAGTGAACGCAACCCTTTACAAAACATTGAATCACTGAACAGTTAAACATTGAACCATTGAACCTTTGAACCAAAAGAATTCAAGGTTCAAGGTTTAAACAGGTTCAAGTGATAGATGATGTCCCCATAGATGTCAAAATTAGGGTGATGGAATAACCATTGATTTTTAAAAGAGCACAGACCTAAAAACAAACTCAGTGACCAGCCAAAAAAGGAGCCGAAGGAGCCAGCTAAAAGCGAGAAGATAGCGCCGAGAGATTAGATCACCAGGAAGAGACAAAACACGCCAAGGAAAGAGGGAATGACTACAAAAAATCTAGATATATTTATAGAAGAGTTATTCCATTAGGTGGAACAGTCCACCAAGTGGACATCAAAGAGCGTAGATATTCAAATGGTGCGGCCTATTTTTCTTCATTAAGTAAAGGTGCATAAATAGCCGTGTAAGCGTCATAAAGAAGACCAGGTAACCCATGCTTAGGAGGAGACATTTGAGATGATTTAGAATGCCAAATTCAAGGCCGATAAGATGTTTTAGCATGGTTCTTTCACAAAATTTCCAATGCATTCAATATAGCATGGGCCATTTCATGAAAACAAGCACCCAAGTCTTTCTTTGGATGCTATATATTGTAATCTCTCATTTTGTATTAGCGAGATCTCTCTGTTATTAGAAGCAAATCTCTACCCAAATTGAAAGGCATTCTTGAGACTTTGAGCTCAGACTGTTAATCATATTTTGTTAAGTGAATGAGAAAGCAAGTGACCTTTCAGACTTTGTGTTGAAATAGCTTGTGTTATCGAGGAAATTGTTCTTATGTCTTTTTATTGAATATAGTCTTGTCCATTTAATTAAATAAGTAAAATAATCAGAAATAAGTTGGAAGATGTCCTGAAGCTGACTATGGGAGACTTTGTGCTACCATAATTGTCTTCAGTCTATGTTTTGTGTAAAGGATACTAGAGAGACTTTGGGCTCTCTTTATCCTTCGTTATCTTTCACTCTATTGTAGTTTGTGATGGAGACTTTGGGCTACACTTCATTCTATGGTGTCCTTTGTCCTTAGTCAATAGGAGAAAGAATGAAAGACTTTGTGCTTTTGTGGGTTTTTTGTGGATCCAGTTACTGCCCAAGAAAGATTCCTGCTATTTGTTGAATATCATTTCTAAAAGAAGAGAAGTGCCTTAAGTAATTACACCAAAATTCTCCTCTATTCTATGAGAATCATCTTTGAAAAAAGAGAGATAAATGGTTTGATTTCACCCTTGAGTCTATTTTCAGTTTATATTAGTATTGTATAGTTATAGGGAACCTCCCCTTACTGAGAGGAGAGATTTGTCTCATTCTGGTTGTGGTCACCACATCCATTTTGTCGTATGAATCTCCTTATGCTATGGTTGATATAACCATTTTGTTGTTAGCCAGTTGATGACAAAATATTCACCCAATAGTTTTTGGCAACTCTATTGGGGAAAAATAAGCAGCTTCATGCCAACAATTTTTGGCAACTCTGTTGGGGAAGAACAAACAGCTTCACATCAACATTTATTAGTCACTCCGCTAAGGGAGAATGAGCAGCTTCACACCAATAGTTTTTGGCAACTCCATTGGGGAATAATGAGTAGCTTCACTCCAATAGTTTTGGGCAACTCTACTAGGGAAAGAATGTGCGCTTTGACCTCAAGCTTCAAATTGAAGCATTTCTAGTTCTTTTTCCATTCTACACTCTGGTAGATCCATCGTACACATGAAGCCAGAGAGATCAAGGTATTGTTGATCCTATATTTGAGTTGGTGCAACAAAAAAAATTTGAGATTTATCCTCCACTATCTTGCCTTCAGTGATCCAAGATTTTTCCTCCTACCAATGTCAGATCTCCAATACCAGGTGAAGCTTCTATTTTCAGTGCTAGTAGAGTTTCTTCTATACTTACTCCATAAAGGTTTGTTATCCCTCTTTTTCATCATCACATCATGGTATCCCATGGTCCTTGGGGTAACACTTTTAGCCCTCTCAATCTAACCCCACCTTTACATGAACTACATCGTAGTTCAAGAAAGAATTTTTCTAAATTCTATGGTGATAGAAAAGTTCATCCTGATGAACATATTGCTGCTTTATGCATAGCATGTGGTATGATAAGCGTGGAATATGAAGATATAGCAGTGAGATTATTTGAAGAAACTTTGCAAGGTGTTGTTGTAGAATGGTTTTACCATCTTCAACCTCAAACTATAACTGATTAGAATACTCTCAAAGCCAAGTTTAAGGCTAGGTTCAAACCCACAGAAGATGCACATGCCTTGTTGGCTTAGCTTATGTAAATGAAGAAGGAGCCTCATGAGCCTATGCAAGACTTTATTGCTAAATTCAATAAGCTGACAAACAAAATTCCTACAATTGCTCAACCAACACCAAAAAATTTTGAGTGCTTTTTCATCAACTCTCAACTTCCTGAAGTAAGTTTTCTGTTAAGGTGGGCTAGCCCTATGGATCTTTCTACCACTCAAAGTTTGGCTAGTGAGGTTAAAGATGATCTTATCCTAGTAGGTAAGATTAGAAAAGATTCTAATGAAAATAAATTTTCCTCATCCAATGAAAGTTATTCCACAAGCACCATTGATCCTATGGTGCAAAAGTTGGTGAATGAATTGCTAGATCTGAAAGTGCAAATGGCCCAAGGTATGTATGCTTCTCCTTCTTATTGAGATATACCAAGGAGGACATTTTCCAACTAGTCATATCAAGGCAATGCTGCTAGAAATTAAGGGTAACCAAATCATCTGCCTCCCCCCAAGGGAAGCTTGCCATTGAAGTAGCATCAGCTAACTCAGTAGGTTGTTATCTTGAAGCTGAACATGATTTCTCTTTCCAACCTGAGTTGAACCAAGAAGATGACACTAATATCTTTGCAGAAGGAGAAGAAGAATTAGTTGGTGACTCTAATATTGGTTTCTTGAATTACCAGGATGAAGCTAAAAGTAAGGGAGAAGGGTTTAATGGATCGTACGCTATTTTTACCAAGTCCCAAAATTAGTCAACTCAACAAGCTGATAAGGGAAAAGCAAGAGAAAAACCTCAACCATTAGTCTCAATTGCTAAATGGGGGACTTTACTACCTTTCCAATCAAAAGACCAGGTGACGAATAAGAAAGTAAGTACCTCAAACCATCCTCTACCTTCTGATTTTATTTCTCAGACCAGTGCCCCACCAAATAAAGACTAGAATGATAGACCTCCTTCCTTTGTTTCAAGTTTATTTTAGTTATTTGACATAATTGATCATGCTAAAAAGACCAAGATTCAAATGATTGAAGTTGAGTACTTGTGATCTAATCTTAAATAGTTTGATATTTTGGCTAAATACATAAAAAACAAAACTGTCCCTACAGGACAAGATTTTCCAAATATGACTCATGACCCCTCAAAGAACAAATCCACCTAGAATAATCTCGTCACTACTCCTCTTGTTGGCCCTAGAAAAATAGAACCTTTCTATGTTTTTTTTAATAAATGGTCATAAATTGAGCAACTATATAATAGACTCTAGAGCTTCTGATAATGTTATGCCCACCAAGGTAGTAGATTCTCTCGATCTTACTTTAACTAAGACTTTTGAGAGATGTTTCTTCATGGAAAACAAGCAAGTACCACTCCTGGGTCAAATCAAAGATGCCTAATTTGCATTTTTAGCTTTTCTAGATAAAAGGATTAAAATGACAGTATTGATGGCTGATGTTCCAGCCTCCTATGACATTCTGCTCAGACATAATTTTTGTAAGGACGTAGGTGGAGAGTAGAATATGGATCTATCTAAGGCAAGGATACCTGTCAAGGGCGTCATGCAGAGGCTACTTTTTGAGAAGGAATTGAAATACATTATCACCCAAATATTAGCCCTTGAAGCTCAAATTTTGTTTGAATCTTCAGGCATGGGTAATCACTTTATGTCTACTAAAGATGTTTCTATTTCAGCAGACGAAAGTTTACTAGGTGACAATCCAAAAAATTTAGACAAGACATCAAAAGAATTGGGAGAATATAGTACAGATGAAAAAGGATCTTCCCTTCCTAATAAAGAAAAATATGAAAGAAGATGAGATTTTAATGGTGTCTAAATTTTTAAATTTGATGGCAACAATTCTTCTACTAGTTTTGGAGCTAAAGTTGTTTTGATATCTCCTTAAGGAGGTATTTTTCCATATTTATACAAGTTGTAATTCAGAAACACCAACAACACCACTGAGTATGAATCTTTACTACTCAAATTAAAGGTCACTCAAGCTAAAGGTGTCAAACTTCTTCACGCTCAGGGAGATGCTGAGTTGGTGGTTTGTCAGGTGAGAAACCTATATCAAACAAAGAATGAAAGATTGTGACATTATCACAATTTGGTATGGGACTGTATTGAAATTTTTAATGATTTTAGTATTTCTACTGTGCCTAGAGAATTCAATAGTCGAGCAGATTCATTGGCCGTCTCTGCAACTCTCATGGTTCCTCACCATGATTTTAAAGGGCATAAGTACACTATTGAATTTTTTTTTGACCAAGTGTACCTGATAATACCAATCATTGGCAGGTGTTTAATGATGACAATCTAATCAGGTGTTGGACTGAAATAGAAGAGTAGTGAATTATGGTAGTGGACCATATTGTTGCATATCAAAACTAGGTAAAGAAACTCTTTGGCAAGAGAGCAAAGATTCATGGTTTTCAAATTAAAGATCAAGTCTTTTTGAGGGGCAAGAAGAGAGAACCAAAAAGAATGCATAGAAAATTGGATTCCTAGTGGAGAAGTCAATTCGTTGAGTACCGATTCTAAGGTGAAAATAGTCTCTTGATGATATATCAAGATGGAATGCCATTTGCTCTTCCTCATAATGGGTAGCATCTGAAGCACTTTAATCCTTGAAGTATCAGATAAGTCCAGTCGTACATATGTATATTTTTTGTATAGTCTTTCTTTATTTTGTTTTATTCATCTATTTTTGGCACCTTTATTTTTGGGTAAGTATGACTCCATATCCCAATGGCATAGATGAAGGCACTAAGATTCTGGATTCTACTCCCTTCGATTGCTTTAGTTTTCAATTGATGGAATTTCCCCAACTAGAGTGAGCTATTGTTCCCAAAATCTATCACTTGTTTTTGTGGACAACATGTCGACCATTTTTGGTCTTGTAGGCCAAAATGGTCTCTTCTTTTCTCAAAATGTTTTGAGCAATCAAGTTTTTCAAATATTCAAGCCTTTTCAACTAAGGAAATCATAGGTTCAATAGGTGGGCTTTCTCAAAGGGAAGTTCAAAACACTTAAATAATTTTCTAAGTGTTTTGAAGATGGTTCAATGTCGAGGTTCAATCAAAAGACTTAATGGTGGGCTTCAAATAATTGGAATGAACCACTTTGAACTGTTGAACCATTAAACCCCACCTCCGCAAGTTTCAACAAGTTTAAAGAGTTCAAAGGTTCAACGACTTCGGTGGACTTAAAGAATAAAATGAGTTCAAAGAGTTAGATTGAACTATTGAACCTTGAACCAAAAAGGTTCAACAAGTTAAAAGGTTCAACGAGTTAAAAGGTTCAAAGAGTTCGAAGCTTCAAAGGATTCAAAGAGTAAGATTGAACCGTTGAACCTTGAATCAAAACGGTTCAACGAGTTCAAAGGTTCAAGGGGTTCAAAAGAGTTTAACCATATGGAATGAATCACTGAACTGATGAACCAATGAACCATTGAACTGATGAACATCAAAAGAGTTCAAGGTTCAAAGGTTCAAAGGTTCAAAGTTCAAAGTTCAATATGAAAAAAAGCCGAAGGAGTTTAAAGAAGCGGTGACAAGTCTAAAGACATCAAATTTTAGTCTTTTGAACCAATTGAACCAATGAACCAGTGAATCAATGAACTTCAAAAGAGTTCAAAGTGGTTCAAAGGTTCAAGGTTCAAAGCTTCGAGTGAATAGATGAAGTGAAAGATTTTAGAAAATGGTTCAACCAAAGAACAAAACTAAGAGAACACAGCCCTTTACAAAACATTGAATCATTGAACCATTAAACTTTGAACCATTGAACCTTTGAACCAAAAGAGTTCAAGGTTCAAGGTTCAAAGAGGTTCAAGCGACTGACAATGTCCCCATAGATGTCAAAATCAGGGTGATGGAATAATCTTGATTTTCAAAAGAGCACAGACCTGAGAACAAACTCAGTGACCAGCTAAGAAAGGAGCTGAAGGAGCCAGTTGAAAGTGAGAAGATAGCCCTGAGAGCTTAGATCACCAAAAAGAGACAAAAAGTGGTAAGGAAAGAGGGAACAAGTGTAAAAAATCTAGAAATATCTATAGAAGAGTTATTCTAGTAGGTGGAACAGTCCACCAGGTGGACATCAGAGAGCATAGATATTCAAATGGCACAGCGTATTTTTCTTTATTAAGTAAAGGCGAATGGATAGCCATGTAAGCGTCATAAAGAAGACCAGGAAACCCATGCTTAGGAGGAGACATTTGAGATGATTTATAATTCCAAAGTCAAGGCTGATAACCTATTCTAGCATGGATCTTTCATAAAATTTCAAATGCATTTAATACAGCATGGGCCATTTCATGAAAACAAGTGCCCAAGTCTTTCTTTGGATGCTATATATTGTAATCTCTCTTTTTGTATTAGGGAGATCTCTCTGTTATTAGAAGTGAAGCTCTACCCAAATTAAAAGGCATTCTTGAGACTTTGAGCTTAGACTATTAATCATATTTTGTTAAGTGAATGAGAAAGCAAGTGACCTTTCAGACTTTGTGTTGAAATAGCTTGTGTTATCTAGGAAATCATTCTTATGTCTTTTTCCTAGATACAATCTTGTCCATTTAATTAAATAAGCAAAATAAGTGGAAATAAGCTGGAAGATGTCTTGAAGCTGATTGTGGGAGACTTTGTTCTACCATAATTGTCTTCAATCTATGTTTTGTGTAAAAGATACTGGAAAGACTTTGAGCTCTCCTTATCCTTCATTATCTTTCACTCTGTTGTAGTTTGTGGTGGAGACTTTGGGCTACACTTCATTATATGGTGTCCTTTGTCCTTAGTTGATAGGAGAAACAATGAAAGACTTTGTAATTTCATGGGTTTCTTGTGAATCTAGTTACTGCCCAAGAAGGATTCCTGTTGTTTGTTGAATATCATTTTTGAAAGAATAAAAGTGCCTTCAGTAATTACACCAGAATTCTCCTCTGTTCTGTGAACATCAACTCTAAAAAAAGAGAGATGGATGGTATGATTTCACTCTTGAGTCTATTTTCAGATTATATTAGTATTCTATAGTTATAGGGAACCTCCCCTTGCTGAGAGGAGAGATTTGTCTCATTCTAGCTATGGTCACCACATCCATTTTGCCGTATGAATCTCCTTATGTTGTGGTTGATATAACCATTTTTTCGTCAACCAGTTGATGACAAAATATTCACCCAACAGGTTGTAGGTGTTTTTGTCTTTGTGACTCTAGGTATTCATTTTTTCCAATCACTCCTTCAAACTTATCATGCCTTCTTTCCAATAAATGATAGATAAACACTTATTATCATAGAAAAACCCTATAATGATCACCCTCTCTTAGACACTTGCTCTCATGCTTCCTCAAACCTTAAAGGCCCTATGTATTACAACTATAAGTAATACCCCTTATGCATTTTGAAGTGATAACATCTTTTGAGAAAAATAGTTTAGTCCCTAGTGAGGTTGGTATGAAGAAACAAATTCCACCTAAAATATTTACTTGCTTCTTTCTTACCCCCTGTAGCCTCCCTTGAGATTTTTAACCCTCAACACTATGATATACAGCCTTATAAGAGCATATTTGGGGTTTTAGATGAACGTATAGTACTCCTCTTGATTGTCATGAGATCTCCATTTAATTATGAAACCCTTCTCAACATTATGGATGCATAATTCCTAACCTCATGCAATTGACAATGACTTTAAGGTAATTAGTCCCAATAGATGGTTGTAGGATAACTTTCTAGGTTCTTAAATCCTTATTTAGAATTGGAATGCCCCTTTTTCTTTTGAAACATCAAGAAATAAACCAAATCAAATTCCACTTATGCTTCTCGTATTTCATAAAACTTTCAAAAGTCAAAACCACCAATTACCTCTTTATCATGATCCAAGGTTTTCTCTAAAAGCTTGTAGGTGCATTAGGGTTGGCTATAGGTGAATGAACTAAGGAGAAGAAATGAGTTTGATTAATTTACAAGGAATTCCCAAAAAAATTACCATTCCATCATAAAATACCTCCTGGTGCAAAAGACACTTGACTGTCTTATACTTAGTGAGTTCTTGCCCTAAGTGTATGAATAGGGGACTATAAGTACATTTTGAATACCATTGATCTTGACAAAAGCACATAACCTAAAGTTCCCTATGGCATATTTCATGAGACTCTCCCTTGAAATTTTCTTAAGTCCTTAATCACCTTGCTAGGGTCTCTTGTTTCCAAACTCTGTTGGTTGTAGGTGGTCATGAAACTTGATGGTTAGCAGGCTATAGATGTTTTAGGGTAATGTAGGTTAGAATTTAGAAATGAATACATTTCCATTTTGTCTCCTTTTTACCTCTATCAGTTTCTCCTTGACACTTTGTTTCTTAACCTACAAGGTCTGAGATTGATAACCCCAATAGCTCTCCTTAATAATGATAAAACTTTTAACTGTAGATGAATTATAGGCATTGAGCCCCTTTTACAAGAAACTCATGCTATGACAAACACTTCCATCTCAAATCTTATAATATCATAGAATCACACACAAAATTTCCCTTAAATAAGTGTAGGTCTCTTTTGAGGTGGTTGAAAGGTATTTTTAAGCTTAAATCAGGTTCATTGTGATAGTGATTGTAAAGTGACATTTGCCATTGAGTTAATTAGAATATGAAACGAGTCATCCATTGACAAGTATGCAAATCACAACCTATGAACATCCTTTCAAAATAAACTCTAAGTTGATCCATGACTTCTAATATATATGTCATGTATAATTTTGTCACCAATAGGCCTATAAGATCTTCTAGGTTTGTTGTAGGTCATGTTAGTAACTGTTATATATCATTGAATTGGCCCACAAATTATTCCCTCCATGTTTCCTTTGATAGTTCAGCAAACCTTGCTCTTGGATGATGATCCATGGGATGGAGATGAGGCTTGAGGGTGAGTGAAATGGAAGTATGATGAAAAAAACATGATGATAGGTAAAAATAAGAGGCTAAACATAGTGATATGGCTATGTATGACAGTGAGGTGTGGGTGGATGGGATGGTGATGGGAAGGAGCATGGAGTAGTATGCTATAACCAAGGTAAGAAGTAGCATGTAACCACAACATATGTACAACATACCATCATCATTTGGAAACCATTGGAGGAGGTTTTAGAGACTAAAAATTAACCCTAGTTTTCTCTAAAAAACCTCAAAAACTGCAGACACTCCTTAATTTATGCCAAAAAAGCTCCATGAGACACCACAAAAGATGGAGATGGCTTTCTTAGCCATTAATCTTAAATAATTAACTAATAAAAATGCATGTAAGTCATGAAAACCTTGTGTAATCCCTAAAGGACACAATTTCCTAAAAAATTGAAGTCAATCCCTTCTTCTTGGACCATACAATTCACCTTTGCAAGCATGTCAACATTGTACATTGACTGGTTGACTTTGGGACCTTTGTTTGACCATGAAATGGATTAATAACACATTTATAATTCCATTAATAGATATATAAAGTCCTCAATATTATATAACAAGTTGAATTTCTTTGAAACTCTACCCTAGTGAGGAGAAAATGATGAAAAATAACTACCTCTCTGGATGCTAGGCAGCAAAATTTTCCCTGACTTCAACTAGATGGTTCATGACCATAGAGAATCCAATTGAGAAATCATCTGAACCATTAGGAATACCTTTGAGTCTAGTTTTTTCACCCCAAATTTTAGAGTTGTACTTTCCTCCATTAGGCCATACCATCAAGAAATCTACAGGCATCTCTCTCTCTCTCTCTGCCAACAAATAGGAAATTAAAAAGAAGATCATTAAGGGCCTATATGGACATGAAACTCTATAAAATTAATGTCAAAGCTGATATATTCCCTAGAGATAACTTCTCATTCCATGCATTGTATGGATTTCATACTCTTGCTTGCAAATAAGTGAAAATAAGTTAATTTTTCCCTTTTAAAGCTAAAACATCACTTCCCACCACTTGGAATGGAAGATTAGAGAATTATTTCATGGAAATCATGCAAATTCTCATAATTTTAACTTTTTTAATCAGAAATTTAGCACGTGGGAGGGGAATTTGGGCCTTTTTGGGCTATTAAACATATCAATTAACCTTTTCATGACTTGAAACTTAGTACTTAGGATATTTTCATGTATTTGAACATAATTAAATCTCTTTTGTCATAATGACTCTTTATATCAATTTTGACACTTTTCACCCTAGTTTTTGACATTTTTGGCCAAAATTTGCACTTTTAGGACCATAAATGACCAACATAACTAGTTGTATTGGGAAATTGACCATTTTGGGGAAAGTTTCAGATAATAGGGGTAGCAAATTGGCTTTGGCAAGCCAAATTACTAACATTTATTCTTATGATATTTGTCAATATAATAAAAATGTCTCACAACCAAAAACTCTTAGAAAAGAATAATCTACCTTCTTTCCAGTTCATGCCTCCTTTGGTATTTCATCATCTAAAGTACTTGAAGGTCCTCTATTTATTAGATAAACTATTGTAGTTATAGCATCTACCCAAAACTGTAAAGGTAAACTTGCATGAAATCTCATGCATCAAGCACGCTCCATAATAGTCATGTTCATTTTTTCTGACACACCATTATATTGTGGTATTCCTGGAATTATTTTTTGTCTATGAATTCCACTTTCTAAACAATAATTATTAAAAGCATTACTACAATACTCACCTCCATTATTTGATCTAAGACATTTTAGCTTTAAACATGTTTTATTTTTAATTAAATCTTTCCATTTCTTGAATGTATCAAAAACATTAGACTTCCTTTTTATACAGTATACCCAAACCTTCCTAGTTACATCATCAATAAAAGTAACATAATAATATGAACCACAAAGTGAAGATACTTTAGTTGGTCCTCATACATTCATATGCACAAGCTATAACTTTTGTTCCTTACTGGCTAGTCCAACCCTGAGAAGCTTCACATTTTTTTATTTCCCATATACACAGTGCTCACAAAAGTTTAGATCTAATTATTTTAGACCTGGTAGTTTATCCTATTCATGTAGGGTCTTCATTCCTTTTTCAATCATGTGGCCAAGTCTGTAATGCCACAAAGCTGCATATTTATTTGTAGCAGCCATAGCACGAGATGAATTAGCATTATGTGTAGACAAATATAAGTGCCTACTTTATTACCTTTTTTAACCACCAAAAAACCCTTTGTAACCTTCCATGATTTGGTTGTAAATGTGACCATACAACCCTCACTACCCAACTACCTTACAGAGATCATATTTCTCCTCAAGATTATAACATGCCTGACATCCTTCAACACCCAAGTGTTTCCATTCTATAATTTAACCTGAACACTTCCTTTTCCAACAATACTAAAGGGTTCATCATCACCAAGGTAAACATTCCCATAATTATCTTGAACATAATCTATAAAATAATGTCTATGTGGGGTAGCATGAAAAGAAGCACCTAAATATAAAACCCAAGATTTAGTAATATTATCCAAAGAAATTATAAGAGCATCTTGTAATACATCACCCGCTACATTTGCTTGTATATTACCTTCTTGGTGGTCCTTTTTCAATTTTTATTTTTGAAACCAACACTCTTTTTTTGTGTGTCCTATCTTGCCATAGATCCAACATTCCATCTTGCCTCTTGATTTAGATCTTGCACCCCCTTTCAATTTTCTATGGTTTCCTCTTCCTCTATTATTTTGCTTTCCTCTGTACTCCATTATTAATGCATTTCCAGATATGAATGTTTCACCTATGCTTTTCTTTTGCATTTCCTCACTTAGGATAACACCTACCACATCTTCAAACTTTAGTTTGGCATTGTTAGACATAGAGGTGCTTACTACCATTATCAAGTTATTCCAGCTTTCAGGCAATGAACAAAGAATAAGATCCCTAACTTCATCATCAAAGTTAATATTTATGGAATATAACTAACTAAGAATCATGTTAAACTCATTTAAATGATTTGGTACTGAATAATTTTTAGACATTTTCATATTAAAAAAAAATTCATCAAAAATATTTTATTTAATGCCGAGGGTTTTTCATATAAATTGCCTAATGTGCTCATAATACCTTTTGTTGTCTTTTCATGTGATATGTTGAATGTGACAAAAGATGCAAGGCACAACTGTATGGTTCTAAGGGCTTTCTAATCCAATAGTTCCCAATCTTCATCTAACATTATTGATGGCTTCTTGGCTTGCCCTCCTAATGTAAAATATAGGTCCTTTTGGTAAAGGTAATCCTCCATCTACATCTTTTGCAATCCAAAGTTTTTTCCATTAAACTTCTCCACCTTAGATTTATTTTCATCCACCATAACTCCCACTCAAGGTCAAACCCTTTTCTTCCTATGATTTAAAATTATGAAAACAAAACCTTTGCTCTGATACCACTTGTTAGGATAAATTAAAACCTATATCTATCCTCAAATCACATACAAGAGAAAATATGAAATGAATAAATTAAACATTTAAAAAATAAACATAAACATGCACATAATAGGAGACATCAGATTTAATGTGGTTCACCCAAGATGGGCTACATCCATCAAACTTGTCTAGTATATTATTTCTAGCAATACAAGAGAGAAACAAAATCTTTTAACAAACCCTGTCACTTCTCTACCTTTTCTACCTCCTCTCCAGATACAATATTTCATTATTTTTCACACTCATACATCTCAACCATATATCAATACATTTTAGGGTAAAAATGCCTAAACATAACCTATATCATCAGATCTAGAAACCTTTAATTAATGGCTTAGATTGACTATAAAATTACATTTTAACAAAGCAATTTTAATAAAAAAATTCTCTAGGGCGTGCGGCCCCCAGACCCCCTAGACCCCATAAGGGGAGTTTCACCCTTGCAACCCCCTGTGCCATTAGGAATTCAAAGAATGGGATCCAAATCTGGCTAAAATAACATTATAATTTTAACCTCTGATCTTGGAAGACAATTGGGCTCCACACCTCACAATATATGGTGAGGCAATCACATTTATTTGTGTATAACATTTCTCATAGTCGATGAGGCCTCAACTTATATAATAAATGGCATGTTCTCTCAAAGTATCATCTTGTTGGTAAAGCATTACCCCAACTGATATGGGTATGGAATAGGTATATGAGATTAACAGATGTTCATTTGAAGGTGGATGAAGAGAAGGTCAGTGAAGCAAGGATTCTTTCATATTGTCAAATGTTTTTTGACAAGGATCTATCCATTCTAGGGCATTACCTTTCTTAATAAGAGAATAGATATGGTGATCCATTTTAGGGATAAACCATCTAATTTATCCAAGCTTACCAAGGTAAGTGTGAATATCTAGAATGGAGTAAGGGATGGGTATGTTGATGATAACACTGATTTTGGTAGGATTGACATCAATGTCATGAAGAGAAACTAAGAATCTTAACATTTTTTTGGATGTGACACCAAAAACACATTCATAAGGATCTAGTCTAACTTTATATTTAATGAGGCAATCAAATACGATAACAAAATTAAATAGATGAGTCTTGTGGCTTTTATATTTGGCAATGAGGTCATCCACATAGGTCTCTATATTCTTGTGAATAAGATCATGAAAGATGTGAGTCATCACCTGTTGATAGGTAGCTCCAACATTTTTTAGGATGAAGGCTATTTTAACGTATCAATAAGTGCCCCATTCTATGGTGAAATTTATCTTATGTTGGTCTTTAAGGCCCATATGAATTTGGTTATAACATGAGAAACCATCCATATGAGACAACATTTCATAACTAGCAGTGGAATCGATGACAGCATTGATAAAAGGTGGAGGAAAATTATCCTTGGGATAAGCAAGATTAAGATTATAGAAATCAATGCAAATTTGAATAACCATGGTGACTTTCTTTTGAATAGGGACAATATTAGAGACCCATTATGAATAATCCATGGGCTTGATAAACTTAGTATTGAGAAGCTTATAATTTATATATGGCATAAAGTTGAAACTTTGAGTGGAAATTTATGTTGATTTTGCCACATGGGCTTGGCACTGGGGTAAGTGATAATATTGTACACCATGATGTTAGGGTCAATACCAGGTATGTCTTCATAGTACCAAGCAAAATTTTCATGACATTTATCAGAATAAGTTGAAGTTATTGTGTTTAATTGGTGTGAGTTCACGAGAGACTGTAATTGGTCGAGGGCATGATGGTGTACCATATTTCATACTAGTGGTTTCTTTGATAAGCATAACATTGTCATCTTAGAAATGGTATGGTGCATTAGGTAAAGAGGAAATGGGATTTGCTTTAGGGTTGATTCTAGTGATGAATTTGTTGAAACAAGTGGCTTTCTTCTTGAAATTCCTAAGTTTATGATGTTGTTGAGGTAGTTGAGGTTCTTAGGCATGAATCAATTCAAGAATGGCTTCATCACTAGGCAGAGTGGAAAGATTACCATAATACTTGACATCTACTATGAGACCGATAATTTAATTACTATGTTGATCATATTCAGAATGTATTTTACGTACATATATGGCCTTGGCATGTAATGTAATCTAAAGAGTAGGGGAAGAAGGTTGATCAAAATTGATGGAATTGTTGTTAACTTCATTGATGGGGGAATAAATGGATGCAAAAATTAAATGGGTTGAAGGCAAGGTGAAGGTTGTGTGTGCCCAGTGTATGGGTTGAAGGGTAGATCAGGTTGATGATGGTGTGTGTGTGACCTTTAGGTCATATTTCTAAAGTCATAATAGTGTTCTTGCACATTTGAAGATTGAGTGTGAGCAAAGGTGAAGAATGATAAGCAAAGGTCCATCATCAAGTGTTGTAAACATTAGACCAAAGGTGGATGTCTTCTTAGGTGTTGTTATGGTAGATCAATATCTAAGGGGTTGCAGCCTCCTTGTAAGGTGAAACTTGATAAAGGTCTAGTTGTTGTGGTAGCTCAACTAAACAAGCACAAAAGCCCCTTATGGGATTGTAGTCTCACTAAAATAAGGTATGGTAATTCCTTGATCAGTTATAGTTGGTCTAAATTAGATCTTATCATTATAGGAATGCAGTCCATCTTACAGGGTTCAGTGGGTTTTATCCCCCAAGAGGGTTTCCCATGTAGATGTTGTGTTGATGTGATGTATGCTAGTGTTCATGCTTTAGATGTATGTGTTTTCATGTTTATGTTGCTAGATCAAGTTGATGAATGATGGAATGGTTTTGGAATTAAATGTGCATTGTTGTATACTGATTCACCCCCCCTTCTTAGTAGTGACTTCCAATAATTAGTATCAAAGCAGGTCCTTGGGAGGAAGTTTAATATCTTAAAGGAAATATTAAGTAGCACAAGATGGCTAAGTAGTTGAAGAAATAAAATCTTGAATTAAGATCAATGGTCAAAAGTCTTGAAGTGTAGATTAGTCATATTAAAGAGCAAGCATGTAGAATGAAGTATGACTTGGTTAAAGAAGTTCATAGGGATAAAGAGACTATCCAAGTTCTCAAAATTTATTTAGAGGCTGCATGCTCATTCATGAGAGCTAAAGGAGATGAATATTTTCAAATAAAGATTGATTTAGTTTCTCTGAAAGATGAGTATGAAAAAGTCATAATAAAGATTGGTGTTTTATTGTTTTTAGAATAATGGACTTTTATTCCTAGTTAAATAAATAGGTCTGAGCAAAGTAAATTAGTAAATAATATGCAATAATTTAGATACTAATTTATTTAAATAGATTTGTATTTTTACCTTTCTAAATATAGTAATAAATAAGAAAAATCTAACTTAGCTTATTCTGAATGATCCGGACTGAGACAGGGTTTGATACTAGAGGAGCAGGGCTAGGAAACTATAAAAAATTGGATCCTGAGGTTCATTTCTAGATTCGACAAGAGCATCAAAAGTGGGAGACCCTACTATCTGGTGTTGTAGTCCTTTTTCATCACTATTGTCTAGGTGGTTTGAGATTGTTGGGTTTTATTTGGTAGGCCTATATTACCCTGTCAGTGAAATATCAAAGCCTAAAAGCCTATGGAGTTCATTGTTTTTATATTTTTAATATTCAAATCCCTAGGATCTCTTTGTGTTTAAACTTGAATGGAAACTTGGAAAAGATAGATAAAGGGTTAGTGTGTAAAGGTTACATTGGATGCACTTCACACCCCATATGTGGGCATGTTGCCTACATACCAATACTCTAAGGAGGGATTAAGCTAATGTGGTTCTCCCATTGAAGTGCTTGGTGCAATTGTGTATGATAAATGCAAGTAGATACAAAACTGGATGTACTTTAGATGGCTAGGGACTGATGTAAAGGTTTGAATAAGCTTGAAATGATATTGGAAGGTTGTATATAGAGAATAGGGAAGAGTGCTTGAGTGTACTTGCTTGTATTCGTGCTTCTCTCTTATAAATGAGTGCCAACCCTTCTAAATGGACTTTGAATGGAATTTTATAGAGAAATTAATGATGATGGTTAAATGAATTCATGTTAGTTCAACAATAAAAAAGATGAGGATCTAAAAGAATCTAACCATCAGGACCAATTTTGCACTTGGACAACAACACCAAAATTAGGACACCTTGAATTTTTAACACTCTTGTCCAAGTTGGGGACTATTGTTTAGAAGGAATGAGACATGGGGGGATGGATCTAGGTCTGAAATAGCTACTTGGGTCTATAAGGGTTAAGTCCAAAAGGTTGTCGATGATTGGGAATCAGTGAAAGAATAGCCTAGAAGGGTTGGGTAAGAAAAAAGGAAGACCTATGGATTAGGTGTCATTAGCCATGCTTCAGTCATCAAATTTCATATTTTATATGACTACATTTTCCACCCCTTTATTCTAGTGATGCATCAAAGTGAAATATTAGGATAAAGGAAAGTAAATATCATACCTAAACTTCCCTGTAAGGGAGAAGCTCATGAATCTATGTGATGTTAGATGTGCATAGAGAGAACATGTTGTGAAGTTTGAATCTGTAATGAAAACATAAAAGTAGATTAGTTCTTACTTGATATGTTATATCTAAAATAAGAATGTATAAAATCTAAGTGAGAGGAAGAGAAAGGAGTGAATGCACCTCACCAAGTACACAAACCAATATAAAACCTATTGTGATGTTAGATTGTGTTAGATGATGTTGGGTATGTGTTGATTCAAGAGTAATATCATAAACAAAGTTGAGTGCTCAATTCCCTAGAAAGTAGTTCAAAAAATTCAAAGGCTATCCCTTTGTCTCCATCATAATCTACTAAGTAAAGTTAACAAACGATGTATGTGCTAATTGATGTTTGGACTATGTGTCCAATCCCTCTAAATAGGTGGCTCAAGAACACAAAGGCTAGCCCTTTGGCTCCATCATTGCCTCATGAAGTGAAGCTATGAAGTGTTACTGATATAAAATAGATATCATATGAGATGGCTCATGGATCCCATGGATGTACTAGAAATCTGATAATGTGGCATGGATAGCTTGAATGTATGTTGGAAACTAGGCCACTCTTGGCCATTTCGAAAGATGGAGGTCAGTCTTGTATGAAATCCACTTTGAAACTGATGTACTAGGCTTATATGAAATCCAACTCAAGAACTCAGGTACTCAAAAAGTTAAACTTTTAAGAAATTTCAACTTGAAAGTGATGCCAACCACTTACAGATGGAGTAAGGCATGTAACTAGTGAAAATGCCTAGATAATAAACTAAACTCAAAACTAAAAGAAGACCAATGTGTCATGTACATTACCCCAAATCATCAGTGTTTAGAATATGGATTTCAATCTAGAAGTTATATCAGCTACCTAATCTGAAACTAAAAGTGAGAACCATCATGTTGCACATGATAACACCCTATATTTGGGTTCTTTGAGACAACTATATTGAACTATTGATTCTGACTAATCTCAATGTGCAAAAACTCTATCTAAACTAAACTTTTTGCCTATTTCTGGATAACTTGAGTGTTTTTCTACCTAGACAAGAGCACCAAAATAAGGACACCCCTATGTTTGGTGCTATGATCCATTCTTAATGTTGTTATCCTATGCTAAAACTGGTTGTTGATTTGAAATTGTCATTATTTTTCTGCTCTATTCTGACTGGTTTGACCTATGGATTTTGAACTAGGTGATTTGAATGTTGTTGTTTAGACTATTAGTAGCTTTGATCTCTGTGACAAAACCCCTATTTGTTGCCCCCTTTTATAATAGTAGGAATGATGAATCTGCAATGACTACCCTTAGAAGAAAGAGGCCTACAAGTGTGTTAAGCTACATAAAGACATGATATAGCAATGATATTTCACAATATATCTCTAGATATAGCAATGTTTGTATTGAGAGATTGAAATATCAATAGGGGTATGCCTAGATAGATATAACAATGTAAAAGTATGTGAAAAGTATTAAACTAGAACTAGAAATGTTAGATGTTAGTTATTAGTTGTCAAGGAGGGATGGAGCATGATGTCCATCATGGCATCTAAGAAAGCAAGGTAAATGCATGATGTGGATCATGGCATTGCACACATTGAGAAGAAAATAAAAAAACAAGCAAGAAGTAAGAAGCATACAGGGATGGCAAAGGGGCCATGCAAACAAGGGGCATGGGCACATGTCACTCAAACTAAAAATTAGGCATAGAAGGCATGTTCAAATGCCACATACATATACAGGTGAAACAAGCAAATTTGGCATAGGGACCACAGGCACATAAAAGAGTACAAGCAAAGAACATTGGCAAATGTCCTAAGGCACACACATGAAAAGAAGCAAAAGACATTTGAAAATGTCCTAAGACACAAATAGGATATAAGTAAGAACTAAAAATACAATCACATAAGCTACACTAAGTAAGAGGAGAAAGCATGTAATAACTGGAAAGGTAAAATCACATCTAACTAATCAAAGCAAATGTGTAAGTATACAATACATGTTAGTACAAGACTAGATATATGCCTAGAGATACACAAGTGCTAGATACTAGTGAAATGTTGATATAGTAAGCTATGTAATCTGGTAAGTAATGTACATCAGTATGATAATTTAGAATGTGAAATGTAGGATTGACATAACCTGGATGATGTAGTCATGTAGAAGATACCCCTAGCAAGTATATATATCGATGTGTGTCTCAAATGTAGAAGTAGGAATGCCCATTCAATGAGTAGAGTGAAGCAATCAAGTTGTTGGATGTCACTACACATACTCAAAGAAGATGAAGTGAAGCATGGTAATGTAGATAATCGACAAACAATAGCATGAAATATCAAATGTAAGTCCTATCTTGATAGTAGTAATGTAAAGCATGGATGATGCATACAATCAAAATGTTTTTGGTATTTTTGAATTATTTAAATTTTTTTGTATTTTGAATTTTTTGTATTAATTTTTTATTTTTATAGAAGATATGTACAATCAAGAAAAAGAGATTATGTATAATAAATGCTGAAAAGAAATAATGTATAAGTAATACTGTGAAGAAATGATACTAACCAATGAGTCTCATGGGAGACTCCCTATCATGTTGTCCTGTATCAAGGAGTGGAATCATGCATGAATGTGAAGCATGATGGAAATGCTAAGACTGTGGCTCTGAAAGTTGTATATGTTTTAAATGCTCTAAAATCTCTATAGTGGAAACCAAATGTGGGTTGTAACATTGAGAAGTGGATGCAACTGTAGGGATCTTAGGGACCCATCTGGTAGTGGGAGAAAATCTCTGAACATGTGCCCTATGTGTAGATGCATGAGATCTTAATGATACTACCCTATATGTGAATATGGTCGTTGAAAGTTGTCTATAATCCTAAATCTATGTAGGTGTATGAACTCTCTATGTGAGCGATGAAGGTCTCAACTGTGGCCAAGTCTAGACCAGAGGAAGAATTGTAATAAGTGGAGCTAAAACTAGATCGAAAGGGGTGTTAACCTGAGTGACAAAGCTATAACCATGGATGTAATCAACCTACCTATCTTTGAAAACTTAGGTGATAGTATGTACCACATAGTCAACTATAGGCATAAGCTGGTAGTAGGAGTGGGATAAAAGTTAGATGAACCAAGTTTGAAGAGAGGAGGGATAGTTATAACCACTAGTGCTTGCATGTGTCTAGTAGTGATAGGGAGATACCTAAAAGTAGCCAAAGAGTTAGATACATCTAAGTAAAAACCATGTATAGCAATATGTTAATAAAGAACATTCCACATGATAGATAGCAAATAAGGGATAGAGAGCATGGAATTGTGCATTAATGTATAAAAAACTTTGACTTGAATCATGACATTTTTAATATGTTTTGCAACATAAACTTGAAAAAAATTCCACATGAGAGATAGAGAGCAAGTGATAAAAAGCATGAATTTGTGCATGAATGCATAAGAAAATTTTGCATGTGCTATGACATTTCTAATGTGTTTAGCATGATAAACTTATAATTTTGTCCATGTGATAAATAGAAAGCAAGGGATAGAAATCATGAATGCATAAAAAGCTCTAACTTGTGACATAATATTTATAGAATGTTTAGCAAAATAGAGTTGGACATTATTCCTTATGAGAGAGAAAGAGTATGCAAAATAAATGTTGAAATCTTGTGCAATTTGAGCAATAAATTTTGTAATATCATCTCTAATTATGAAAATTAAGCATGAAATTAAGAGGATGAAGCTTTGTACTAACATACAATAGACTTCATCATTCATGTACATGATAGAGCCCATTATGGTTTCCTTGTTGTTGACCATTTTTTGCCCAACAGGTCAAAAATTGGTCCCCTTCTTCCCCTACTATTCTAGGCCAATTCATTTTTTGATTTTGCACAAGTCCAAGAATTTTTACGGACTCTGTAGGTCTATTTCTACATACTCTATAGGTCTATTTCTACGAACTCTACAGGTCTATTTCTACAAACTCTACAGGTGAAGTTTCTACAAATTTTACAAAGAAGTTTTTTTCTACGGACTCTATAGGTTAGTCTTTTGGTGCATGAAGAATCATTTTAGAGAGTGTTGGGCTTTACAAGCCTTCTTCAGACTCTTATCTAAAGAAATTCACAAGGAAGGTTAGCATCTTTGAACCATTAAACCATTGAACCGATTCAATGCCTTGGTTCAACACCTTGGTTCAATCGACAGGTTCATCGCTCAAGTTCAATGCCTTGGTTCAAACGGTAGAGTTCAATACTTTGGTTCAAAGCTCAAGTTCATTAGCCTTGGTTCATCGCTTGGTTCATCACTTTGATTCAATGATAGAGTTCAACACTTTGCTTCAAAGCTCAAGTTCATCAGCCTTGGTTTATCGCTTGGTTCAACACCTTGGTTCATCGCGGAAGGTTCAAAGGGGCTTGGTTTTAATTAGCAAAGTTCAACAAATGGCGCAAAGCATTAAACCATCGAACAATTGAACCATTGAACCTTTTTGGGTTCAAGCATTTAGTTCAAGCGGTAGGTTTGAAGGCTCATTTCAACAAATGAGTGGCACGCAGTATTAAACCGTTGAACCATTGAACCATTTTTGGTTCAATCAGTCAGTTCAATGGCTTGGTTCAAGGGAGTGTCCTAAAGCCAAAAGGGCAAGTGCACTTGTGGAAGGTAGTTTTGAGTTCAAAAGCCCTTGTGAAGGGCAGGGAGCACTTTGAAGGCAGTCAAAGGATTTCAAAAGCACGCAGAAAGACTTAATTAAGGTTTTTAATTAATTTAGACTTTTGTCTAAAGGAATTGCTTCAGACAAAAAGTCTGAAGGAATTTGGAGGAAGGCCGCAGCATGAAGAAAGGACCCGCGGAAATCAAAGTGGCAAATTCTCGCAGACTTTTTGTCTGCAGGAAAAAAGCCCATAGAAAAGAATGAAGAGACAAAAGGCCATCGAAGGGCAAGTGCCCTTGTGCGGGGCTCTTAGCTGGCTAAATGAAGGGCATCTCTCTAGAGCCGAAGGGACACTTCCCCTTCAGGAGGGTCTGAAACAAAGGATGAGTCAAAGGAAAAGGCCCGAAGGAATTTGCCAAGGACGGTGATGTCTCGGAAGCCATCAACTTTAAGAAGATAGATTAGCCATTGTTTTTCAAATGATGACAGGTGCGTGGACATCAAATTTAAGATGGTGCAATAGCCATTTGCCTTTAAATTGCCTGAGTGCCAACCAGAAAAGAGCCCAGAAAATAAAGAGAGAAAAGTGCCAAGTGTAGGAACAGGCAGATAGTACAAGTGGTGAAGGGGGGCGTTGATTCAAGAAGTTACTCCAGTAGGTGATACAATGTCTATGAATTGATCATTAGGAGGTGCAAATGACTAATGGTGTGACCCATTTTTCTTCATTTCCCATTAATGAGTAAATAAGTTGCATAATCGCCTTGAAGAAGTGGTCTTGCAAGCAGACAAATAGTGTGGCTCATAATTTCTCATATGATGTTTAAGCGGCTTGCTCTTCCCAATGATTAGAGCGCACATGGGTCAATTGTTAAAAGGGTGCCAAAAGGCCTCCTTCTTTCCTCTATATATTGGATACTTGTCATTTGGAAAAGGATCTTTCACATTTGTAAGGTGAAGCCTTGGCAAATTTTCACCTGAAATCAATAAACGCATTTTTACCTCTATTATGGTTAGATATGTTTGTGTGTGTTTGAGTGTTAGTTTTGTGTTTAGTCATTGCTTCTGAATGCTTCCACAGGTTTAACACCAACACACCTAGTGTCTATAAGGTGCCATTCCTATAGGTGACAAGAAGAGTTGTACCTGGAAGCACAGAGACAGAAAGAATCTACTATATCGTGTGCTCCTTCCACAGCACCTATGGTGAGTCTCTATTTTCTGTGTTTCATTAAAGCCTCCCTGTTAAACTTCTTGCAGTCTGGTCCATTTACCAGTTGAAGTGTACGTATGTGTTTATATGGTTCAAAGTGTGAGTGTGAGTAGGTCGAATCATTTAGTGCATCACTTCTTTTAGAGTAGTTTTGTTTTCTTGTAATCCTTCTCCCTTTTCATCCCCCCATTTTATATATATATATATATATATATATATATATGTATATATATATATATGTATATATATATATGTATGTATATATATGTATTTGAACTCATTGGAACAACTCAGATGCATCAAAGGGAGATAGCCTTTACCTAGAGACTCTCCCCTCCAGCTTCACCAGTCCCACAGGTGAGAGGGGAGTTTCCATTTTGACGTGTAGAAGGCAGGAACTCGGCCTCCTACCCCGGGTGCAATCCACCGCATCAACAGTTTTTGGCATGGCCATTGGAACTCAATTTTTTACACTCAGTAAAGTTTTAGGATTGATGATGGTCCTATTACAAGAAACCATTCATTTTTAGCATCAAGTGACTCCACTAGTAAGAGCTTCATTTTTTTCATCAAAGACCAGTCTGACCTCCTATGCCTAAAATCACCATGCGGTCTACTACCAAGGGTGTTCCTTTCAAATTCATTGAGTTGCCTTTGAACTTAGCACAGAGACTAAGGTTTGAGAGGACTCATCCTTATTTAGCAAACCACTTTCCCAGACCTACTGTAAAGAACACATACGCAGCAAGGCCATAGTTACATCCCGTCATAGCTATGGCACTTCACTTTGTGACTTTTCATGGTCAAAGTCTTTTGAATCTCCAATGTTATGACCCAATTACAGGAGTAGCCCTCAAAAGTGTGCCTTCCTTTGATGGAGAGGGGCCAATTACAATCATCGAACACATCAAAAATATTGTTAACCTCTGCAATATTCACAATGTCACTGAGGAAAATATTGTAATCAGATTGCTGGCATTATCTCTCCAGGGCAAAGCTCTTGACTGGTATGGGACATTGACTATAAATTCAATCAGTTCCTAGAATGAATTGGGAACTCACTTGATGGACCATTTTTGGGAAAAGAGCGATCACCTCTTGCTTGTTGAGCAGCTGACTACCATGAAAAGAGCCCCACATGAATACATGCAGGATTTCAATGCTCAATTTTAGAAGACATGGGATAGAATCCATAATCTGGTAAAACCTCCTCCTAGTTATGCTTTCCTATATTACTTAAGAGCATTGAATAGTGATATCATTATTATGATACAATCTATGGAAGGACATGTGCTGCTTGTAGCCTATGATATAGCTATAGCAGCTGAAAATTGCTTAGTGTAGGCTGGGAAGATAGCTCCTAGACCCCATATGCCACTTTTCCCTGAAATGTTGCCTCCAATCTAGACTACTACTCCCACCTTAGCACTTCTGCCTAGCATGGAAAAGCTAGTTGCTACTCCATCCAATTAACTTCATGAAGTTAAGAGTCTATTGTAAAGTATGTCAAATGAACTTGTGGCTCTTAAAAGGCAGCAAGCTCAAAGCAACCGACCAAACCAAGGATACTAGTAGTATGGTCAAGCTCCTAGACCCCCTTTCCAAAATTACAATCAAGGATAGGGTCAGCTTACTAAGACTAGACCTTTTCAAGGCTACAACCCAGGCACCCCTTCATCATCTAAACTTATGGTGCCCATTCAAAACAATATGGTGCAAGAACAGCCAAGTTGCTCAACCATAGGATATGGTCAAGAGCAAGTTGTTTATACAAATGAAATGATGGGTTATTGCCCAAATGTACAAGATAATCAGGCAACCACCCATTCCCAAGTCTTTGAGGCTCTAATGCAACCTAGCACAAGTAACAGTCAGGCTTAGCCTGATTCTACCCTCATAAATCATTTTGAGGGAGAATTCCATTCAGTCAATTATGTGGGTGTTACAGACAATCAGGCTGACTGTGTTGTAGCCAACACAAGATTCAAAAGGAGAGTAATGGAAGAAACTCAGGCTACTACCCAACTGTCAGCAACACCTTCTTCATCACACGTAAATCAAAAAGTCCCAAGTTTTAAATTGATGGTTGTACCTTCAGCTCCTCGGCCTGTACCTCAAGCTGTAAATAATTCCAAAGAAATTTTGAAGGAAGGCAACCCTCAAGTCAACGTGGTTGACTAGATGAAGAAGCTACACATGAATATCTCCTTGTGGGATTCACTGTCAATATCAGGGCAAAAGGACATGATGCAAAAGGAATTGCAGGAGCTAAATAAACAAGTTGTCCCAGCAAAGGCTGATAATGTCTTGATGATGAACAGATAGCCTTCCACCTCAACTCAATCTCAAAAATAATAAAAGGTTCCTCCTTTTTATGTGTCCTTGGTCATAGGATATTTCTTGGTGCATAATTACATCATTGATAGCGGAGCAAGCACCTCAGTGATGCCCAAATGCATAGCCGACAAGCTGGGCTTGAAATATGAAGAAATGACCAAGGGAGTCCTATAGCTGGATGGAATCCCTAGCAAAGACAATTGGGGTGGTAAGAGGTTTGAGTTTGATGCTGCACGCTTGCCCAAATTTCTTAGTTCTTCATGATGTGGTAGTGGTAGATGTCCCTCCTTACTTTGCCATCTGCTTATCCAGGGATTTTACATCCAAGATAGGTGGCTACTTGGCAGTGAATTGGTCTTGTCTAGTTTTTAGAACCAAGTATGAGACTAAAGTCAAGATTGAATCTAAACCACTCTATAGAGATCATCTGGAACCTTACTCGCTCAAGGCAGCAAATGTCATCTATGCCATCATTGACCAAGAAGAGTTCCAAGTAGACTAGTCTCCATCCTCTACCCTTGAAGGAGTTGCAGACTTGCTCTTAGATGAATGGGGAAGTGACAACTTCGAGCATGATCCTTATAAATTCATAGAGGAGGTGAGCCTCAGAATTTATTGCACGCATGAAGAAGGTACTTTTGTACCAAATCTGATGAAAGCTAGCCAGGAAAGCTCAGGTCTATGGCAGTTATTCTTCGATGGTTCAAAAAGCAAGTTAGGAGCTGGTGGTGGAGTGGTGTTGGTCTCTCCTTCAAAAGAGAGGTATTTTTCAGACTTCCATTTCCAATTTTCCTACACATGCAATATTATGGAATATGAATCCCTCATCCATAGTCTGGAGTGGGGGAGGAAAAGAGAAATCAAAGAGCTGCAAGTGTTTGGTGACAGTGAGTTGATTGTCAACCAAGTAAGAGGCCAAATTTTGATGAAGAATTCTCTACTAAAGTCCTACAAACATAGGGTATGGGACTTAGTGGAAAATTTCTTCACTTTCAATATTACCTCTATTCTTAGAGAATAGAACAAGCATGTAGATAGGCTGGCAGAAGTTGGTGCCTAGTTTGATATTCCTCAGGAAATAGGCCGAGACCACAGCTCACGTCACTTGAAAGTAGTGATCCAGCCCTCTGTACCTGAAAACATCACCAACTGGTAGGTTTTCAATAGTGATCAGTAAATAGCACTCTTCCTGCAAGAAGAAGTGAAATTCGCTGCAAAAAACTAGGAAAAGCTATAGCAACAATATGGTAGCCAAATTGTTCAGTTGAAGAACAATAAGCTCCCCAAAGGTTTGGTCACTCTAGAGAGTATCTTCAATGGAGATGACCAATTGAGAAGCGATAAGATGTGCATTGAAATAAAGGAGGAGCACTATGAGAAGGTGGAAATATTCAAGGACAAGTTGCTTACACTTAGAAAAGTGTGCACGGACCATGAAAGGCAGGCCTTCATCTTGTTGTGCCAAGAATTTGCCGATATCTTTGCTTGGGAGTATAGTGATTTGAAGGGTTTTGACCCAAGCTTGGCCCAGGAAACCATTGAGCTAGAAGAAGGTGTCAATCCAATCAAGCAGAAGAAGAGGCCTGTCAACCCAATGATTTAACCTCTCATGCAGAAGGAACTCACCAAGTTGATTGAGTCCAAGATAATATTGCTAATCAAACACTCTTCTTGGCTAGCCAATCTTGTTCATGTTCAGAAAAAGAATGGGGAGATCAGACAATGCATTGATTTTAGAGTGCTCAATAGAGTCTCTTTGAAAGACCATTATCCTTTCCCAAGCATGGAGTAGATCCTTCAAATGGTGATAGGCAGCGAGCATTTCTCCCTCCTAGATGGGTATTCAGGATACAACCAGATTTTGGTGCAAGACTGTGACCAGCACAAGACAACCTTCACAACCAAGTGGGGAATGTTTGCTTATAGGAAAATGCCTTTCAAATTGTCTAATTCTAGTGCCACCTTCCAACAAGCTATGGGCATGGCCTTTTAAGGCCTGATAAATGAGACTGTGTTGGTATATCTTTATGATGTGACAGTTTTCTACAAAGAATCGAGCCAACACATGAAACACCTAAGGCAAATCTTTGAGAGGTGTAGAGATTTAGGTATATCTCTCAATCCTAAGAAATGAGTATTCATGTCCACGAGGGAAAGCTCTTTGGTCACATTATTTCTTTAGGGGGACTGACCATTGATCTAGAGAGAGTTCACTCCATTATGGAGTTGTCCTTGCCCAAGCACAAGAAAGGCCTGTAAAGCTTCTTCGACAAGATAAATTTCATATGGAGATTTATCTCAAATTTTGTGGAGATGGTCAAATCATTGACCTCTATGCTAAGGAAGGGTGAGGACTTCAGATGGACAGCACCGAGAAAAGACAATTTTGAAGAAATCAAGTAGGCCATATCCCAGGCTCCTACTTTGATCAGCCTTGACTTCACCAAAGATTTCAACCTTTACACCTTCGGCAATGAAGAGGTAATTTTTGCCATGTTTACCCAAGCAAGTGACGATAACCTTGAGAAACCAATTGCATTTTTTAGCCAAGGTCTAGAAGGTTTTGAAGTCAGATACACATATGTGGAAAAGCAAGTCTTGACGGTCATATGGAGTCTGAAGAAATTTAAACACATGCTGTCCAATAACAGAATCCACCTCATGGTTCCACATCTCGGCATCAAAGATTTCTTGATCAACTGAGACTTAAATGAGAAGAGAGCAGGGTGGATCACTAAGGTGATGGAATATGATGTAGATATCAAGATCACCAAACTGGTAAGACAGAGAGGCCTGTGTGAACACCTCATTGCAGACTTTAAGCAATAAAAGGAGGATAGTTTGCTAATCCATGATGTAGCTATAGTAGAAGAACCAGCTGTCATGAAGGATTGGACATCAGATGTGAGGCATTTCCTTCTCACTAGTGAGTGCTCGCACTCACTTGACAGGACCAAGATAAGGTATTTTACACTCTAGTGTCTCCCTTATGCCCTAATTGATAGAGTTCTATTTAGAAGGGATCTCTTAGGAGTCTTTTTAAGATGCTTGGACTCAAGTCAGGATGACAGGGTGCTGTTTGAGTTCCATGATGGACCAGTCGGCGGTCATTTTGTTCCTAGGGCTACTGCAGCAAGAATAATGAGAGCTAGCTATTTTTGGCCTACTCTTTTTAGGGACACCCATGCTTGGGTACAAAAGTGCCAGAAGTGTGCACTTTTTGATGGAAAGCAACGGTTGGTTGCCATGCTTTTATAGCCTATTCAGGTGGAGTAGCCATTCATGCAATGGGGTCTGGACTTCATAGGGATGATTAATCTTCCCTCCAGTGCTAGACACAAGTGGGTCCTGATTGCCATGAATTATTTCACAAAATCGGTAGAGGTTGTTGCTCTGAAGGAGGCCAACGAAAGTGTGGTCCTAGATTTTTATGAGGACCTGGTGGCAATGTTCAGGGTTCCAGCAACCATAATCTCAGATAATGTGT
This sequence comes from Torreya grandis, assembly GCA_037957365.1. Classification (NCBI taxonomy): domain Eukaryota; kingdom Viridiplantae; phylum Streptophyta; class Pinopsida; order Cupressales; family Taxaceae; genus Torreya; species Torreya grandis. The sequence goes on from JARHVA010008157.1 coordinate 164,137, forward strand.
TATCTTTTCTGGGAACCAAAACAAGTGAATGGGCGCTGAGATATGGTATATATTTCAACACTTCATCCAATTACTACCCACAGGGGAATGGAACTGTTGATTCTACAAATAAGAACCTGATCAAGATCATCAAGTGAACCATGGAGGAAAATTAGAGGACTTGGCATGCCAAGTTGAAAATAACCCTACGGGCAGATAGGGTCACCCTGAAGAGGGCAATTGGCAACTCGCCATACACGCTTGTCTATAGAAGGGAAGCTAGGCTCCCCATTTAACTCGAGTTTCCAGCCTTGGACCTCACTCACCAGTTGCAATTAGAAGAAGGAAATAGCATGGAGGTTAGGCTATGCAAGCTGATGGAACTCCAAGAGATAAGGGACCAAGCTATGGCTTCTATGACCAGCCGCCAATAGCAAACAAAGAGACACTTCGACAAGAAATCTTTATCAAAAGGTTTCTCTAAAGGAGACATTGTTTTGAAATGGGATGAGGACCAAGCTAAGCCTAGAAAGCACATGAAATTTGATACCCTATGGAGTGTGTTGGTTGAATATTTTGTCGATCAACGTACTGATAAACAAAATAGGTCTGATCTGCCAAAGTAGAAAGATTAGTCATCCAAATGTGTAGGTTTACCACATCAGAAGGGGACTAATCTCTCCTCTCATCAAGGAGAGGTTCCCTATAGATAAGCTATATATATATAAATAAAAAATAATACTCAGGAGTAGGAAAAACCATCCATCTCTCTTTTTTTAGAGATGATGTGTGCAGATCAAAGGAAAAACTCAAAGGAAATGATAGACAGTACTCCTCTTCTTTCATAAGTACTATTTAGCAAACCATAAGAATACTCCTGGTAGTAAAAGCAAAATTTAACAAAGGATGTAATAACCAGCAAATTGAGATGCATCACAAAGTCTCCACCTGAATTGCTCAAGAGTAAGATACAAAGGACAATGAGGGCACAAAGTCATCCCAAAGTCCTTTGCATAGAAATGAAAAGAAAACGCACTAAAGGCAATTATGGGGGCACAAAGTCTCTCCACAGTTGACTCTTCAAGACACCTTCTTGACTGTTGTCACTAATTCTGCTTATTGAATTAAAGGAACAAAAAATATATTAAAGAAAAAGACATAAGAACAGTTTCCTCAACAACAAAGATATTACAACATAAAGTCTGAAAAGTCACATGCTTTCTTATTCTAGTAACAAAATATGATCAGCAATCTGAGCTCAAAGTCTTAGTAATGGCTTACAATTTGGGCTGAGTTTCATTCTAATTGTCAAAAAAGAGATCCTTTTACAATAACAAGAGAGTCCCTTATATAGCCATTTCAAGAAGAACTCAGGAATAATAACACATCATGTTGCATTGGAATCTATTAAGAAGACAGGCTGGGACTTAGGGGCATTTTACACATTTGATTTTATCAATGTAGGGAAAAAGTCATGCTTATTGAAAGTGTGCAACATTCAATGTCCACTTGGCGATTTGATCTTACCTTCATCGTTCCTCCTTTTTTGGTTAATTGAACTGGGTCTTTGATTTAGTTTGCTATTTTATTCCTTCCTCACTGCTGGTCTTGGCCTTGAATTCTGGGAATGCATTTTGGTCTGTAAGTTCAAAGGATCAACAGTTATTTTGTTGTCTTCAATTTGACGTTTGCACGCCCGTCACTATGCTTTCAATGGCTAGTTCGTTGTGTTGATTTTGACGTCTTTGGGCGCATCACCCCTTGGTCTTCTTTTGGATTTCTACTTGGCACTTTTTAAGATTGGACTTGCCCTTTCGGGCCTTGAGAAATGATCCCTTTTTGAGTCAGGAATAGCCTCTCGCAAGGGTATCTATCTTTCGAGCAGTCTTTGAATGGCAGGTCGCTAGATTCTTCCTTATTGCTTATTTCTGGTAGGTAGCTAAGTTCTTCTTTTGGACTTCATGAAAATGTCCTTCACTTTGGTAGTTGAGAGTCCCCCATAAGGGCACCTGCCCTTCAGGGTTGTTCGGCGGCCTTTTCCTTGGTAGTTTTTGTGGACAATTTCCCCGTGGCATTTCCCTGGGCTTTCTCCTACACTTCCTCCCATGACCGTTTCCCATAGACGTTTTCCTCAGGGAAAATTCTTGTGGACAAAAAGTCTGGGGAAAATTCCCGCAAACAAAAGTCTGGGGAAAATTCTCGTGAACAAAAAGTCCACAGAATTATTTCAAAGCTTTGTTTCTTTTGGAAATTTATTTTTGGGTTTTTTGCCTGTAAGTATTTTTCCAAATTCCTTCTAAAAAAAAGTCTGAAGGAATTGCTTCTTTGCCTTGGTCTTTTTAAACTATCTTAAACAAAATCCAAAGGAATTTACTTAACTATTTCCTTGAAAATAATCCTTCCAAAGGGTGTTTTTGTTAACCAAATGGCTTCCACAAGGGCACTTGTCCTTCGAGAAGCCCTTTGAAATTTTGCCTTTTGAACTATTCCTTTGAACCATAGCTTTGAACCAAGGCTTTGAACCTCTTGTTGAACTGCTTTGTTAAACCAATCAGTTGAACCAAGCTTTGAACCAAAATGGTTCAAGCCGATGGTTCAATTGAATGAACCAAGTCAATGAACTAAGCATTGAACCAAACATTGAACTTGCCTTTAAACCATGTCTTTGAACCAACCGTTGAACCAATTTTCGTTGAATCGAAAGATGAACCAAGACGTTGAACCAACCGTTGAACCAAGTTTTGGTTCAACGGTTCAAACAAAGCTTTGAACCGACTGACGAACCATTTGATTGAACCCGTCGTTGAACCTTGAACCCATTGAACCTTTGAACCAAAGTGGTTCAATGGTTCAAGCCGCCTTGATTTGGCTAAGTGTTTTGAAGTTGATGAACTAATTGAAGCAATTGAACTTTGAACCTTGATGAAACACTTAACTCTTGCCAAAGACGTTGAACTTGTTGAACCTTGAACCTGTTGAACCTTTAAACCAAAGTGGTTCAATGGTTCAAGCCTCTTTTTGTGCTTAGATGCTTGTCGATGGAGATTTTCGATTGAACCAAGGTGCTGAACCAATCTCAAAAAATGCCTAAGTGTTGAAAACTGATTCTTTTGACTAAAACCACCTGTAAAAGCCTTTAAAGCCCATTGAACTTGACCTGCTAAGTCTGTAAATTTCCTCTTCTTGCTGAGTTCATAGATTTAAGCCTGCAGAGTTCGTAGATTTCTGAAAAGCTTGAAAACTAAAGAATTTGAATGCCTAAGACAAATTTCAGAAAGGGAAGAGACAATTTTGGTCTGTAAGACCAAAATAGCTCAAATTTTGTCCCAAAAATGAGTGATATGTTTGAGGGACAATAGCTGGCTCCAGTTGGGGAACTTTTATCAATTGCAAAAAGAATTGAAAGGAGTAGAATCCAGAATCTCTAGTGTCTTCATGTGTACCATTGCATTACGGAGTCATGCTACCCAGAAATGAAAGACTCTAAAAATGAAAACAAAAAAATAAAATAGAATTGAAAACTATACAAATATACATATATATAGATGCAATGATCTAACACTTCAAGAGTTGAAGTGTTTCAGATGCTGCCCATTATGGTAGACCATGAAAATAGTGTGTCATCTTGGTAAACCAGCAGAAAAACATTTTGCCCCCAGAAATAGTGACGAGCGAATGGAGCTCTCCACTAGGAAACCAATTTTCTACGTCTTCCTCTTGGCCTTTTCTTCTTATTGTTCCAAGGCAGGATGTGGTCTTCAAATTGGAAACCATAACTCCTTGCTCTCTTGGTGAAGGATTCCTTTGCTTGATTTTGATTTACAACAACATGGTCTATTACCATAATTAGTTGTTCTTTTGATTCAGTCCAACACATGATTGGATTGTCCATATCAAACTCCTGACAAATTATCAGCTTAGCATCGCCTTTGATATGAAAGACTTTGACTTCTTCATCTTGAGCAATCTTCAATCTGAGCAATAGAGATTTACATCTAACTATGTTGAAGGTGTTGCTGACTTGTAAATTACATGAAGGAAGAATATCTCTTTGAGGAGATATCAACACAGTACCAACTTCATCATTGGTGGAAGAATTGCTATCATCATTAGAAGCTGATCTCTTATCAGATTTCTCTTCATTAGAGATGGAAGATCCTTCCTTGTTTATACTGCACCCTACCAATTCTCTTGAAGTCTTGTTTGGATTAATTCTTAGATTGTCAGCTACAAAACTTTCATCTATAGAAACATGAACATCCTCTATAGTAAAGAAATAATTACCCTTGCCTGAACACTCAAATAGAATTTGTGCTGCAGGGGCTGATGTTTGGATGACCACGCATTTTTCTTCCTTTTTAGGGAGCAATCTCTTCATCACGCCTTGGACAGGGATCCTAGCTTCAGACAGGTCCATGCTTATTTCTCCTCTCACGTCCTTGTAGAAATTTCATCCAAGCAAAATGTCATAAGATGCTAGGACGCTAGCCACCAAAATAGTCATCCTAATTCTCTTGTCTGGAAAGGCTGCCAATGCAAATTGGGCATCTTTGATTTGCCCCAGTAATGGTACTTCCTTGTTCTCCATAGAGAAACATCTCTCAAAGATTTTGGTCAATGTGAGACCAAGAGACTCAGCTACTTTAGTAGGCATGACATTGCTAGATGCTCCAAAATCAATGATGCAATTATTGAGATGATAACCATTTATTAACAGGGAAACATAAAAAGGTTCTATTTTTCTAGGGGTAGCTGGAGGAGTAATGACAAGATTATTTAGAATGGGCATGTTCTTAGGGGAATCAAGGATTATTTTCTTAACCTCTTGTCTTGCAGGGATGGTTTGGTTCTTGACACATTGGACTAACCTATCTAATTGATCAAGATTAGATTACAGATATTAAAATTCAAACATTTGTATTTTGGTCTTTTTAACATGATCAATTATGTCAAATGGCTGAATTGAGCTAGGTACAGAGAAAGGTACTTCAACTTTTTAGATTTTTGGAGGGATGGGAGGTGGGCTAGTTTGTGAAATAAAAGTAGAAGGTGAAGATGAAATTGATGTACTTACATTTTAGGTGATCACCAGATCTTTTGAATGAAAAGGAAGAGGGGTTCCATGCTTAGCAATCGTAACTGCTGGTTGAGGTTACTCCTCTGTCTTCCTTTTATCAGTTTGCTGGACTGATTGGTTTTTGGACCTAGTAAACACTACATATGATCCATTGAAAGATTCTCCTTTGCTTCTAAGTTTATCTTGGTAATTTAGGAAACCAATGTGGGAGTCACCAGCTGATTCTTCTTGATTGTCTTCAAGGAGATTAGCGTCATTTTCTTGATTCAATTTAACCTGAAAAGAGAAATTAGATTCTATTTCAAGATATCCCATTGCTAAATTGGTTGGAGGAACTTCCAGGGCAAGTTTCCCTTGTGGGGGAGGAAGGCAATTCTATTGCCCTTGATTCCTGGCAGCATTGCCTTGATATGATTGATTTGAGAATGTCCTTGGCACATCTCTATATGAAGGAGCAGAAAACATTCCTTGCGCCATTTTTTTTTTTAAGGCTATCACTTCATTTGCCAACTTTTACACCATTGGATCTGTGGTGCCTGTAGATGCATATTCAGAAGATGATGAAGCTCTATTTCTATTTGGATCTCTTCTTATCTTCCCTACTAAGATGAAATCATCTTCTACTTCAGTGGTCAACAGTTGAGCTACAATAAGATCTATTTGACCAGCACGTCTCAAGAGAAAACCTACTTCAGGTAACTGAGAATTAATGAAAAAGCATTTGAGATTCTCAGTTGTAGGTCGAGCAATTATAGGAATTATGTTCCTCAGTTTGTCAAATTTGGCTATGAAGTCTCTCATAGGCTCATGAGGCTCTTTCTTCATCTGTGTAAGTTGAGCCAGAAGTGTATGTGCATCTTCTGCAAGTTTGAATTTGGCTTCAAACTTAGCTTTGAGAGTATTCCAATCAGTCACTGATGAGCCTGCAGATGATAAAACCAATCTGTAGCAGCACCTTGTAATGTCTCCACAAATAGCCTGACTATTACATCTTCAAATTCTACTCCAATTACTCCACAAGCTATGCTAAAAGCTGCAATGTACTCATCAGGGTGAACTTTTCCATCACCATAGAATTTGGAGAAATTCTTCTTAGAACTACGTGGAAGCTCATGTAGAGGTGGAGTAAGATTGAGAGGACCAAAAGCATTACCCCAGGGACCTTGAACTGCCATTATAAGAATATGAAAAAGAGGGATAACAAATCTTAGAGGGGTAATTATAGGCACAACTTTATCAACAGCAGAAGTAGATACTTCATCTCACAATGGAGATTTGACTTTAGTAGGAGGAAAACTCTTGGTTCATTGGAGACGAGATGGTGAAAGAAATAGATCAAAATCACTTTGTTGTACCAACTCAAATACAGGGTCAACGATACCTTTAGCCCTTTGGCTTCTTGTATCCAGATTGTGAAAAAAAAGTGGAAAAGAATTAACCTTGCTTCAGTTAAATATTGAGGCTTTAAACTATGTGTTCTTTTCCAGTTAATGTGGAGGTGAATGGATAGATTATAAATGGATAATGGATATGATATCCCCAACAGAGTCGCCAAAAATTGTTGGTTGAATATTTTATCAATCAGCATACTGATAAACAAAATAGGTCTGATCAGCCAAAGTAAAAAGATTAGTCATCCAAATGTGTAGGTTTACCACATCAGAAGGGGACCGATCTCTCCTCTCATCAAGGGGAGGTTCCCTATAGATAAGTTCTATATATATATATATATATATATGAATAGAAAATAATACTTAGGGGTAGGACAAACCATCCATCTCTCTTTTTTCAGAGATGATGCATGCAGATCAAAAGAAAAACTCAAAGGAAATGATAGACAGTACTCCTCTTCTTTCAAAAGTACTAGTTAGAAAACCACAAGAATACTCCTGGTAGTAACAGCAAAATGTAACAAAGGATGTAATAACCATCAAATCGAGATGCAACACAAAGTCTCCACCTAAATTGCTCAAGAGTAAAATACGGAGGACAATGAGGGCATAAAGTCATCCCAAAGTCCTTTACACAAAAATGAAAAGAAAACACACTAAAGGCAATTATGGGGGTACAAATTCTCTCCACACTTGACTCTTCAGGACACCTTCCTAACTGATGTCACTAATTATTCTTGTTGAATTAAAAGAACAAAAAAAAATGAAGAAAAAGACATAAGAACAGTTTCCTCAACAACAAAGATATTACAAGTCCAAAAAGTCACTTGCTTTCTTATTCCAGTAAAAAAATATAATCAACAATCTGAGCTCTAAGTCTCAGTAATGCCTTACAATTTGGGCAGAGTTTTGTTCTAATTGTCAAAAAAGAGATCCTTTTACAATAATAAGAGAGTCCCTTATATAGCCATTTCAAAAAGAACTCGGGAACAGTAACACATCATGTTGCATTGGAATCTGTTAAGAAGACAGGCTAGGACTTAGGGGCATTTTACCCATTTAATTTTATCAATGTAGGGAAACAAGTCATGCTTATTGAAAGTGTGCAACTTTCAATGTCCACTTGGCGATCTGATCTTACCTTCATCATTCCTCCTTTTCTGGTTAATTGAATCAGGTCTTGGATTTAGTTTGATGTTTTATTCCTTCCTCGCTTTCTGCTAGTCTTGGCCTTGAATTTTGGGAATTCATTCTGGTCTGTAAGTTCAAAGGATCAATAGTTATTTTGTTCTCTTCAATTTGACGTTCGCGTGCCCATCACTATGTTTTCAATGGCTAGTTCGTTGTGTTGACTTTAACGTCTTCAGGTGCGTCACCCCTTGGTCTTCTTTCAACTTTTTGCTTGGCACTTTTCCAGATTAGACTTGCCCTTTTGGGCCTTGAGAAATGATCCCTTTTTTAATCGAGAATAGCCTCCCACAAGGGTATCTATCTTTCGGGCAGTCTTTGAATGGCAGGTCATTAGATTCTTTCTTATTGCTTGTTTCTGGTGGGTAACTAAGTTCTTCTTTTAGACTTCATGAAAATGTCCTTCACTTTGGTAGCCAAGAGTCCCCTGCAAGGGCACCTGCCCTTTAGGGTCCTTCGACAGCCTTTTCCTTGGTAGTTTCTGTAGACAATTTCCTCGTAGCATTTCCCCGAGCTTTCTCTTATGCTTCCTCCCATGAACATTTCCTGTGGACATTTTCCTCGGGGAAAATACCTGCAGACAAAAAGTCCATTGAATATTCTCATAGAATTATTTCAAAGCTTTGTTTCTTTTGGAAATTTGTTTTTGGGTTTTTCGCTCACAAGTATTTTTCCAAATTCTTTCAGACAAAAAGTCCGAAGGAATTGCTTATTTACCTTGGTCTTTTTCAACTATCTTAAACAAAATCCAAAGGAATTTACTTCACTGTTTCCTTGAAAATAACCCTTTCGAAGGGTGTTTTTGTTGACCAAATGTCCTCCGTAAGGGCACTTGTCCTTCGAGAACCCTTTTGAAATTTTGCCTTTTGAACTGCTCATTTAAACTGTGGCTTTGATCCATTTCTTTGAACCATGGCTTTGAACCTCTTGTTAAACTACTTCGTTAAACCAATCGGTTGAACCAAGCTTTAAACCAAAATGGTTCAAGCTGATGGTTCAAGCCAATGGTTCAATTGAATTAACCAAGTCGATGAACTAAGCATTGAACCAAACATTGAACTTGCCTTTGAACCATGTCTTTGAACCAATTGTCATTGAACCGAAGGATGAACCAAGACATTGAACCAACCGTTGAACCAAGTTTTGGTTCAACAGTTCAAACAAAGCTTTGAACCGACTGACAAACCATTTTATTGAACCCACCATTGAACCTTGAACCCATTGAACCTTTGAACCAAAGTGTTCAATGATACAATGGTTTAATGGTTCAAGCCACCTTGATTTGGCTAAGTGTTTTGAAGTCGATGAACCAATTGAAGCAATTGAACTTTGAACCTTGATGAAGCACTTAACTCTTGCCAAAGACGTTGAACCTGTTGAACCTTAAACCCATTGAACCTTTGAACCAAAGTGGTTCAATGGTTCAAGCCTCTTTTTGTGCTTAGATGCTTGCCAATGGAGATTTTTGATTGAACCAAGGTGCTGAACCAATCTCAAAAAATGACTAAGTGTTGAAAACTGATTCTTTTGATTGAAACCACCTACAGAAGCCTTTGAAGCCTATTAAACTTAACCTACTGAGTCCGTAGATTTCCTCTTCTTGCTGAGTTTATAGATTTAAGCTTGCAGAGTCCATAGATTACTGAAAAGCTTGAAAACTGAAGAATTTCAATGCCTAAGACAAATTTCGGAAAGGGAAGAGACAATTTTGGTCTATAAGACTAAAATAGTTCAAATGTTGTCCCAAAAATGAGTGATTTTTTTGGGGGACAACAGAGTGGCCCATACATAATCACTCAGTGCAAGCAACATAATGCATTCCAACTTTCTAGGTTGGATGGTGAACAACTGTATATCCCAGTTAATGGGATACATCTTAAAAACTACCACTAAGTCCCTTTTCATCATGTATATATTTTCCTTGCTTTTCTCCTATTTTCTCTAAGTGCTTTTTGGACATGTTAGTAGTTTTCTTAGCTTTGTGTGTGTTTTTGTTTCCTTTTAAGGTAAATCTTCGTGATTGGTTCTAGAATTTATCAGAGCTATTGCTGATCTGTAAGTTATAATCTGACTCCGTGCCCAATGGATTTTGAGGCAACTAGCTTCTAAGCATAGCAAGCATACTTCCCCTAGGAGTCACCAATTTGTTGACCATTTTTTGCCCAACAGGGCAAAATTCGATCCGCTTCTTCCCCTGTTATTCTATGCCAATTCATTTTTTTATTTTACACAAGTCCAAGAATTTCTACGAACTTTGTAGGTCTATTTCTATGGACTCTGTAGGTCTATTTCTATAGACTATGCAGGTGAAGTTTCTATAGATTTTGCAAAGAAGTTTTTTTCTACAGACTCTGCAGGTTAGTCTTTTGGCGCATGAAGAATCAGTTCAAAGAGTGCTAGGTTTTACAAGGCTTCTTCAGGCTCTTATCTAAATAAATTCACAAGGAAGGTTGGCATCTTTGAACCATTGAACTAGTTCAATGCCTTGTTTCAATGTCTTGGTTCAATCGGCAGGTTCATCGCTCAAGTTCAATGCCTTGGTTCAAATGGCAGAGTTCAACGCTTTAGTTCAAAGCTCAAGTTCGTCGGCCTTGGTTCATCGTTTGGTTTAACCACTTGGTTCAACACCTTGGTTCATTGCAAAAGGTTTGAAGGGGCTTGGTTTTAATTGGCAAAGTTCAACAAATGGCATGAAACATTGAACCATTGAACCATTGAACCTTTCTAGGTTCAAGCATTTGGTTCAAGCGGTAGGTTCGAAGGCTCGATTCAACGAAGAGTGGTGCACAGTGTTGAACCATTAAATTTTTGATCCATTTTTGGTTCAATCAGTCAGTTCAATGGCTTGATTCAAGGGAGCATCCTAAATTTAAAAGGGCAAGTGCCCGTACGGAGGGTAGTTCTGAGTTCAAAAGCCCTTGCAAAGGGCAAGGAGCACTTCGAAGGCAGTCGAAGGATTTCAAAAGCGCGTAGAAAGTCTTAATTAAGGTTTTGAATTCTTTTAGACTTTTGTTCAAAAAAATTCCTTAAGATAAAAAGTTTGAAGGAATTCGAAGGAAGGCCGCCAGCACGAAGAAAGGACCTAGGGAAATCAAAGTGGCCAATTCTCACAAACTTTTTGTCTGCAAGAAAAAAGCCTGCAGAAAAGAATGAAGAGATAAAAGGCCACCAAAGGGTAGGTGCCCTTGTGGGGGGCTCTTATACGGCCAAATGAAGGGCATCTCTCTAGAGCCAAAGGGACACTTCCCCTTTGAGAGGGTCCGAAACAAAGGATGAGTCAAAGGAAAAGGCCTGAAGGAATTTGCCATGGACAATGACATCCCAGAAGCCATCAACTTTAAGAAGATAGATTAGCTATTGTTTTTCAAATGATGACAGGTGCATGGATGTTAAATTTAAGATGGTGAAATAGTTGTTTGCCTTTAAATTGCTCAAGCGCCAACCAAAAAAGAGCCCAAAGAACAAAGAGAGAAAAGTGCCAAGTGTAGGAATAGATAGATAGTCCAAGTGGTGAAGGGAGGCACTGATTCAAGAAGTTACTCCAGCAAGTGATACAATGTCTGTGAATTGATCATTAGGAAGCGCAAATAGCTAATGGTGTGACCCATTTTTCTTCATTTCGCATTAATGAGTAGACAAGCTGCGTAATCGCCTTGAAGAAGCGGTCTTGCAAGCAGACAAACATCATAGCTCATAAATTCTCATATGATGTTTAAGCGGCTTGCTCTTCCCAATGATCAGAGCACACATGGGTCATTTATAAAAAGGGCACCAAAAGGCCTCCTTCTTTCCTCTATATATTGGAGACTTGTCATTTCGAAAAGGATCTTTCACATTTGTAAGGCGAAGCCCTAACAAATTTTCACCTAAAATCAATAAACGCATTTTTACCTCTATTCTGGTTAGATATCTCAATGTGTGTATGAGTGTTAGTTTTGTGTTTAGTCATTGCTTCTGAATGCTTCCACAAGTTTAACACCAACACACCTGGTGTCTATAAGGTGCCATTCCTGTAGGTGACAAGAATAGTTGTACTTGGAAGCGTAGAGATAGAAAGAATCTACTATACTGATAGAAAGAATCATTTAGTGCATCACCTCTTTTAGAGTAGTTTTGTTTTATTGTAATCCTTCTCCCTTTTCATCCCCCCATTATATATATATATATATATATATATATATATATATATGTATATATATATGTATATATATATGTATATATATATATATGTATATATATATATATATGTATATATATATATATATGTATATATATATATGTATATATATATATATGTATATATATATATATGTATATATATATATATATATATGTATTTGAACTCATTGGAACAACTTAGATGCATCAAAGGGAGCTAGCCCTTACCTAGAGACTCTCCCCTCCAGCTTCGCCAGTCCCACAGGTGAGAGGGGAGTTTCCATTTTGATGTGTGGAAGGCAGGAGCTCAGCCTCCTGCCCCAGGTGTAATCCACTGCATCAACACTTGTTATTTTCAAGATATGTACAAAAATTTTGTGCATAAGTAAGAATCATTTTTTCAATTTGATCATGGATGTAAGTTGATACCTCAAGAAGCAAATAGGTCATAGTATATGCAACTAAGAATTTGACAATAATTTTTTTTTACAAAATACTATGAATTTTTAAATTTAAAATTGATTTTTAGGTTTGATATGCAACTAAAAAATTCATAAAAGGATTGGAAAATGACTGGAAAATAACTGGGAGCTAGTTGATGCAACTAGGGTTTTTTGAATGAATTTTTAAAATTAGTATGGCAATTTTAAATTTTTGATATGAATTTATAGAAAATTTTTAGAATTTACCTTGAAAAATTTAGGAAAAATCTTAAAATATTTATAAAATTAATAATATATTATTCTTAGCTCATTTTTGGGACAACATTTGAACTATTTTAATGATCATTATTATAGAGCGGAGGAGCGAAGGAGCAAAGCCTGTGGATAATATTTGAAACTAGTTTTTTCCCGCCTAGTTGGGCCCCCTGAGTGCGACAAGCGGGACCACAGATCCAATGGAGGTCACTGCAGGTAGGAGTACCTCTAGGGATCTGTCCAAGAATCTACTAGGGGATATTCCATCTAATGGATGGAAGAAGGCACTCAAAGGTGAAAAGACGTGTCCATCAAAAGGCATGTTGAGCCTCCCTGTTCTCTCGGAGGGCAAGGCATTGAGTATCCCAGATGATCTAGTGGAGGAAATAGTGGCATCCATGGACCTTACGCTGGTTGGTAAGTTTTTTTCTTTCCATCTTAATAGTGAAATGCTTAGAAGATGGATTATGTCTAAGTGAAAATTCAAAGGTAGTGTTTCAATCACATCCATGGCTAGAGGTTTATTCCTTTTTAGATTTACGAATAGGGAGGACATGATCACTACACTTGATGGAGGTCCCTAGCTGTTTGGACCACATTCTCTAGCCTTATGCTCGTGGAAACTAGGATTTGATCCTAACTCAGACCTCAATAAAACAGCACCTGCTTGGGTAAGATTACCAGGATTCCCTTTGGAATTCTGGGATGAAAAAATCTTCACAGCCATTGGCAATTATATTGGTCAATATGTCAGCTCAGATCATATAACCAAAACTAAGTCCAGATGTGTGTATGCTAGACTCTGTGTTAATGTTGAAATAAATAAGACTCTCCCTACGTCCATTGAGCTAAACTCTAAATATGGAACCGGGACTCAACTAATTACTTATGAGAATGCTACCACTTTCTGTCAAATATGTAAGAGGAAGGGACATCTAATGACACAATGCAAAGTGAAGCAAAGGGGGATGAAAGAAGATTCCCAAAATGTAGAGGAGGAGCAAGTGAACAACAAGTAGGAAATAGAGAATAATGTGGAAATTCCTGACAATACAGGAAAAGGAGAGAAGGGGAAGGGAAAGGAGGCTACCCCTAACAGTGAAGGTGAAGTTGTCCCAAAGGAAAATATAGGATTAGATGATAGTCAAGAGGCTACATAAGAAGGAGAGGAGGAGAAGAGAAAGGAGGATATCATCAGTAGTGAGGGAAAAGAGGTCCCAAAGGAGAATATAGTATCTGACGACAGTCACAAGGCCACATTTAACACAGTCTACACTTTAGAAAAATAGACTAATATGTTTAAGGAAGGGGCAAGAGGGGACCTTTTGCTAAAGGAAGTCAATGAAGATGACACAGTTTCAAGGATTGGATAGGAAGAAGTAACACCTAAAAGTCACACTCAATGAGTACCAAATCCACAGTCAAATATAGACTTTTTTGGTGATCTGGAAGATGGAGGCCAGGTAGGAAACTACTTGGCAATAGGGGTAGGAGGACAAGATGGCAGCAATGAACAGGAAGAATGGGTTACCCCAAAGAAAAAGATATGGAAAGGTAAAAAATATGCAGATGTTGGTACTGAGCCCAAACAAGGGAGGCCAACCCTAAGAGAAACAAGACAAAGAGAGATTGTTAGGGAGATTGCTAATGGAAAATAGAAAACACTGGAGTCCCAACCCTCCAAACTCTCTAAATGAGAATATTATCAGGGAATTTGAGGGGCTTTAACAATCCCTCAAAGAAGTTTGAGGTTAAAAACTGCATTTTAGATAATAAACTAGATATTCTATTACTCCAAGAAGTCAAGATGAAAGAGGAGAATTTTGCAAAAATTGTTGACTATATATGGCCTAAGGCGGCTTTTTGTATTAGTCTTGTTGAAGGGGCTTTAGGAGGGATTGTCACTATGTGGAATAGTGCTAAAATCCAAGGATCTCTTATGGCCCATAATAAGCACTTTTTGATTACCAATTTTTCCATGAATTCCTTGAATTGGACGTTGGTAAATGTTTATGCACCGAATAACAAAGCTTTGAGACAGAAATTATGGATAGATCTGAGTAGCTACAGGAATAATCCTCAAAATTCTAAATGGATGTTAGCCAGAGATTTTAACACACCTTTATACCCTTCTGAAAAATAGGGTGGAATTATTGATTACTCGGACAGCATGTTCGACTTTGCTGAATTCATCAATGATTGGGGATTATTGGACATAGAGCTACAAAACCAAAATTTTATTTGGACCAATAGAAGAAGAGGAGATAAAATGATTCAGGTTAAATTAGATAGATTTCTAATATTAAGCAATTGAAATGATTATCAGAATATGCAGGTGCAGGCTCTACCTAGAACCATGTCCGACCACTGCCCGATTATCCTCAATTGGAGAGATCAGGGACATCACGGACCTCCTCCATTCTATTTTGAAGCTATGTGGATTAAACACAAAGTTTTTAAACAAATGGTGGCTCAATGGTGGAATATTCCCATTCAAGGTACTCCCATGTTTAGAATAGTCAAGAAACTCCAGCACATTAAACAACAAGTTTATGGCTGGAATAGATACAGTTTTGGACAGGTTTTCCAGCAGAAGCAAAATATAATGAGAAAAATCAAGGCTATTCAGCAACTAATTGATCAAGGGGATGACTATGAGGTCACCTTAGAAGAAGAGAACAGTTTGTCTTTAGAATGGAAGAATCTGATGGAAAGGGAAGAGGTTTTCTGGAAACAAAAATCCAGTGCTCAATGGCTTAAAGAGGGTGATAGGAACACTGTTTTTTTTCATCTCTCAGCTATGAAACATAGAAAAGCCAACTCAATAACTAAGCTTGTCCTAGATAATGGAGACATTATTACTGAGGATAACGAAATAGGAGAGCAAGCCAGGGTGTTCTTTCAGAATCTGCTTACAGAAGAAAACAATAATGATAGAATTGATAGATTTATGAGTCAATTCATTGATAAAATCCCCTATTTGATAACAAAAGAAGACAATCTATAAATGTTAAAGCCTATATTTGATGAAGAAGTACATGCTATTTTATTTTCCATGGGTGCTTTTAAAGCCCTGGGTCCTGATGGCTTTCCTCCTATATTCTTTCAGGAATATTGGGAGATTGTTGGAGCAGACCTCACAGCTGCAGTTCGTGATTTTTTCAGATCTAGAAAACTTTTGAAACAAGTCAATAATACCTTCATTATACTTGTTCCTAAAAAATCTCAACCTTTACACCTTGCTGATTTCAAACCCATTAGCTTATGCAACACTGTGTATAAGATATGTATTAAACTACTAGTTTTGAGAATTCAACCCTTGCTTGACAAAATTATTTCTTCTGCTAAAAAAGGTTTCATCCTGGGTAGATAGATTCTTGATGTTGTGATCACCACACATGAGACTATCCACTCCATGGAAAAGAGTAGAATCCTTGGGATGGCCCTCAAGCTTGATATATCCAAAGCTTACGATAGAGTCTCATGGACTTTTTTATTTCAAGTGAATAGAAAATTTGGGTTTAATGATAAATTGTCTTGCTTATTATGGAATGCGGTCTCTTCTGCTAAATTTTTAGTGCTGGTTAATGGTGTTCCTAGAGTGTTTTTCTCCTCCTCAAGAGGAATTCGTCAGGGAGACCCTCTCTTCCCGTACCTATTCATCATTATGGTTGAAGCACTGGGAAGATACATACAAGCTAATATAGTTTCAAAAAAGCTAGTAGGCATCAAACCTGCCTCTTCCCTTCATCCTACGGTTATACAATAGTTTGTGGATGATACCATCTTATTTGGCATCTCATTGGTGATCGAAGCTAGAAGATGGAAGAATATAATTAATGATTATGCCAGAGACTCGGGACAAAGAATAAATTTCCAAAAAAGCAATGTGTACTTCTTCAACATTCCCAATGAACTTAGACATATAATCATTGATATCTTAGATTGTGCTGAGGCTGGACTGCCAGCTACCTACCTAGGTATCCCACTCTCGGTCAAAGAGGTATGTTCAAGTTTTTGGAATGGTATTGTGGAACGTACACAGAGGAAACTTTTTGGGTGGAAGGGGAAACTACTCAGTAGTGCGGGTAAGCTGCAACTTCTTTGGGCATCCTTGTAAGGTATTCCTACTTACTTCATGTCTCTTTTTAGATTCCTACATATTTTTCTAAAAAGATGGAACATATCCAAAATAAAATTTTATGGACGGGAGTGGAAGACAAATAGAGAATGTCTTTAGTCAGATGGGAAAAAGTGTGTCTCCCAAAATCTCATGGTGGACTTAATATAAGATCCATCAGGAAAATGAATAAAGCCCTCCTCTCAAAAGTTAGTTGGAATCTGATTCACAACAACAGTGAGTGGGGGGAAATAATTTATGCTAAATACATGCATAGCATTGATGATTCCAACTTTCTTCAACAGGTGGGATTACCCTAGGGGTCTGTGATATGGAATAAAATGCTAAAAAGTAGAAGTCTTCTCAAACAGGGAATTAGGTGGAAGCTTGGAAATGGCTGGCAGATTAAATTTTGGGAGGATAATTGGTTAAGGGACAAGCCTCTCATCTCCCAAGGAAACTATAGAGAAATTATAGACTTGACTACTCAGTTCTTTGGTGATAGCATTAGTGATTATATGGAAAATAACAATGGGATAAGGAGCTGGAAAAACCTTTTGGATTGTTGTGTGCACAGGTCTGAGCTTATCCCAAGAATTTGAGAGATCTAGTAATGTGTTTAGGAGATCAGAATCCCGCTCTTCCCTTGGGAGGATGAACAATACTGGTGGCTAGATAAGAATGGATCGTTCTCTATCAAATCTGCCTATCATCTGCTTACACCTGAAGCTCAAAATAAGGAGGTATGGAAAAAGGTTTGGAATCATAAACTCATTCCAAAGATTAACTTGTTTTGGTGGGCTACTACCCATAACAAAATCCTTACTTAGGACAACCTTCAAAAGAGGGGGTTTACTCTGGTCAATAGATGTTTTCTGTGTGGTTCTAGAGAAGAATCAGTTTCATACCTATTCATGCATTGTGAGTTTACCCAAGATTTATGGGGCACAATACTTAACAACTTTGGCATTGAATGGGTTTGTAATTCTGACCTTAAAGAAGTAATTCTCAGTTGGAACTCAACCTTCACACATCCCTAGATTAAGGAATTATGGAAGCAAGCTTTGCCATGCTTGAGCTGGACTTTATGGAAAGAGCGAAATCACAGAATTTTTAGGGACACTGCTAGAAATATTGCTTAGGTGTTTAACTCCTTTGCTAGGACCATCTTGGAAAGTGTTACAACAGCTCATATTAGTGTTGTGGAGAAACCCCTATCTAAATTTGAAAGTCAAATTGCTGCTAAATGGAAGGTTTTAAACCTTATCCTTGGGCACGATAATTCCAAAATTCTTCAGAGACTTCATACTAAATGGATACCACCTAAACCCAATTGGATGAAACTCAATTTTGATGGGGCATCCAAGTTGAGTGGTAAAGCAAGTGGAGGAGGAATAATGAGAAATGAAAAAGGAGGGATGTTTGCTATCTATGTTGGTGGCATGGGTTACCAGAGCTATAACTATGCTAAAGCTATGGCCTTACTTTGGGGATTAAAGTTAGCTATATCCCTAGGAATTAGAAATTTGAATATTCAGGGAGATTCTAAGTTGGTCATAGATGTCGTTAATAAAGCATCTAACGTTGGTATCCATCTAAAAGACATCATTACGAACATCTAGTTTCTTTTACAAAAGTTTTTTGAAGTTGAGATTACCCACACCTACAGAGAAGGTAACAAGGTCGCTGATGCTTGTGCCTGTGCCAACCTTGGTCAACAATTCTTAGGATGGAGGGTATGGTGACAAGGGGCTCATATGCCCCCAAACATTAGAGAGATCATTCAGAAGGAGATGACGGAGCATGAATGATGCACATTGATGATAAAGATGGCTTTTGAAGGCGGTCCACATGGAGAAGGCCATTGCGGATCATGGAAAATGATAACCTTAGTACTTCCTTGATTGTCATGATTAATTCCTTGTATCATGAGGTGGAGGTGTGAGAGTCACATCATGAAAACCAAGGGGGGCTTATTTTTAAGCATGAAAGTAGACGTCACTATGGCAGGCCATTTTGTAAAATAAGCCTTCACATCTGTATTCAGTGCAAACAAAACTGAGGACTTGTTACTTGTTCAAAGCTCAAGGTGGTAATTGGGGTATGAAGAGCCAAAAATTCAAGAAATTTTAGAGGACACTGGTGGTAAATAGGCTTCTCGAGTTTTTGAGGTCACTGAAGAGCAGGGTGTTGATTCTAGGGGAACTGCTGATAATAAGGAGAAGATGCATGTAGAAGAAACTAGTGAGGGTTTAGAGAATGAGAATGACTGGAAAATAGATATTGGGGCCTTGAAGGTCTACATTCAAAAGCTGGAAAAGGTCTTAGCCAAAGGCCATTGAAATAACATTGTGTTGAATATGACTATGTTGGAAGTGGTGGGTAATCTAGGGAATGTTGACAATGCAGACAATGAGAATCTTAAGGATCTTGTTAATTCTATAGTTATGTAGTTTCGTCCTTTCTGACTCTGGTCTTTCCAGTGTTTTGTTTTGCTTTTGACTTTGTTTCTCGACTGTGCCATTGGTTTGATGCTGGCATCTTTTATTTGCCAGCCTTCCTATCTTTTTTGACTGTATAGGGTTTGGCCCCTAGTTTGCCACCTTAATTAATCAAAAATAATATATTATTCTTGAGTGTTTGGAAGGTGTTTGTAAGCAAAAAGGACCTAGTGTGTGCAAACTAGGGTTTCAAAAAAATATATGATAATTTTGCAATTAATTTATAGATTTCTAATTTTTAAATATAGAAAAAATCAAGAAATTATGGAAAAAAATCAAAAATAATTTACCCTAGGGTTTTTAAGGCTTTTGTGCAAAATTTTAAGTCGGGTTCACCAAATGTTTTATTGTTTTCAGAATAATGGAGTTTTATTCCTAGTTAAATAGATAGGTATGAGCAAACTAAGTCAGTAAATAATATGCAAGAATTAAGCTACTTATTTGTGTAAATAGATTTGTATTTTTTCCTTTTCTAAATATAGTAATAAATAAGAGAAATCTAACTTAGATTATTCTAAATGATTCAGACTAAGATAGGGTCTGATACTAGAGGAGTAGGACTAAGAAACTATCGAAAATTAGACCCTAAGGTTTGTTTTTGGATTGGATAAGAGCACTAAAAGAGGGATACCCTACATTCTAGTGTTATATTACTTTTATGGCACTGTTGTCTAGCTAGTCTAAGCTTTTTAGTTTTTGTTTGGTAGCCCTGTGTTACCCTATCAGTGAAATATCTAAGCTTGGAAGCCTACAAAGCTTGTTGTGTGTTGTCCCCAAAAATGTCAGCTCATTTTTGGAACAACATATGAACTATTCCGGTTCAACAGACCAAAATCCTCTCTTCCCTTTTCAAAAATTATTTTGAGCATTCAAATTCTTCAGTATTCAATCTTTTTCAAATTTCTACAGACTCTGCAGGCTTGAATCTATGGACTCTACAGGCTTAAATCTACAAACTCATTTCTATGGACTTAGTTCTACAGACTCTGCAAGCTTAAATCTATGGACTCAGTTATATAGACTTCGTAGGATGGAATCTATGGACTCATTTCTACGGACTCCGCTAGTTCCACGAACTCATTTCCACAGACTCTACAAGTTCATTTCTATGGACTCTGCAAATTCAAATCTACAAACTCTACAGGAAATAAACAAGCTCTCAACATTTAATCATGTTTCAAGGTTCGTTCAACGCTTCGATTCAACTAAAAAGGTTCATTGGCAAGCTTCAAACAAAGGATTGAACCATTGAACCACTGAACCCCACTTCTAAAAGGTTCAATGGGTTCAAAGGTTCAATGATGTCATCAAAAGTTCAAAGTTTAACCACTTCAACAAGTTCAACGGCTTCAAAAGACTTAGTGAAAAGAAGAAGGCTTGAACCATTGAACCTTGAACCAAAAGGGTTCAATGGTTCAAAAGTTCAACACGGTTTGGTTCAACGTGGTTTGGTTCCAAGAGTTTGGTTCAACGTGGTTTGGTTCAAAGTGTTTGGTTCAACGCATTTGGTTCAAGCGGTCAAGTGAATGAGCGGAACACAAGAAAGTGATTGAACCATTGAACCTTGAACCAAAAAGGTTCAAAAGTTCAAAAGTTTAAAGTGGATGGTTCAAAGGAGTACCCTAAAGCCCAAAAGGAAAAATACCCTTGTGGAGGGCAGTGAGCAAAAGCAGTTTAAAGGAGTGCCCAAAAGGAAAAAGCTCGAGAGCAGAAGCTGCCAAGTGTCAACATCCATAGTTTCTTCCTCGTGTCCCGTTATAACTCAGTGGAAACTGCCAAGTGTCATCTATCGAGATACATTATAATTTGTTTCTAAAAACTATGGAATGTGCCACATGTCCTTTGTAAAGCTTGATGGAACCCACCAAGTGTCAATGTCTGCAGTTTCTTCCTTTTGTTTCGTTATTGAGTAATGACTGTCGTGGGCCCCGGGTAAGTGGCTAAATTCAGCAGAGCGTGACAAGTGTCTGCATCCACATTTTGAGTTTCTTATAAGCTTCAAAGCTTCTTTTAATAAGCTTCCCTCAGAGTCCCGCAAAGGGTGCCAAGTGGCAACAGTGGAAGGTTGTAATGTATTTTTCTATAAAGCATTGGAAGATGCCACGTGTCCCTTGTAAATCTCGATAAAACTCGCTAAGTGTGAACATCCACAGTTTCTTCCTTTTGTTTCGTTATTGAGTAAGGATTGTGGTGGGCCCCAGGTGAGTTGCCAAAATATATAGAGTGCGCTAAGTGTCATCATCTATGTGAATACAAATGAGTCCCAAATGTTTCTATAGTATTTCTAAAGCTACAGCGGAAGCTGCCACATGTCATCTTCTGCAAGACTCTCAAAAGGTATTTAAAGCTTTTATAAGTTGAGCGGATGTTACCAAGTGTCCTCACCTATTTCACAATGGGAAATGCCATGTGTCACTTGTTAAAAGCAAAGGAAGCACCGAACAAAGGAAGGAAGCAGATGTTTCTGTGGAAAGGTTCAAAGGTTCATGGTTCAATATAGTTCAAGCATTTAACAACCATTGACATCCCCTCATATGTACAAATTAAGATAATGAAATATCCATCAATTTTAAAATATGGCACAAACCCTATGAACAAATTTAGCGATTGGCCAAAGAGATAGCCCGAGGGCTTAGATCACACAGATAAGGACAAAATACAGTAAGGAAAGGGGGAACGATGGAGAAAGATTAAAAATATCCATGCATGGGATATGTTTCTAGAAGGTAAAGCAGCCCACCAGGTGGACATCAGAGAATGCGAGCATTCAATGGTGTGGCCTATTTTTTTGCATTGAGTAGAGTAAATAGCTGTGCACACATCAGGAAACACATCAGGTGGCCCATATTAGAAACTGACGCTCGATTCCAGCATAGCCCATGGACAAAATTTAAAATGCATTGAAGGCATTGAATGCATCGTAGGCCATTTTTGTGAAACAAAGTGCCCAAGTCTTTCTTGGAGCACTATATATTGGACTCTCTCTTATTGTTTTAGAGAGATCTCTCTATTATCAGAAACAAAACTCTACCCAAATTGAAAGGCATTACTGAGACTTTGAGCTCAGATTGTTAATCATATTTCGTTATTTGAATAAGAAAACAAGCAACTTTTTAGACTTTGTGCTGGAATAGCTTGGTTGTTGGGGAAATTGTTCTTATGTCTATTTCTTTAATACATTTTTTGTCCATTTAATTAAATAAGCATAATTAGTGAAATTAATCAGGAAGGTGTCCTAAAGCCAACTGTGGAGAGACTTTGTGCTGCCATAATTATCTTTAGTGTGTTTTCTTTCTATTCCTATGTAAAGGATCTTGGGATGACTTTGTGCCCTCATTATCCTTCGTATTCTATTTCTGTGTAAAGGACCTTGGGATGACTTAGTGCCCTCATTGTCCTTCATATCTCACTTTTGGGTAGTCGAGGTGAAGACTTTGTGCTACATCTCAGTCTGTTGGTTACTACACCTTTGATTACCAATTACTTGTCACTACCTAAAAGAACTCCTATTATTTCCAGCAAGATCACTTCTGAAAGAAGAGAAGTGCCTTCAGCATTTTCACCAAGATTTTCTCCTTTATTTGTTAACATCATCTCTAAAAAAAGAGAGATGGATGGTTTATCCTACCCCTAAGTGTTATTTTTTGCTTATATATATAGTATATAGCTCCTGCATATTTACAGGGAACCTCCCTTTGATGAGAGGAGAGATTTGTCCCCTTTCGATGTAGTAAACCTGCACATCTGGCTGACCAATCTCCCTACACTGTGGTTGAAGAGACTTATTTTTCTCATCAATTAATTGGTGACAAAATATTCACCCAACAGTTTTTGACGACTCTGTTAGAGATGAACATGCAATCTGAAGCCTCAAGTTTCAAATTGAAGCAGTCCCTACCCTTATCCATTATAGACTCTGGCGACTCTGTTCTGTGTCTTACCCATTATCATTATAGCCTTACCATCTCCCTCCACCTCTACATCCACTGGAGAAGA
This sequence comes from Torreya grandis, assembly GCA_037957365.1. Classification (NCBI taxonomy): domain Eukaryota; kingdom Viridiplantae; phylum Streptophyta; class Pinopsida; order Cupressales; family Taxaceae; genus Torreya; species Torreya grandis. The sequence continues at coordinate 187,245 of JARHVA010008157.1, forward strand.
ATGCGTAGTTTGAAGCCTCAATTTTTAGGCTGAAGTAGTGCCAATTCTTTTCCATTTTTATTTTTACACTCTGGCAGATCCACAGTATACGCAAAGCCAAAGGGCTAAAGGTATTTTTGACCCTATATTTGAGTTGGTACAGTAAAGTAATTTTGATCTATTTCCTTCACCATCTCACTTCCAATGAACCAGGAGCTTTCCTCCTACTAAAGTCAAGTGTCCATTATCGGGCAAAGCATCTATTTTCGCTATTAATAAAGCTTTATCAATACTTACCCCTTTGAGATTTGTTAATCCACCTTTTCATAGTCATATAATAGTAGTTCAAGGCCCTTGGGGTAACTCTTATGGCCCACTCAATTTAACTCCACCTCTACATGAGCTACCATGTAGTTCAAGGAAAAATTTCCCTAAGTTTTATGGTGACAAGAAGGTTCATCCTGATGAACATATTACAACCCTCAGCATAGCTTGTGGCGTAATAGGTGTGGAGTATGAGGATGCAGTAGTTAGGCTATTCGTAGAAACTTTACAAGGTGCTACTATAGACTGGTTCTATCATCTGTAGGTCCAGACTGTGACTAATTGGAACACTCTCAAAGCCAAATTTGAAGCCAGATTTAAGCCTGCAGAAGATGTGCATGCCCTGTTGGCTCAACTCACACAAATGAAGAATGAGACTCATGAACCAATAAGGGATTTCATAGCCAAGTTTGACAAGCTGAGGAATAGGATTCCTACAATTGCTCAGCCTACACCTGAGAATCTCAAATGTTTCTTCATCAACTCTTAGTTGCCTGAAGTGAGTTTTCTGTTGAGACGTGCTGGCCAAATAGACCTTGTTGCAGCTCAAGACTTGGCCACTGAGGTGGAAGATGACCTTATATTGGAAAAAAAGATAAGGAGAGATCCTAATAGAGTTAAATCTTCTTCATCTTGTAAATATCCAGCTACAAGTACCACTAATCTAATGGTGCAGAAGCTGGCAAATGAGTTGCTAGCTCTTAGGAAAAAAATGGCATAAGAGATATCTTCAGCTCCTTCGTACAGAGATATGTCAAGAAGGATATTCCCTAATCAGTCATACCAAGGCAATGCTACCAAAAATTAAGGACAGCCAAATCGTCTTCCTCCCCCACAAGAGAAATTTGCCATTGAAGCACCCCCAACTAATTCAGCAGTTGGATATCTTGAAATAGAATATAATTTCTCTTTCTAGCTTGAATTGAACCAAGAAAATGACGTTGATCTCCTTGCAAAATTCTAGGAAGAATTAGCTGGCAACTCCAACATTGGTTTCTTGAATTACCAGGATGAACTCAGAGGTAAAGGTGAAGCAGTTGATGGATCATATGCTGTATTCACCTGGTCCCAGAACTAGTCATCCCAGTAAGCTGATAAAGCAAAAATAGGGGAAAGTTCTTAGCCTGTAATTTCAATTGCCAAATGAGGAACTTCTCTGCTTTTCCAGCCAAAGGACCCAATGAGTAATAAAAAATTAAGTACATCAAGCATTCCTCCATCTTCAACGTTAATTCCACAGACCAGTACCACCCCTCCTAAAAACTAAAAAGATCAACCGCCTTCCTCTATTCTTAGTCCATTTCAGTCATTTGACATAATCGACCATGTCAAGAAGAATAAAATTCAAATGTCTAAATTTGAATTCTTGCAATCCAATCTCGAGTAGTTGGATAGGTTAGTTCAGTGTGTGAAGAATAAAGCCATCCCTACAAGACAAGATGTTAAAAAGGTAACCCATGATTCTCAAAGGAACATGTCCATCCCAGACAATCTTGTCATTACTCCTCTAGCTACTTCTGGGAAAATAGAGCCTTTCTATGTTTCCCTGTTGATAAATGGTCACAAACTAAGCAATTACATCATAGACTCAAGTGCATCTGACAACGTCATGCCAGCCAAAGTGGTATAATCTCTTGGACTCACACTGACCAAAACCTTTGAGAGATGTTTTTCAATGGAGAACAAATAAGTACCTCTGCTAGAACAAATCAAGGATGCCCAATTTGCATTTGCAACATTCCCAGACAAAAGAATCAAGATGACAATCCTAGTGGCTGATGTTCCAGCCTCATACGGCATTCTTCTGGGGCAACATGTTTGCAAGAATGTTGGTGGAAAATTGAGCATAGACCTATCTGAAGTGAGGATCCCTATTAGAGGCATCATGCAGAGGCTGCTTATTGAAAAAGAATCAAAATATGCTGTCACTCAGACATCAGCGCTTGAAGCTCAAATTCTATTTGAATCTTCAGGCATGGGTAATTACTTCTTAACCACAGAGGATATTCATGTTTTAGCAGATGAAAGTCTTATAGGTGATGATCTAGGAATCGACTCAGATGAGACATCAAAACAATTGATAGGGTGCATTATAGATGAAAAAGAATTCCCCCTTCCAAGCAAAGATAAATCTAAGGAAAGATCAATTTATGATGATGTTTGGATCTTGGAATTCGATGGCAGTAATTCTTCTACCAGCTCAGGGGCTGGGATTGTGTTGATATCTCCTCAAGGAGATATTTTTCTTTCTTCATACAAGTTGCAGTTCAGCAACACCAACAACATAGCTAAGTATGAATCTATATTGATTGGATTGAAGGCTGCTCAAGATAAAGGCATTAAACTCCTTCATGCCAAAGGAGATGCTGAACTAGTGGTTTGTCAAGTAAGAAACCTATATCAAACCAAAAATGAGAGATTACGCCACTACCACAATCTAGTCTAGGATCAAATTGAAATCTTTGATGCTTTTATCATCTCTGCCATACCTAGGGAATTTAATGACCGAGCTAATGCACTGGCTATTTCAGCAACTCTCTTAGTTCCTCACCTAGACTTCAAAGAAAATAAGTACACTATCAAATTAGTCTTTCAACCAAGTGTGCCTGATAATGCCAATTATTGGTAAATGTTTAATAGCGATAACCAAATCATCACCTATCTGGAACAAAAAGATAGCTTTGAACAGCTTCACTTCAAAGGCAGTAAGCTCTAGAAACTCGAATCAACTCCTAAAATGAATTCAGACATAGGTGAAGAATTCCTGCAGTTAAAAGGGAATAAAATTTCCAAAGGACTAGTTTCTCTTGAGAAACTATTTGACAATCACGACATGTTCATCAAATAACAACAAATAGATTCAAACTCCTCCCAAGGATTTGATCAGATAAATTTGGGTACTAAAGAAAATTCTAAGATAGTGAACATTAGGAAGTGTTGTACTCTAGAGGAGAAACTCAAATTTATTGACCTACTTCACCATTACATGGATGTTTTGGCGTACTCTTATGATGATCTGAAGTCACTCAAGCCTGAGGAAATTCACCATGAAATTCCTCTCAAGGATGATTCGATGCCTTACAAGCCAAAATCCTGGTAGTATAATCCAAAGATATCAAGTACTATTCTGTCTGAGATACAAAAAATGTTGAATGCTAGGATAATTTTCCCAATCCACCATTCCACATGGATTGCCAACATAGTCCACGTGAGGAAGAAGAATGGTGAAATTCACATCTGTGTGGATTTTAGGAATCTGAATTAGTCATCTTTAAAGGATAACTATCCTTTTCCCATAATGGATCAAGTGCTTTAGACAGTGATCGGCTTAGAGATGTTATCAATGCTAGACGGCTTCTCAGAATACAATCAAGTTGAATTTGGTGAAGCAAACCAGCACAAGACTACCTTCACCACACCTTGGGGCACCTTTGCTTATCAAAAAATGCCATTTGGCTTAATAAATGTTAGCACGACTTTCCAAAGAGAAATGGACCTTGCTTTTAAAGACAAAATAAGTAAGTTTATTGTGGTATACCTTGATGACTTGACCATATTTTTCAAGCATCGCTCTGAACATGTACGCCATTTACAACAAGTGCTAGAACATTGCCACCAAAATGGCCTTTCTCTTAACCCCAAGAACTCTATTTTTGGAGTGATAGAAGAGAAGCTTCTCAGACACATTGTATCCTAAGAAGGCATAAAGATTGATGCAGAGAGATTCAAATCCATTCAAGGGCTTACTCTACCCACAAGTAAGATTACAGTTCATTCTTTCTTTGAAAAGGTGAATTTTTTATGAAAATCCATTCATGAGTTTTCTAAGAAGACTCATCATATTGTGGATATGATGAAAGGAAAGCCACTTTCAGCTAGACTGAAGAAGGCAAATTGACATTCCGAGATATCAAGATAGGCATTGCCCATGCCCCAATTCTGGTTTGTCCAGATTATACCAAAGATTTCATGATGTACAATTAAGCTTTTGAGCACACACTTTTAATGATTTTGGTTTAACAAAATGAAGGTGTGGAATCTCTCATATCCTTCATGAGCTATCGTCTTAAAGCTCATGAGCTGAAGTATTCAAACATGGAGAAGCATGCCTATGTAGTGGTAAAGGCAGTAAAGCATTTTCACTTTTACATTCTGAATTCTCACACTATCATCATGGTTCGTAATACCACAGTTAAATCTATATTAACTCAATAGGAGTTTGGGATGAAAAGAGGCAATTAGATTGCAAAAATTTAGGAGTTTGATCTAGTCATCAAACCAACGAAGCTGGTGCGTAGAAAAGGCCTATGCCAATTGATTGCTAATAATAAGCCAAAACAAATAGAGCATGAAGAATCAGAAGAATAAGACACACCAACAGTCATCTTTGTCTCCATCACGAATGAGTGGTATTCAGGTATTAGTCATTTCCTTACTTATGGTGAGTGTCCTGCTCACCTATCTTATAAAGAAAGGAGGACTATCAAGTTTAAAGTTGCCAATTTTGTCCTCTGGGACAACGGCCTGTACAAGAGGAGCCTTGATTGAGTGTTCCTTCACTGCATGGACAAAGAACAGCAGAACCAACTTTTGAAGTCCTTACATAATTTGGTCTGTGGAGGACATTTTTTTGCTTCTATAACTACCCACAAGATTCTGCGAGCTAGATATTACTGGCTTACTCTTTTTCAAGATGCATACAAGTGGGTAAGGAAATGTGAACTATGCCAGCAATTTGTTCCAAGACCCAAGTTGGTTGCCCTACCTCTCAAGCCAATGGTGATAGAAGAGCCATTTCAGAAATGGGGAATTGATTTCATTGGTGTTGTAACCTTGTCTTCAAGTGTTGGACATGATTATGTCCTCACAACAATAGACTACTTCACCAAGTGGGTGGAAGCTATCCCAACCAAGCATGCTACTTTAGGAGTGTGCAATTTCCTCAAAGAGAATATCATTTCTAGATTTGGGGTCCCAACTAATATTATCACAGACAATGCAGCTTGTTTCACTTCCTAAGAGATTACTTAGTTTTGTTTTTTCTATGGGATCAGCCTCTCTCACTCTTTTGATTACTTTTCACAAGGGAATGGACAAGCTGAATCAAGTAACAAGAACCTGATGAGTATCATCAAGAAGTTGGTAGATGACAACCAAAGGACATGGCATAAAGCATTAATTGTTACTTTATGGGCAAATAGAATTACAACAAAAAGGGCAATTGGTATGTCTCCTTTCCAACTTCTCTATGGGCTCAATGCTGAGATACCAATCACCCTGGAATTGCCAGCAATAAAATTGGCTAAGGCAATTGAAGATCAGACATATGAAAGCTCCATTGATAAGAGGATCATATACCTGATTGAGCTTAATGAGTAGAGAACTATGGTGGTGGACTGATTTGCTGCCCACCAAAATCTGGTGAAGAAGCTCTTTGACTAGAAGGCAAAAAACTATGATTTCTAGGTTGGAGATCAAGTCCTGTTGTGGAATAAAAGGAGAAAACCAAAGGGGATGCATGGGAAGTTTGACTCCCTTTGGAGGGGTTGGTTTATTATTCATCAGCTCAATGGTAAAAATAACTTTCTACAAAAGTATCAAGATGGCACACTCTTTACTCTACCTCACAATGGGCAGCATTTGAAGCACTTCAATTCTTGAAGTATCTAAAAATTTCACCTGTACATATGTATATTTGTATAGTCTTTGTTTCTACTTTGTGTTGTTCATTTTCATTTTTTGGAGCCTTTATTTTTGGGTAGCATGACTCCATAGCCCAATGGCATACTTCAAGGCACTGGAGATTTTGGTTTTTACTGCCCTTAGTTGTTCCAAGTTTTCAACTGAAGGAAGTTCCCCAACTGGGGCCAGCTGTTGTCCCCAAAAATGTCAGCTCATTTTTGGGACAACATATGAACTATTCTAGTTCAACAGACCAAAATCCTCTCTTTCCTTTTTAAAAATTGTTTTGAGCATTCAAATTCTTCATTATTCAAGCTTTTTTAGATTTCTATGGATACTACAGGCTTGAATCTATGGACTCTATAGGCTTAAATTTACGGACTCATTTCTACGGACTCAATTCTCCAAACTCTGCAGGCTTAAATCTATGGACTCAGTTCTACAAACTTCATAGGATGGAATCTATGAACTCCACCAGTTCTATGAACTCATTTCTATGGACTCTCTAGGTTCATTTCTACGGACTCTGTAGATTCAAATCTATGGACTTTGTAGAAAATAAACAAGCTTTCAACACTTAAGCATTTTTCAAAGTTGGTTCAACACTTCAGTTCAACTAAAAAGGTTCATTGACAAGCTTCAAACAAAGGATTGAACCATTGAACCACTGAACCCCACTTCTAAAAGGTTTAACGAGTTCAAAGGTTCAATGATGTCAGCAAAAGTTCAAAGTTTAACCACTTCAGCAAGTTCAACGGCTTCAAAAGACTTAGCGAAAATAAGAAGCCTTGAACCATTGAACCAAAAGGGTTCAACAGTTCAAAAGTTTAAAACGATTTGGTTCAACGCAGTTTGGTTCAATGCAGTTTGGTTCAAAGTGTTTAGTTCAACGCATTTGGTTCAAGTGGTCAAGTGAATGAGCGGAACACAAGAAAGTGATTGAACCATTGAACCTTGAACCAAAAAGGTTCAACGGTTCAAAATTTTAAAGGTTCAAAGTGGACGGTTTAAAGGAGTACCCTAAAGCTTGAAAGGAAAAATACCCTTGCAAAGGGTAGTGAGCAAAAGTGGTTCAAAGGAGTGCCTGAAAGGAAAAAGCCTAAGAGCAGAAGCTACCAAGTGTCAACATCTGCAATTTCTTCCTCGTGTCCCATTATAACTCAGTAGAAGCTGCCAAGTGTCATCTACCAGGACACATTATAATTTGTTTCTAGAAACTGTGGAACGTGCCATGTGTCCCTTGTAAAGCTCGATGGAACCCACCAAGTGTCAATGTCTGCAATTTCTTCCTTTTGTTTCGTTATTGAGTAAAGACTATGGCGGGCCCTAGGTAAGTGGCTAAACTCAGCGAAGCATGACAAGTGTTTGCATCTGTGTTTCAAGTTTCTTATAAGATTCAAAGCTTCTTTCAATAAGCTTCCCTCAAAGTCCCACGGAGGGCAAAAAGTGGCAACAATAGAAAGTTGTAATGTGTTTTTCTACAAAGCAGCAAAAGACGCCACGTGTCCCTTATAAAGCTCGGTGGAACCTGCCAAGTGTCAATGTCCACAATTTTTTCTTTTTGTTTCGTTATTGAGTAAGGACTGTGGTGGGGCCCGGGTGAGTTATTAAAATATGTGGAGCATGCCAAGTGTCATCATCCGTGTGAATCCAAATGAGTCCCCAATGTTTCTATAGAATTTTTGAAGCTGTAGCGGAAGGTGCCATATGTCATCTTCCACAAGACTCTCAAAAGGTATCTAAAGCTTCTATAAGTCGAGCAGATGCTGCCAAGTGTCCTCACCTATTTCACAGTGGGAAATGCCATGTGTCACTTGTTAAAATCAAATGAAGCATCAAACAAAGGAAGGAAGTGGATGTTTTTTGGGAAAGGTTCAAAGGTTCATGGTTTAATATAGTTCAAACAATTAGCAACCATTAACATCCCCACGGATGTCAAATTTAAGATAATGAAATATCCATTGATTTTCAAATATGGTGCAAACCCTATGAACAAATTCAGTGACTGGCCAAAGAGATAACTCGAGGGCTTAGATCACATAGACAAGGACAAAATATAGCAACAAAAGGGGGAATGATGGAGAAAGATCAAAAATATCTGCGCATGGGATATGTTTCTAGAAGGTAAGCAGTCCACCAAGTGGACATCAGAGAATGCAAACATTCAATGGCACAGCCTATTTTTTTGCATTGAGTAGAGCAAATAGTTGTGCACACATCAAGAAACACATCAGGCGTCCCATATTAAAAACTGACGCTTGATTCTAGCATAGCCCATGGATAGAATTTAAAATACATTGAAGGCATTGAATACATCGTAGGCGATTTTTGTGAAACAAAGCACCCAAGTCTTTCTTGGAGGACTATATATTGGACTCTCTCTTATTGTTTTAGAGAGATCTCTCTGTTATCAAAAACAAAACTCTACCCAAATTAAAAGGCATTACTGAGAATTTGAGCTCAGATTGTTGATCATATTTTATTATTTGAATAACAAAACAAGCGACTTTTTAGACTTTGTGTTGGAATAGCTTGGTTGTTGGGAAAATTGTTCATATGTATGTTTCCTTAATACATTTTTTGTCCATTTAATTAAATAAGTAGAATTAGTGAAAGTAATCAAGAAGGTGTTCTGAAGCCGACTGTGGAGAGACTTTGTGCTGCCATAATTGTCTTTAGTGTGTTTTCTTTCTATTCCTGCTTAAAGGATCTTGGGACAACTTTGAGCCCTCATTATCCTTCATATTTTGTTTCTGTGTAAAGGACCTTGGGATGACTTTGTGCCCTCATTGTCCTTTATATCTCACACTTGGGCAGTCAAGGTGGAGACTTTGTGCTACATCTCAATCTACTAGTTACTACGCCTTTGATTACCAATTACTTGTCACTACCTGAAAGAACTCTTGTTGTTTCCTGCAAGATCACTTCTAAAAGAAGAGAAGTGCCTTCAGTGTTTTCACCAATATTTTCTCTTCTATTTGTTAACATCATCTCTAAAAAAAGAGAGATGGATGGTTTATCCTACCCCTGAGTGTTATTTTCTGCTTATATATATAGTATATAGCTCCTGCATATTTACAGGGAACCTCCCCTTGATGAGAGGAGAGAATTGCCCCCTTTCGATGTAGTAAACCTACACATTTGGCCAACCAATCTCCCTACACTGTGGTTGAAGAGACCTATTTTTCTCATCAGTTAGCTAGTGACAAAATATTCACCCAACATTATGCATATGTTTTTAATTTTCAAAGCCATAGGATCTCTTTGTGCTTGAACTTGAATGGAATTTTGGAAAAGATAGAGAAGGGGTTATTGTGTAAAGGATACACTAGATGCACTTCACAGCCCATGTGTGGGCATGCTTCTTATATACCAATACTCTGAAGAGGGCTCAAGCTAATTTAATTCTCCCATTGAAATGCTTGGTGCAATTGTGTATGATAAATACAACTAGATGTGAAACTGGATGTACTTTGGATGGTTAGAGACTGATGTAAAGGTTTAAATAAGCTTGAAATTATCTTGGAAGGTTGTATGCAAAGAATAGGGAAGAGTGATTGAGTGTATTATTGTCAATCATACTTACACCCTTATGAAGGTAGTTTCAGGCCTTCACAGCCTATTAAAACATGGAAATAATCCTAAGTTGTGGGTGATCTAATCAGTGGATTGAATCTCTAGATTCTAAGGGCTATCTCCCTTTTGTGTATCGATTAGGATCTTTGTTCCACACTAAAAATTGCCTGAGAAAAGGGAGAAAGAAACTTGAAAGAAAATCTTATCTAATTATCGTGATACACCTAACTTTTGACTTGATCCACTCAATTTGAGCTCCTAAAAACACTAATCTAGACAAGAAAAGGGTTGAGCTTTCAACTCCAATTGACCACTATGCATAAGTATTTCATGAAAAGGATTTATCTTGTGATTAAATCTTGAGGGAAATGAAAGAATAGGCCTAATTTAAGGCACTAACTAGCCACTTATATCCATTGTAAACTCATCCAAGAGAAATCAAACATAAAACATGACCTACATAAACTAATCAACTATATTGCTAGGTAAGAATCAAGACTTGACAAGAAGATAAATTATATTACTTATGCAAATCACTAACATGAATACACTATACCAGCATTTTGGAAAATAAAAAGAGTCATATTAATCTTAAAAAAGGTTACAAACTTAGTCTTTGGCAGAATTTGATCTTGCCAAAAGAGGGATACAAATCAAGGCTAAGGAGCCAACTTATATAGAAAAAGATACAATAGCCAAGATGATGGTGTTGAATATAGCAGAGGAGATCAACTAAGTCAAACTTATGCTATCACAACCTTCAAGTAAAATCTATTTTTATCTTATGCCTTGCATGAAAGCTCTTTGGCATTAAAAATGGACGGTGAGCCCAAGCTTGAGTAAAAACTTCTAAAATGCATGATGTTATGCCAATCTCCAGATATGGAACTCCTCTTGAGCTATTGTAATATTTGAAAGGCTCTTCTTTGCATGAAATCAATGCCAAAACTAAATTTATAACTCTACTTAAACTACTAGAAACATTTGAAAGGCTTGAATTAACAAGAGTGCATGCATGAAATCTACGTTAAGCCCTCCAACGTTAAACTCTTTGAGTCCTTCATGCAAATGAGTCTCCATTTTAGAATTGAAGATGTTGTGTTTGAAATGGTTACATATTTTGGACATGTTTAATCTTATTTTGGCTATTAAAATCTCTTGCATTTTGGTTTCTAGCTCTTCCTTTCTGTGCATGTATTTCTCCATCATTTATTTATTTTATCCCTTTGTAATTGTCTTGGGCTTATTCCTTCCTTTGGTTTGAAAAAATTCCTCAGACAAAAAGTCCAAAGAAATCATATGTTTGAGATTTATCACAATGATCCTTTTCTTTGTAAACTTCCTTCGGACAAAAAGTCTGAAGGAATTCCTTCTTTCAAATTTCCCTTTGGGATTTTAAAATGTCCATTTCCTAAAGAATGGACCCTTTCATCTGTTTGAGAATGCCCTTCGAGCTTTTTGAAACATCCTTTTCTAAAGGGATAAATGAACCCTTCAGATTTCCAAATGGACCTTTGGCCTTTCTGCTAAGTCCTTTTACAAAGGGCTAATAACCCTTTGAATTTCTTGTTTTTAACTTTCTCAAAGGGCAGATACCCTTCAGGATTTTTATAATTGATCCTTTTCCAAAGGGATTCTATCCTTCATAATTCCTTACAAAGTGACTTTCCCGAAGGGCACATACCCTTTGAAAAAATGAAACGGTCCACCTGGATCCCTTGAAAATTCATTGAAATTGTCTCTCAGGAAAGTTAAAGTGACCCCTCAGTTTTTGTAAATGTGCCCTTCGGATTTTCTCCAAGTGACCCTTTAAAAAGATAAAACGGTACACTTGCCCCTAAAAAGTCCTTCAAGATTTTTTGACTTGGTCTCTTTCTTTCAGCTTTTTATCTCTCAAACAAAATGTCTGAAGCCCTGCTTTATACACTTTTCATTTAGACAAAAAGTCTAAAGGAATTATCTCAGATATTATAAATGAACTCTCTGAAGGGAAAGTACCCTTCAAAGTTTTGAAAGTGTCCCTCAAAAATTTGAAATTATCTTCTTCTGAAGTGCACATACCCTTTGGCTTTCTTGAAACAGACCCTTTCGAAAGAAAAAGACCTTCAAACTTTTGCAAATGGTCCTCAGATCTTCTTAAAGAGAACTTTCTCGAAGGGATTTTACCCTTCAGGGTTTTTGCTGATGATCTTTTCTAAAGGGATCATTACCCTTCAACAAAACTAAAAAGAACCCTTGAGAAAATGCAATAGACCTTCATAAAAATTTGAAATGACCTTTTTCCTTTGTTCATTTCCTTCAAACAAAAAGTCTAAAGAAATTATTTCCAAATTGCCCTTGCTTTTAAAGATGCCCCTCAGAATTTATGTTTGGGAAATTCTCCTGAAAGAAAGAGACCATGTAGACTTGAATAATTCCTTTAGACTATTCAAAACCCAAAACTGATTCACAAGAGGAACTGCAAAGTTTTGAATGGTAGAGGTTGTAATTTTGACCTATGGGGTTAAAATTATCAACATGTACTTCCCTGTATTCTTGCTTCTCTCTTGTAAATGAGTGCCAACCCTTCTAAATGGAATTTAAATGGCCTTTTATATGGAAATTAATGATCATGGGTTAAATGAATTTTCATTAGGTTGACAAAAAAAAGATAAGGATATAAAAGAATCTAACTGTTAGGACCAATTTTGAACTTGGATAACAGTGCCAAAATCAAGACACCCTAGTTTTCAACACTCTTGTCCAAGTTGGGCACTATTGTCCAAAGGGAATGAGACCTAGGGGGATGGATCTGGGCCTAAAATAGCTACCTAGGTATGTAAGGATTAATTATAGAAGGGTGTGGATGACTGGGAATCAATGAAAGAATAGCCTAGAAGCGTTGGGTAAGCAACTAAGAAGACCTATGGATTGGGTGTCATTAGCCATGCTTAAGTCATCCAATTTTGCATTTTATATGACTACATTGGCAAGCCTAAAAAAGAAAAAAAGGAATCAGAATAAGTTAAAGAAAATGAAAAACAAATCAACAATCTCAAGGATCAGTTAGGGGTAGTTAATACAAATCCAAAGACAATAAAAGAAGAATGCAGACATCTTTAGACTCAATTAGAAGAAGCAAATGTCAAAATTAGTTTAAAGAAAGGTGAGTCAGATGAGATGAAAATTGAGATAATTTTGTTAAAGAATGAGCATGAATAGCACATAAACAAGCTGAACAAACTAAGAAAGGAGCATGAGAAGTATGAGCCAGTCAAGGAGAATGCAAGCTTTGAAACTAATACAAGAAGGTCTGTTAGACAACCAAATGCTTCAATGTATGCTAGTTTATTTCATGGTCATTAGTATACATGTAATAAGTATGGTCATAAAGCTAAGGACTGTAGAATGAAGTCTATCAAGTATAGACATTATTGGAGCTATCATAGAAGGAGTTTTTGGCCAAAGATTGATCATAGTTCAAATCTATCAAAAGGTATAAATGATGATATTTATTTCAGTTTTCATAAAAGTAGACATATTGCTAGATTATGTCTAAATGGTGTTAAGAGGTCTTCAAGGTATGCCAAAGGATAGAGATCTCCTAAAAGGGCTAAGAAATGAAAAACTTAGGTATGGAAACAAAAGGTAATCATTATCAATTCTTCTAGTCATAAGTTTGATAAGAAACTTGCTCTAGAAGGCTATGTTGCAAATCAAGATAAGCTCAAGGATCAAGTAGGTAAAATGGTTGCAGAAGACAAGAAGATTAAAACTATGGTATGGAGACCTGAGCTACTAAAGACTAAGGAGACTAACCCTATTGAGTCCAAGATTCTTGATGGATTGTTTGTCAAGGTGGAAAAAGAATCACAAATGAAGGAAAGTCAAGAGTTTATACTATCAACATTTATTGACAAATCTAAAGCAAAGAATGAAGTCAAGCATCCATTCAAAATCAATTGGATGATGAGGCAGGACTGCAAGTCAGAGAAAGATATGGAGATATGGGAGTCTCCTAAGTTTTGGGACTTTTAGTCTCACTATGTCAAAAGGGTGTCTCTATCTAGGCTTTCAAGAGATACTTGTTAGTCAGAGGAAACTTAGTAGTTATCAGATATTGTTTGATGAGAAGGTATGAAAACAAGGCTTGTTTGTGCATTCTTTTTATAGATATATTTTATTGGAGAAAAGAAGCTTGTGAAGAAGCTTAGTGGTCTTATATTGAGAAGGAGTTAGCTTGTTGATCATGGTTTGGATGCTCTGGTATGAAGATGAGTTTCAATTATCTATCTAAATATCATTTTTTGGTAGATGTCAAGTGAGCCTATAAGTTGAAGGCCTTTCTTATAGGCTAATGTTATAGATCTTGTTAAGCCTGTTAAAGGCTTGTTGAACAGTTGTGTATGTTATAGAAGTTCACTATGTTCTAAAGATGAGGTGTCTCTATATGAGTATTGACTATGATTAGATAATATTTGAAGAATTTTTAAAGATGTCATGATCCAAGTGAAGCATGGAGTTAGGGGGAGCTTTATAATTAGTCAAGTCTTAGGATCAGAGGACTGAATAGTTGAATCTGAGAAAGAAGATATGGAGGTTTTTGTGTGCTCCTGGGTTTATCTATCTTATTGCAGGTCAAAATCCATGGTATAGTAATTCATGATTCCCAAAGGTGTGAATACTCAAATATTTGTCCAAAAGTGTGTGATGGTTTTTTCCAGGTGTACAAGAAGTTTCAAAGGTGGACGTTGATGAGAAGAAGGATTTTTGACTCTATTTTTTTAAGATTCTAGAGTTTTGGGCTATGATATAAAAGTGGTTTGCCTTATGATTTTATGCTTGAGGATTCTTAATATATTGAATGGGCCAAATGGGTTGTCAAATCAAACTTCATAGAGATCTGAAGGTTTGTGGATTTCAAGTTTTTCAAGTTCTTGTCAAGATGGAGGCCTAATTAGCAAGTTGGTTTGTGAAGTATGTCATAGAGGATGTCCTAGGTGATGAAATTTGGTGTGCTTGAGGGGTCATATGAGAATGCTTCAGATATGAATTTTTAGGTCTTGAATGTGTGTCTACTAAAAGTTATGAGCTCTACAAGTTTCAAGTAGGGTTACAAAAAAACTATACACACCTAGTGAGAAGATGAGGGCCTTTTGATTCAGTTTCTCCAAAATAACAAGGCATGAATGTTTAAAGGAGATTTCTCATGTTGGTTGAGAGCATGTGACCTATTTGTTGAGTGGCATGAAGTTCTTTTGGTGGTCCCTGAGGTGGCTTGAGATAAGAGGCTAGTAAGTCTGTATGGTGATTCTTCATGGTGTATGGACATCTAAAGATCTTCAAGATGTGAAATGGTTTAGAGATATTAGAGGGAGCCCCTATTAGATGTTTCTTGGTGAGTTCCATTATATTTAAATTTTGTTATGTGTTCTTTCTTCATTAGTTGTAGTGCTTTATTGAAAAGAGTGTTGGTATGGAGCAAGAGGAAATTGTCAAGGCAAGAAGAGGTTGGCTCAAGGTAAGGGGGAGTTTATATCAAATTTATAAGATGGTCCTCTCCTATTTGTGGTCTTTTTAGGTCCTTAAGATTATTTTTTGGCCACTTTGTCATTGTCTCAAAAGGGGAGAAGATTCATATTGTGAGAGTGCTTAAAGAGAGAGAAGGAAGGTGAGTTGTATATTGTTAAATGATGGGTGTTGAAATCAATAACAAAGGAGGAAACTATTTGAGAGTTATAAATGATGTCATGATGATGTCATGCATGTGTCCAGGTGAGTGGATGAAGTACCTTGATAGTTTGAGTGATAATGATAAAATGTGAAATGTGTTTGTCATAGTATGCTTGAAGAAGGCTTGATTGATCTTCAAAGTTTGCATGATTAAGGTTGTTTAGGGATGAATATGAATTATTTATCATGTGTAAGAGGTCGCATTAGAATTTTTCTATGCTTTGAGTGTTTGTGTACATGAGGGGATTTCATATGGTTGAGCATTATTTGCATCTAGATTTTATGGGTCTAGTGACAAAAAATCTAAGTAGGCAATTTATTGATGTCACCATTACCACGTGTGAATGAGTCAAGGGATTTGGTCATATGGTTGTGATCACATTAGTCCCTATTTTTTATGCACAAAGTCTCAATTCATGGGATGAAACTCATCCAAAGATATGCAAGTGCAAAGCTGAGCTCCCAGATAATTTGATAATGTTTTCCCATACTTAGCCAAATTTGCAATTTGGTAAGAAAAGTTGAGTAGGATTTTTGATGTTATTATATTTCACATGTGTGAATGTGCAAGGAAAAAATTATTATATGGTTTTATTTAGTTTTATGCCTAGATGATTTGTGATAAGTTTTAGGCCATGCGATGAAGTGCATCAAAAGATATGCAAGCGCAAAGTCGGGCTCATAGGCAATTTGAAAGTATTTTCCCATACCCAGCCAAATTTGCATGAGGCAAGAAAGAGTTGAGTAATCAATTTAGCTATGGCATATCTCACACATGTGTATGTTTCAAAGCAAGATGATCATATGTGTTTGTTCAATTTTGTGCCTAGTTGATTTGCACTAATTTTTAGGTCATGTAATAAAGCAAATCAAAATATATGCATGTGAAAAGTTGGCCTTTTACGTAATTCTTGAAATTTTTGGATATTTGGTAGAAAAATATAGGTGAGGAGATTAATGAAGTTATGTCTCACACATGTGGATGTTTCAAGAAGAAATGGTCATATGGGTTTGTTTAACATTTTGCCTAGTTTATGTGTTTCAAATTTGAAAAATGAGAGTGAGCGAGGTAAAAGATATGATTGTGCAAAGTTGGCCTTCTAGGTAGATAAAAATGGTTCCCATAATTAGTCAAAATTTTCACAAGGTAATTTTTGAGCATCATTGATGGAGTGTGTTGCTCCAAGATGTTAGGGAGTAGCGAGATGGTGCCAAGTGTTTAATGTTTAACATTGAGCAAAGATAAAGATCAAGCTTATTCTAAGGATCAATGATGAGTGGGTGATCATAAAAATAGAAATAAATGGTGTGTATTAAATTCAAGAGGTCAAATTTATAGTTTTATAGCATAGATAAAGTGAGGATAATCTCGAATAGATTGATAGAGCGTATGAGGTCAAAAATACCAAATTGCATGAGATGAGGTCAATTGGTCAAGGTTTAATGTTTGAGAAATGGTTCCCTATGTATTAAAGTTTGAAGAAGATCAATGGTGTGTATTTTATCTAATAATCAAGGAAACAAGATGTGAGCATAGTGTTTGAAGTTTAATTGTGACCGTTTGTAGTTGAATATTTGAATTTGCAAAGGAAAGACCAATGTTTGGTTTTTGGGCCATATCTTTCGATCTAGACAGAATTTGCTCATGGTGTAAAAAATAAACTTGTAGAGGACTCCAAGGCACATCTAAAAATATATATTTCGAGATCTAAAAGTATGTACAACCAATTTTATGAAGGTTCAAATTTGACTATGTGTTCATACATGTTCTACAAATAACCTAAGAAGGGTAATTGAGCTTGTGTTGATGTTATTTCGATGTTTCATGATGAATTGGATATTGGAGAGTGTTGTAGAATACATGAGGACAATTTTTGTGTGTTATTAAGGTTTTTACAATCATATATAGTATGAATAAAGGTTTAGAAGTTGATTGTGTGCTCACTTATAATGGTTGTTGTACATAATGTTGTTTGAGCAATGTGTGCTTAAGTAGAAGGGTATTGTAATGGTTGTTGGTACTTAAAGAGGAACTATAGATCATGTTACATGGTTCCATGAGTTGGAAAGTGTTCTTGTGTTCACATTTTTCTTAGATAAGTGTCAAAGAGGTGAATGGGTCATCATATGACCTAAAAGGTGACTTACGCTTATTTGAAAGAGTGTTGTGCTTAAGTCTGACCCATGTAAGATGCCTAAAGGGTGAATGCATGTGTTGTGACCAACAAATAATATTGTGGACTTGATAATTCATGAATTCTCTATCAATAGTGAAATCAAATGTGATGGTTTCTAGATGTGTGGAAGACTTATGAGAGCCTTTGAGTGGCTTATGTGTATGGAGCCAAGAAAAAGAGATAATTTTTTAAAGAGAAGGTACAGGTCATTAAGGACCATCAGAGAATGAATAAGATCAGTCATGTTTATCTGATCAAGTTGGTGTTAGTAGATCACATAGGTCATTAGACCTAATAAGCCTAGAAGAGGCAGAATGAGTGAGTATGCTCAAGAGGTTGTTTGAGAGAGTGTGTATGTTGAGCAAAAGCAAGGTGAAGGTTATGTGTGCCCATTAGATGGGTTAAAGGGTAGAGTAGGTTGATGATGGTGTGTATGACTTGTAGGTCATATTTTTGATGTCATAATAGTGCTCGTGTAGATTTGAAGATTGAGTGTGAGTGAAGGTGAAGAGTGATAAGCAGAGGTCCATCATCAGGTGTGGTATACACCAATCCAAACGTGGATGTGTTCTTAGGTGTTGTTGTGGAAGCTAAAAATCTAGAGGGTAACAGCCTCCTTACAAGGTGAAACTTGCTAAAGGTCTAGTTATTGTGGAAGCTCAACTAGATAGGTGTAGAAGCTCCTTGTGGGATTATAGTCTCACTAAAATAAGGGATGGTAGTTTCTTGATCAGTTGCATCTAGTCTAAATTGAATCTTGTCGTTATAGGAATGTAGTCCATCTTGTAGTGTTCAATGGATTTTATCCCCCAAAAGGGTTTCCCACGTAGATGTTGTGTTGATGTGATGTATGCTCTTATTCATACTTTAGATGTATGTGCTTTCATGTTTATGTTGCTAGATCAAATTGATGAATGATGGAATGGTTTTGAAATTGAATGTGCATTTTCTATATTGATTCACCCTCCCCTCTTAGTAGCTACTTCTAACATAAAAACGTCAATCAATAGGTATAGACTGAAATGTGTACTACTGGATAGAGGTTGAAAAGAGTATAGAGTCAATTAGGTCAACTATGTACTATTGGATAGAGGGTAAAATAAAAAGATAAGAGACACAATCATACTGGTTGATTATATATTATAGGTAGGAAAAGAAACAATCTATAATAGATGGTATCAACCAGAAGGATAGTGTTCTAAAATAGGGGAAATTTTTTGCAAGATAAGTGAAGCAAGAGAAAAAGCAAACACATGAGTAATTAGATTAATGTGAGTGATCTAATTGGGGAACACAACACAAAACCTTGCACCAACGCTAGCTAGTGTAGGTTTTTACAATATAACATGTAATGATCAGAGAGCAAGCAATCAACTAAAAATTAAATACTAAGTGTTCATCCTAAGTGTTATTAGATTATTAGAAAGTGTTAATTTAAATGTGATAGGAGAGTTGGCTGAAATAAGGAACTATAAAAGCAATCTATGGATGGTTTCAAAATGTTTGGGCTAAAATGAATCTATGTTGGTAATGGTACTAACTTGGTATTAGGGCCTAACCCTCACTTCATAATCCCATAATGATAAGGGTGTCGGGTGCTTTGCCAATATATACCATTAATTATGTATTTATACTTAGCAAGAAAACCAAGTTGGCTTCCCCCTTGGTGATGAAATCCAAGTAGGTAGGCCTTGGGAAAATAAGTGTTTAAACACATTTTGAATGTTATGTGAATTGGTAGTGTGTGTAAAAGAGTAAAATAGTGTAACTAAATAGTAATTTGAAAAACCACCTAATTAGACTATGTGAGTTACTCTAAGCATGTAAATAACTGAGGAAGGAAATGTGAATTAATTACTAGCAAATAGTTGTTAATTCCTTGATTGGGAATAGTATAGAGTCATTTCAAATGATATTATATGTAAATAATATAGAATAGAGTCTATTGGGTCGTTGTTGTTCTGCAGGAGCAAGGACTTTAAGAACAGAGTTGAATAAGTTGACTATATCTCTCAGACATAAGATAGACTATAAAACTAAGTCTATCAAGTCAACCTATTTGGCTATAGGGTTGTTGTTTTGAAGACTACTAACTTGTGAAAAATAAAATTAAAGAAAGTACTGAAATGATAGAGATGGTAAATAGAGGAATCTTGGTGGGTTTTAAGATGGTTAAGATTGCAAATTTTATGTTAAAGTACCTAAATTACTACTTTCAAATTCTACAAACTAAGTTGACTGGTTTGACCAAGTTCTACAAAACCCTGTGTTGAAGAAGAATAAATAATAGTTTTAACTTGTTTGATAGCATTTGTTGATCTATATGTTGGCAGAAAGAATAAGATGACAAAGTCAACCTATTCGACTCTGTATGTTAATCTGGAACTGAAGAAAAATATTACATTGACCTATTTGATCTAATAACTTGTATTTGATGAAGACATGCACAGATAAAATAGAATCATTTGATGTGACTATGTGTTAAACATGTGCATAAAAAGTTAGAACTATAATGACTGGTTTGATACAGTACTACAAATATGGAAAAATATAATGAAATGATAAAAATGATAGCATGTAAGAAAACCTGTAAGGGTTAGATTCACGTCGAGTTCACCATAATGTATGCAATGAGAAATGCAATAGATCTATAAATAAATTCTAGTTCAGATAAGATAAATCTTACTTACACTTTTGATTGTGGATACATTAGATATTTAGGATCATGACCAAGATGGATCTACTAGACCTAGCCAAGGGATCTTTTAACATAATAATATCACTAGGGAGGGTTCCAAAGCCTCAAACCAAGCAAAACTATGCAATAAACCTAACTAGGTCCTATGTTTTCATATTCATTAAACTAATAAAAAGTAAAGAAAATTCTAATCTAGTGCTCACCAAATCTTGTGGCACAAATTCAGGGTTAGTAAACATAAAAGTAAACATGCATAAGAGAATCCTAATTAAGTTATGTATAGGTAAAACTCTAATGCATGGAGTGATCAATATATTCAAAATTCATTACTTATGTTACTTCTATCTACTAAAGATAGGAGCAAACTTAGAGATAATTACATTGAAGATGAACCCATCAAGACTCTATCTCTCCCTTGGCCAAAGGTGCTTTGCAAGAGGTTGTGATTTGTAAGGATCACTAAGAAAGGCCAAATCATCCAAGACTTATCCACAAGACAGGATTATTCTCCAAGTAGAAACCCAAAGCTAAGACTCCTCAAGTAGAATGGCAGAAGAGCAAATTGTAAAGAAATGCAAATGAATAATTAACTCTTGTTGTCTCTCTAAGAATTGAAAAATGGATGTGTTTATATAGGTGTATCTAACACTAATCTTTTCTGAAAGTTTAGGCCGGTAAGGTCGACATAGTCAACCTAGTATCATTATTCACAAAAATAAATTAGGTCATGGTCTACGTTGTCTAGGGGCCAACGTAAACCTTAATAATTTTTATCAATTAGAGTACAAGGTTAATGGGGTCGACAATGTAAACCATTAAAAAGGGTTTTAGGCTAAGGAAGGGCTAATGAAGGTGGTAAACAACTCTAGGAGGGTGCAAAATAGGAGGCAAAGCTTAGGGGAATGTTTTTAGAAGATGGGTGTATAGATAACAAGTGGTAATAAGGGATAATAATTCTATGAAGCACCAATGGTTTTCCCATCCCTTTACTGGTGCAACCCTTAAGGTGTGTACTCAGAGAGATTGAGACTCGATGGGTTCCTGTAAGATAGAAAGCATCAGTAATTGATAAAGTTTGAAAATATCATGTGTATACATTCCTATCTAAAGTGTTTTTTGAGTATTTTTTGATCCTGAAGTTATGTCAAATATGTGGTTACTTTTAAATTTTGTCTGTGTATTGATCTAATAAGGTCAATCTCTAAGATAAACCTCTATGAATGCCCCCTCTTTTGAGGTGAGTTATTAATTTGGCATAATAACTTAACTCAAAATAAAAGGTTATGCATTAGGTTGTTATGATGTAAAAAATGTAAATATGACTAATAATGACATCATGGAAAAACATGCCATTATTATGTATGTAAATTAAACATAATAATAATGTAAGATGCATGTGAAAATACACATTTAAAATAAGTGTGTCTAGATAGTGTGACAATGAACCACATAAATAATTTTACCAACAAAGTATATAATGTTGAATAGAACTACATCAAGAGAAATGCATGCTGTCCATCATGGTATTGAAATGGGTTGGGTGCATGATGTTCGTCATGGCATCCAAATTTGAGCAAAGAAACAACCAAAGTGTCATGACCATGATGCACACAATTAAGAGTATGCACAAAACACACAAAACACATAATAAAATGCCAATGGGCCACAAACAAGGGACGTGTTCAAATGTCACTCACTCAAATAGAAAAAACATACAAAGGCATGTTAAAATGCCCTCACATGCATACATGAAAATAATCGATGCTTATATCCACAAAGAAGGGCATGTTCAAATGTCCTCACATGCATATAATCATGGATATAAAAGCTTAGATCCACATGGTAATGACATATTCAAATGTCCTCAAAGAAAAAAGGGAGATGCATACAAGATACGAAGCTAGGAAAGCAATATAAAAAGCATGCATAGTTATGTATTGTGATCAACAATAAATAAGTTGTAATCTAAGCAATGTTCTATATCTGAGATAAACAATAATATAACACAATGTTAGTGAGTGAGTAATATCATAATATGTAATACAATGTAAAGTACTGAGCATGTGAGTAATATAATGTGGAAAAAGAAGAATAAACCTATTGTTTATCATGTTGCCAATGAGCTAGATGATGAATGTACATATTTTGGGAATCATGTGTGAAGTATAAGACTAAGTAGTGATAGGCTTAGCTCACTAGGATAAGAGAAAGGTGAGGGACACTAGAACAATGTGCTCCTATCCTCCATAATGATCCTATCTGAATATAATTTTTGAGTGTGTAACAATAAAATCACCTATAACTAGTTTTAGAAATTATGTCTTATGTAATTTGTAGTCACTCATATACATTGGTGAAGCATGCATGATATAAAAATGGCTAAAACATATATAGAATACTACATACAATTAAACTAATGTATGACAAGATACATATAAGCTTGCATTAGTCTTGATTTTGGTATTTTCTACAATATTTTACTGGTTTTGTATTTTTTCCATATATATGAACTAAGAAGTAAAGAGAAGGATACTAATTGATGACTCCCTTACGAGTCTTACCATCAATAGATCTTGAGATGAATAAAGGAATGGTAATTTTTTGGAAATGAAGAGTATTATGTAGCTTTATAGTTTCTATATCATTGCCATATTTGTATTCTATATAATCAATATCATCAGGATAACACCAATTTGGATTGTTATAATCAACATATGGATTTTGAACTTGTGAAATGCCACTCTTGTCATTTTTTGTGTCTTGATATGAATAAGAAACTACTCCATACTGTGGTATTGACTTTATCGATTTCTCTTGTGCAATATATACCATGTCATGTGCCTTTACTGATATGCCATTACTTGTATTTGTTTTTATGCTACTTGAAAGTATGTTTTCTTTTATGTGCTTTATCTCTAGAAATGTTCCTTCTTTGGAGAAGGACGTGATATTTATTTCATGTTCAAATGATATGCAACCTTTGATTGTATCAATTATTCCTCCTATTGATTTTAACCATGATCTTCTAAGTATAACATTATAGGCAATATAATTTGAAATAACACAAAAATTAGGATAACACTCTTTTGAATCAAAATAAAGTTTTAACTTAATTTATCCCATACATGTTGTAGATGCATTAGTTTTTTCTAAGAGCTAATGCTTATTCCCAAGAGATGTAAGAAATGGCATAAAAAAAAAATCAAATTATTAACATTCTTTAATCTTGGCATCTGTACATTGTTTGTCATCTATGTGATCAGTGATAGTGAAAGGATCTTGATATAAGGAAAGGCTTGGAATTTCCCCCTTTATGTCGAAATTTGAAATTGTATCTTTTGTAGGTATTTCATGATTTTGAATTTGTTTTATTATAAATCCTCTTTTAAGAATGTTTTTTTGCTTATGTTGAATTTGATTGAACAACTTATGTGCTTTCTCTTTTTGTAACATTTCTTTCATGATACATTATTTGTGTAAATGTTCCTTTTGAACCTTTTCTTGCTCTGATTTATCCTTTGGTAACCACTTTTATACTAATTATGATATTGCCATTTTTTGTACTTGTTCTTGTTCCGCTAAGGTTTTTTTGATAGATGTATCACTTATACTAACACCACTATTAATTACCTTTTGTATTTTGTTTTTCAAAGCCAAACAATGATTTGTATGATGCCCATGCATTTTGTGATATGCACAATAGTATTTTGATCTCCTTAGAAGATCTAGAGAAAGTAGTTTGATCAACTTATTTTGAATCATTTTCCTTAGAATCTCACTTGAACTCTTATTATCCATTTGCATACTTATTGAATTACTAATTGTAGATGTATTATGTTGTAGTTTCTCATTTTGATATGAAATCATGTTAATTACATCATTATTAGATGGAGATGCACATATATGATTAATGCTATCATATTTTGGATTATTTGCATATGTAATATGATGTGCCAATAATATGATATTTGCACTAAAATTTTTATTTTGCTTTTGAAACTCTATTCTTAACTTGCCCATAGTGATGATTTTATCCTTTAGAGCTTCACAAGCACAAACCCTAGGTGCTTGAGATTGAACATACATGCATACACCTTCAAGGGGAGATGTGGGAGGTGGAAGGGTTTGAGGAAGGATATGTTGATCACCCTATTTTGTAAATATAGGATTGGCTACCTTATGTCCTGGGATAGTGATAACATAGACATGGTTAGAGGGAAAGTAGTTATCACAACCTTGAGAGTTAGAAGGAGCTTCTTTGTTAACCATGTTAAATTTTACAAATAGTTAAATGATAACAAGAAAACAGAGACATAAGAATGCTATAAAACACTCCAACATGATAATAAAATAATAATTAAATTTGAAACCCTGGGATGATAACATTTTATAAAAAAACCCTAGGGAAAATTAGGGCTTGTCGTGTTCAACAAAAAATAGGTTCATCGGGATGTCTTATCAAATTTGGGATTTATAAAAAAACCCTAGATGATAACACTATTGTGCAAAATCAAGAAAATAATATAACAATGATAGAATTCACTGATTTGGAACTATTATATTCTATAAACTTCCAAAAAAGGACAAAGTTTAAATAGAAAATAAATACTTAGCTATAAATTATGTCTCAGAGAGGAATCAGGGTCTTAAACTTGTTGTGTCAAGAGGTTTAGTGCCTTAAATTAAGAATATGGAACTGGATCTAGGCCTGAACAACAATGTTGGGAAGAGGACACTAGAGGGGTAGCACTATTATCTAATCCAAAGTGTTCATGTCCATTTACAATGAGGAAATTAGGGTTTTTGGGTTTTATGTACCTTCATCTATAGAGCATGTATCTAGTGTGAGATCTTATGATCACTTACACAAACCACTATGTGATTGATTTTCCTTCAAAACCCTAACTCTTTGATATGTGAATACCAAAGCAAAATAATGAGGAAAAAGGGGTCAATGGTTGAAGTTGGACAAGACCTCAACACCCCAGGTGTTGAGTGTTGCCTACATACCAATACTCCAAAGAGAGATCAAACTTCATGTAGTTATTTGATTTATCTTTTTTTAGGAATATTAAAGTCTTATTCCTAATTTAAGCTGAGGGTCTAGATTAATAAATTAGTAAATAATATTTCAATAATTATAGTCATGATTTGTATATTTTATTTATCTTTTGTACCTTTTTAAAAATAGTAATAAATTAAGAGGAATATAACTTAGCTTAAAACAGGCTAAAATGATTATTGTAGGGTCTAAAACTAGCTGTGTAGGATTATGAAAGTATCACAAATCAAAATTTGGATTTCATTTTATGAAAGGATAGGACCACCAAAAATAAGACACCTTAAAGGCAAACACTATTGTCCTCTTCTTTTGTTGTTATCCAAACTACTCATAGAGACCTGATTTTATGGGTTCTTTGCATTGTTCCTATGTGAGCCTACCTGTGAAATTTCAAGTTTTGAATGTTGACAAAGCTCATTTTAAAGTTTTTTTTAATCTTCAAACCCTAACCCTCTATCATGCTTGATAAACAAGATTTGAATCACTTGAAATTGGGGGTTAGTGTGTGTAAGATGCATTGAACGTGTGATCCATACCCCTCATGTGGGAATGTTTCCTACATACCAATACTCTGAAGAGGGATCAAGTCATATATAGTTCTTCTACTTGATGTGCTTTGTGAAATAGTGTGATGTAGATACAAAAATGCCAAATTGAGAGTGCTTGAGGTGGCTAAGGACTAGTGTGAGAGTTTGAATGTGTTTGCAGTTGTGTTGGGTGACTGTATACAGAGAATAGAAAAGTTTGCCTTGGTGGTTTTTTTGTATTCTTGCTTGCTTTGTAAGATTTGTCACCTCCCTTTTAAATGAACTTTGAATGGGATTTTATAAGGAACTATTGGTAATGGGTTAGATTTATTCATTCTAGGCCGACATGATAAAGATTAGGAATCAAGAGAAAACAACCATTTGGGCTCAAATTGTGATTGGACAAGAGTGCCAAAAATGAGACAACCTAGGGTCTGACACTATAGTCCAGGTATGGTGTTCCTGTCTTACAGGTTTGAGACCTAGAGGGATAGAATTGGCTTGGGAAATAGAGTCTGGCTAAGTTGGAATGACTATTTGGAAGGCCATGGATGACTGGTAATAAGTAAAAAAGTGTTTATAAGGGTCATAAGAGCATACAAGGACCTATTGATAGGGAGTCACAATCCACACTCAAGCTACCAATTTGGATATTTTATATGAATACATTTCCCCCCCTTTATTCTAGTGATGCAATAAAGTGAAATACTAGGATAAAGGAAAAATAGAAAGCATACTTGAACTTACTTACAAGGGTGAAGTCCATAAAGTTGTGTGATGTTGATTGTGCATAGAGAAAGCACATCGTGAAGTGTAAATCTGTAAGAGAAACCAAAGAGTAGATCAATTTTTACTAGACATGCTATGTATAAAATAAGAATATACAAAGGTTGGGTAAAAAAGAGAGGAAGAGAAAGGAATGAATACACCTCATCGGGTATGTGAACCAATACAAAATCTATTGTGATGTTGAGTGATGTTGGGTATGTGCTGAACCATGATTAATATCATTAATATAGATGAGTGCTCAATTCCATGAGAGTGGCTCAAGAATGTAAAGGTTGGCCCTTTGGCTCCATCATCACCCACTAAGTGAAGCTATGTGATCATGGGTGTGTTAATTGATGTTTGGATTATGTGTTCAATCCCTATGAGTAGGTGGCTGAAGAATACAAAGGCTAGCTAGTCCTTTGGCTCCATTTTGCCCATTAAGTAAAGATATGAACTGATACCAATATAAATATGTGGCATATGAGATGGCTCTTGAAGCCCATGAATGCTCTTAAAATCTAATAATGTGGCATGGTAGCTGAATGTATACTGAAACTAGGCCAATCTTGGCCACTTTTAGAGGTGGAGATTAGGCTTGTTTGAAAGACACTCCAAAACTGTGAATTAGGCTTATTTGAAAGCCACTCGAGAATGATGTCAACCACTTGTAGATGGAATAAGAAATGTAACTACTAAAAATACCATAGTAATGTACTGAAATTGGAAAGAAAAGAAGTCAAATGTGTCATGCACATTGCCCATAATCATCGATGTTTATAACATGGATTTTGATCTAAAAGTTATACTAACTGCCTAATCTCAAACTGGAAGCAAGAGCCATCATGTCATGTATGATGTCCTCTATATCTAGATTCTCTGAGAAAAACTATACTAAATTTATTGAATCTGAACTGAATTATATCTGACAAAACTGTAACTAAACTTACCTTTCTATTTATTTCCAAAAAATTTGGATTTTTTATTGTTTGGACAACAGCACTGAAAATAGGACACCTTGGTGTCTAGTGTTGTAGTCCAAGTCTGGTGCTCTTATTCTTTGCTATTTATGATGACTATTCTATGTTCATCACTATTTTCCTAATCTTCTCTACCTAGTTTGGGTTTTGGTTCTTGTTTTGAGTATTCTAAAAATTGATTTTTGACTAGTAGGAGGTTTTGATCTCTATGACAAAACCCCTAATTGTTGCCCCCTCTTCTAAAGGTAGGAATGAAGACCCTGTAATGATTGCCCTCAAAATAAAGAGCCCTACAAGTGTGTTATGATACGAAATACATGATATAGCAATGATAAATGAAAATAAGTCTCAAGATATAACATAGTTTGTTTTAAAGATTGTTAGATCAACAGGGGTGTGCCTAGATAGATGTAATAATGTAATAGCATGTGCAATATATTGAAATAAAACTAAAAAGTTTGACTAGTTTTTAGTTTTCAAGGAGGGATGGAGCATGATGTCCATCATGGCATCCAAAAAAGAGAGATAATGCATGATATGGATCATGTCATTGCATATAATTGAGAAGCAAAAAAGCAAACACGCACACACGGCAAGAAGCAATAAGCATACAAGAGTGGCCAAGGGGCCAAGAAAATAAGGGAGATGGGAACATGTCACTCAAACTAGGAAAGCAAGCATACAAAGCATGTTCAAATACCACATACACATATAATTACAAATAATAAAGGTTGGCATAAGGACTACAAACACATAGAAGAGTACATGCAAAGGACATTGGCAAATGTCCTATGGCACACACAAGAATATAAGTAAAAGACATTGGCAAATGTCCTAAGGCACACATACAAGACAAAATAGGAACTAAAAAATGCAATCACATCTAACTACTCAAAGAAAGAAAAGAAGGCATGTAAATATTAGAAATATGATCGCATCTAACTAATTAAAGTAAGAAGTGAAAGTATGTAAGACATGGAGTACAAGACTAGGTAGATGTTAAGAAATACAAAAGTGCTATATAATAGTGAGTGTCAATAGAATAATCTATGTAAGTTAGTAAGTAATGTATATCAATACGATAAATAGAGTGTGTGGTGTAGGAATGACATAACTTGTATGGTATAGTCATGTAGAAAATGCCCCCAATGCGTAGATATGTTGATGTATGTCTTGAATGTAGAAGTAGAATTCCCCCTCAATGGGTAGAGTGAAGCAATCAAGGATTTGGATGTTATTGCACATACTCAAAGAAGATCAAGTGAAGCCTGGTAATGTAGATAAATCAACAAACAATAACATAAAACAACAAAATGTAAGTCTAGCATGGCAATAGAAATGTAAAGCATGGATAATGCATACAATTGAAATGTTTTTTGGTGTTTTCAAATTATTTAAATGTTTTTGGTATTTTGAAATATTTGAATGTTTTTATATTTTTGATAATAAGCTATGTACAATCAATCATAAGGAGACTATGTACAAGTAATTGGAAAAGAAGCTATGTTCATGAAATACTGAAAAGACATGATACTAATTGATGAGTCTCATGAGAGACTCCCTATCATGGTGTCTTGTATCAAACAAAGGAATCATGCGTGATTGTGAAGTATGAGGGAATGGCAGCGAATATAACTTTGAATATTCGTATTCATTGTCGGTATCTTAGAAATCATAATAACATGTATTATTCCACTCATCATTATCATCTTGATCTTGAACCAATGGAATGTTAGTGTTGACTTTGGTTGTATCTAGATCTTTTCATTTGATAAATTATGTTTGTGAGTGATTTGCCTTAGGATGTTCAATAAATCCCAAACCTTGGTGACAAATATTATCAACTGCTATAATAGTAGTGATGCCTTGAACATGCTTGCCCAACCCTTGACCTTGATAATCAAACTATTGTAGATATTTTTGACTAAATTCATACTACTTTGGAAGTTGAGCCTTATTTTGGAGAGGTATATTTGCATCTTTTTCATGCTTTACTTGTGCTTGTGGTACTATTTCTTGCTCTAATTTTGCTTTTTTATCATTTTGTCATTCTGAGTTACACTTTGGTAACCACCTTTGTATTGTTTTTTTATTTGACCCTTTGTGAATGTGTTCCTATGTCATTGTGGATAACTTTACTAATTTACCTTGTATAGGGTCCTCATTAGAAATTATATATTTTATATGTTTTTCAATACCAAACACGAATTTGTGTGATGCCCATGCATTCTATAATTGCACAATAATATCTAAATCTTTTCACTGGATGTAGAGGAGGTAGT
Source organism: Torreya grandis (assembly GCA_037957365.1). Classification (NCBI taxonomy): domain Eukaryota; kingdom Viridiplantae; phylum Streptophyta; class Pinopsida; order Cupressales; family Taxaceae; genus Torreya; species Torreya grandis. Next base: position 217,012 of record JARHVA010008157.1, read on the forward strand.
TTGATCATCTTAGATTTAATAATTTTCCGTAGTACCTCACTTGAAATCTTATTTGATCTTTGAATACTTTTTGAATCACTAGTTGTAGAGTTACTTTGTTGTGATTTCTTGTTTTGATATGTAACATTGCATGCAACCAATTGACTAGGTGAAGGTGCATATACATGATTGACACTAGGGTGCCTTTGAATCTTTTTTATTATAATATAATTTTTCAATGTTGTGATCTTTTCATGTAATATCTGGTTTTACATTCGTAAATTTGAAATTAACTTGTTCATACTAGTGATTTGATCCCTTAGAGTCTCACAAGTGCAAACCCTAGTTGCTTCTGATTGAACATGTAAGCACATACGTTGAAGAGGGTTTTAAAAATTTATAGGCTAAATGTATGCATTAGGAATAATATTATAGGCTACCTCACCTTTTGGAGGGGTGATAGCATGGACCTGCTTAGAGAGAAAGTAGTTATCACCCTCTTGGGCGAAAGGAGGAGAAGGAAATTCTTTCATGTGCATAAGATATGCCATTGAAACTTGATAGGTGGTTGTTAGCATATGTAGTGGATCCTCTAAGTATGTAAGGATTTTATTTTTAATTGAATTACACATAATAGAGAGATGATATGTTAAAGAAGTAATGAAATATTGTATTAAGGAAAAGTAAACATTGCTTTGAAGGAAATGGATCTTGAAATTTTTGTCAATAAATTTGTTAATATCATCCCTTATTATAAAAATTAAGTATGAGAGGGAAAGAATGAAGCTTTGCATTAACATATAGTAAACTTCATCATTTATATATATGATAGGACCAAGTATGGACTCCATATTGTTTGCAAGAAATGTTTTGATTTGAGTGAAATCCATTTTTATTTTATATGTGAAATCTAATTTAAATGTAAGGTGATACATCATGGAGACAAATGGACATAGTATATGCAACTAGGGTTTGAAATAAAATGATTTTCAAAATTATTATGGTAAATTTTAAAATTTAAATGGGAAATTCTGATTTAAATATGCAGGATATAAATGTGCAATCTAAACTCAATCTAAAGTACAAAAACTCATAGTTCAAACTTTATTGATGCCATTAGATCTCTGTGTAGGCAACTAAGGTTTGAGTGAAATAATTTTTAAAATTACTATAGTTAATTTTAAAAATTAAAATGTGAATTTATGATTTAAATATGCAGGAAAAATTAGAAAAATCAGCAAGAAATTTTTCCCAGGGTTTCTAGGGGTTTTATGCACAAACGAAGTAAGTTGGGTTCACCAAATGATTTAACTTTTTTTAGAATATTGGAGTCTTATTCCTAATTTAAGCTAAGGGTCTGGATTAATAAATTAATAAATAATATTGCAATAATTAAAGTCTTGATTTGTATATTTTATTTATTTTTTGTACCTTTCTAAAAATAGTAATAAATTAGGAGAAATATAACTTATCTTAAAATAGACTGAAATGGCTATTACAAGGTCTAAAACTAGTTTTGAAATATTAGGATAGTGTCACAAATCAGAATCTGAATTTCATTTTATGAAAAGATAAGACTGTCAAAAATAGGACACGTTGGGGTTCAGTGTTGTCCTCTTCTGCTACTATTATCCAAACTACTCAAAGAGACTTGATTTTTTTGGGTTCTTTACAATGTTCCTGTGTGAACCTACCTATGAAATTTAAAGTGTTGAATGTTGACAAAGCTCATTTTAAATATGTTTTTAATCTTCAAACCTTAACCCTCCATCATGCTTGATAAACAAGATTTAAATCACTTGAAAGGGGGGTTAGTGTGTGTAAGATGCACTGAACATGTGATCCACACCTCTTGTGTGGGCACGTTACCTACATAAAAATACTCTAAAGAGGGATCAAGCCATATGTAGTTCACCCACTTAATGTACTTTGTGAAATAGTGTGATGCAAATGCAAAAATGCCAAATTAAGAGTGTTTGAGGTGGCTAGGGATTGATGTGAGAGTTTAAATGTGTTTGCAGTTATGTTGGGTGACTGTATATAGAGAATAGGAAATTTTGATGTAGTGGTTTGTTTGTATTCTTACGTGCTTTGTAAGATTTGTCATGTCCCTTCTAAATGAACTTTAAATGAGATTTTATATAAAACTATTGGTCATGGGTTAGATGTATTCGTGCTAGGCTGACATGATAAAGAATATAAATTAGGAGAAAATGACCCTTTGGGCTCAAATTGTGATTGGATAAGAGCACCAAAAATGGGACACCCTAGGGTTTGATGCTATAGTTTAGGTATGGCATTCTTATCGTACAAGCTCGGGACTTGGGGGGATAAAATTGGCCTATGAAATAGTGTTTGGTTGAGTTGGAATGACCATCTAGAAGGCCATGGACGACTAGTAATGAACAAAAAGGTGTCTATAAGGGTCACAAGAGCATGCAAAAAGGACCTATGGATAAGGTGTCACAAGCCACACTCAAGCTACCAATTTGGATATTTTATATGACTACATTTGCCTCCCCTTTATTCTAGTGATGTAACAAAGTGAAATACTAGGATAAAAAAAATTAGAAAGTGTACTTGAACTTACCTACTAGGGTAAAGTCCATGAAGCTATGTGATATTGATTGTGCATAGAGAGAGCACATCATAAAGTGTAAATCTATAAGAGAAAACAAAGAGTAGATCAGTTCTTACTAGGCATATTATGTTTAAAATAAGAATGCACAAAGGTTAGATAAAAGAGAGAGGAAGAGAAAGGAATGAATACACCTCATTAGGTACATGAACCAATACAAAACCTATTGTGATGTTGAGTGTTGTTGGGTATGTATTGAACCAAGAGTAATATCACAAATGGAGTTGAGTGCTCAATTTCCTCAGAGTGGCTCAAGAATGTAAAGGTTGGCCCTTTGGCTCCATCATCACCCACTAAATGAAGCTATGTGATCATGTATGTGCTAATCGATGTTTGGACTGTGTGTCTAATACTTCTAAGTAGGTAGCTCAAGAATACAAAGGCTAGTAAGTCCTTTGGCTCCATCATTGCCCACTAATTGAAACTATGAACTGATATCAGTATGAATGTGTGTCGTATGAGATGGCTCTTAAAGCTCATGAATGCTTTTGGAATATAATAATGTGGCATGAATAATGGAATGTATATTGAAAACTAGGCAAATCTTGGCCACATCGAGAGGTAGAGATTAGGCTTGTATGAAAGCCACTCTACAATGAGGAATTAGGCTTATGTAGAAGCCACTCGAGAATGATGCCAACCACTTGTAGATGAAATAAGGCACACAACTATTGAGAATTGAGAATACCTAGGTAATGTACTAAACTTGGAAACAAAAGAAGTCAAATGTGTCATGCACATTACCCCTAATCACTGGTGTTTGTAAAATAAATTATGATCTGAAAATTATACCGAATACCCAATCTAAAACTGGAAGCAAGAGCCATCTTGTTGTGCATGATGCCTCCCATATCTAGATTCTCTAAGAAAAACTATACTAAAACTATTGAATTTGAATTGATCTATATCTAAAAAAACTATAACTGAACTTACCTTTTTATCTATTTTTAGAAAATTTGGGTTTTTTGTTGTTTCAATAGGAGCACCAAAAACATGACACCTTGGTGTCTGACACTCTAATCCAAGTTCGGTGCTCTTGTCCTTTATTATTTCTAATGATTGTTTTGTGTTCATCATTATTTTCTTGGTTTGTTCTACTTGGTTTGAATTTTGGTTGTTGTTTTGATTGTTTTAAAAATTGATTTTTGATCTGTAGGAGGCTCTAATCTCTATGACAAAACCCTTGATTGTTACCCCCTCTTCTGAGGGTAGGAATGAAGACCCTGTAATGACTTCCCTTGGAAGAAAGAGCCTTGTAAGTGCGTTATACTATAAAATACATTATATAGCAATGATAATTGAAAATAAGTCTCAAGATATAACATAGTTTGTTTTGAAGGTTGTTAGATCAATAGGGGTATGCCTAGATAGATGTAACAATGTAATAACATGTGTAATGTATTGAAATGAAACTAAAAAGTCTAGTTAGTTGTTAGTCGTCAAGGAGGGATGAAGCATGATGTCCATCATGACATCTGAGAAAGTGAGATAATACATGATATAGATCATGGCATTACATATAATTGAGAAGTAAACAAGCAAACAAGTATGCATGATAAGAAGCAAGAACCATACAAGAGTGGCCAAAGGGCCAAGAAAACAAGGGCTATGGGCACATGTCACTCAAACTAGGAAATCAAGCATACAATGCATGTTCAAATGCCACATACACATGCAATTAAAAATAAGCAAGGTTGGCATGAGGGCCACAAGCACATAAAATATTACAGGCAAAGGACATTGGTAAATGTCTTAAGATACACACAATAATATAAGCAAAGGACATTGGAAAATGTCCTAAGGCACACATAAGAGACAAAATAGGAACTGAAAATGCAATCACATCTAGCTACATAAAGTAAGAAAGGAAGGCATATAAATGTTGTAAATACAATCACATCTAACTAATCAAAGCAAGAAGTGAAAGTATGTAAGACATGGAGTACAAGACTAGGTAGATACTTAAAATACAATTTATACTAGTGATTGTTGATAGAATAATCTATGCAAGCTAGTAAGTAATGTATATCAACATGATATATAGAGTGTGTGGTGCAGGAATGACATAATTTTGATGGTGTAGTCATGTACAAAATGCCCCTAACAAGTAGATATGTCGATGTATGTCTTGAATGTAATAGGATGCCCCCTCAATGGGTAGAGTGAGGCAATCAAGGATTTAGATATCACTACACATACTCAAAAAAGATCAAGTGAAGCATGGTAATGTCGATAAATTGACAAATAATAGCATATAACAACAAAGTGTAAGTCTAGCATGGTAGTAGAAATGTAAAGCATGGATAATACATACAATTGAAATGTTTTTGAATTATTTGAATGTTTTTGGATTTTTGATAATAAGTTGTGTACAATCAATCATAAGGAGACTATGTATAAGTAATTGGAAAAGAAGCTATGTATATGAAATACTGAAATGACATGATAATAACTGATGAGTCTTATGAGAGACTCCCTATCATGGTGTCTTGTATCAAACAAAGGAATCATGTGTGATTGTGAAGCATGAGGGAATGGCTAAAACTATGACTTGGAATATTCATATTCATTATCGATATCTTGGAAATCATAATAACATGTATTGTTCTACTCATCATTATCATCTTGATCTTGAACCAATGGAATGCTAGTGTTGAATTTTGTTGTATTTGGATATTTTTCTTTGATAAATTATGTCTGTGAGTGATTTACCTTAGGATGTTCAATAAATCTCAAACCTTGGTGACAAACATTATCAACTGCTAGAGTAGGAGTAGTGATGCCTTGAGCATGCTTGCCCAACCCATGACCTTGATAATCAAACTATTATAGATATTTTTAACAAAACCCATACTACTTTAGAATTTGAGCCTTATTTTGGAGAGGTAGATTTGTATCTTTTTCATGCTTTACTTATGTTTGTGGTACTGTTTCTTGCTCTAATTTTACTTTTTGATCCTTTTATTGTTTTGAGTTATGCTTTGGTAACCACTTTTGTATTATTTATAAATGTGATCCATTGTGAATGTGTTCATGTGTCACTATGGATTGCTTGATTGATTTACCTTGTATAGGTTCCTCATTATCAATTATCTATTTTATATGTTTTTTTAATGCTAAACATGAATCTGTGTGATGCCCATGCATTATATGATATGCACAATAATATATGGATATTCTCACTAGATGTAGAGGAGATAGTTTGATGAACTTAGATTTAATCATTTCCCTTAGTACCTCATGTGAACTCTTATTTGATCTTTTAATGCTTTTTGAATCACTAGTTGTAGAGTTACTTTGTTGTGATTTCTTGTTTTTGTAATAACTCGCCTAGTTGTTCATAGAAAAAGTAGTATTTTTTTAAAAACTAAATGTTGAACATTCTTTCAACAACAATTGCTAGAATAATTTAGTCAGTCATATAATCAAAATTTTCAAGTAAAAATAGTTTCAACAATCCAATACTACAAACAATAGAATAAAATGTAAGATACAAAAAGTTTACTATCTCACGAGGAACATTAGCACAATCCAAATTCCCATACTAAGTATTGGTACTAATTCAACTAGTCGCATAGATTTTTAAACAATCAATTATACCCTAACATAACCTAAGGATCTAAACCCGATGCCCTCACCACAATCTTGGGTAGCCTACATATCCACTCCTCAGATTCAGGGTCCGATGTAGTTCTCCTTTCAAATGTGATGGTCTCCTCCATGAGACGTCACCATCGAAGGGGTTGGCACTCTAAGCTAAACATAGAACAAACTACTTGCGACATAGATAAGCTTTTAAATATCAAGTATACAATCCCACAGCTAAGTGATACACTCAAATATAACACCTTACTATCCAGGGTTGTGTGCTTACCCAAGCACTTCCACATAAAAACCTAGATAACATCAATGATGAAATAATCTTCATTCATAGTTCCATACAAAATCACATGCTAGGCATAGAAGTAAGATAAGTACACAAAACAAAGTAAGACATACAATACATTACATTTTAACCTATCATTTATTTATACTCTCAAGATTGTACACATGCATACATGTTATCCTGCTAACTGTTATGAATGTATTGCTCAAGTAATAACGAATAAAATCATTAGAATAATCAATTTAGGTAAGAGTCCAAACATACAGTTACAGTATATACCACCCAAGTATATACATCTAAGTTGAAGTATCCTATGATATCTCATACTATTATAGTTCATGATCACTCTACCCAAACATTAATAACTATAACATATATATTTATTTAGGTATGGGTCAAGATATAATTAATATAGTATATACCACCCAAGTAATTTTTGGATTGTAAAACCTTATGACATCCCATACAATCATAGGTCTTTGCGTTTGAGTATCCTACTCAATACCAACAACAATCTTCCACCCAACCATAACAATAAATCAAGTCAGGATTATACTATCTGAGTATACCTTCAATAATTATCTGAAGAGAGTATAATCTCTAGGTACACCTCATGATGCACTATGTTATTCTATAAATTTCTAGTCACTTGCTCAGTTAGCTTTCTCATGCAATATATCGCATAAAAAATTTCATCCTACTAGATGCAACAAACTTGATCCTGTCGACAAGTTTGCATAATAGTACTATGCCACATAAAGGCTATTTGCTTTCACTAGCATTTACAATATATGTCATTCTAAGGAATACCTATCAAGGTTAGTTTCCTATGCCCATGCTCACTCCCTAAGATACCATACATATCTATGATGTCACCTACATATGTAGAATTAAGGCTAGATGTAGTTCTACCAACTACTAAAGTTATACGTAATTACTGGAAAATTGCATACATAAGTAAGGATAACCATGTTCCTTAACTATAGTGAGAAGACTCAATAGGCCTCCATAGAATATAACTTGCATCAAAACTCACATAAGCTAGGACGTAAAAGATGTACATTATCACATAACATATATACATATAGATAGTTGTACACAAATAAATAATTGTACATGGGAAAACTTCTCACGGTCTCTAGCATATAACTAGGTTTGTCTCAGTCACAAAATGTATAAAATACCATGTCTAAATGCAAATTAGACATACAAGCATCTAGTAACTACATAATGACATAGCTATCGCTGGTCTCACAATACAACAATGACTATTCATGTAAAATAATATTATATTTACAAATTCTATAGGCATTTAGCCTTATATAAAATATAAAGATAACTAACTCTCTAGAGCTCAATTTACACCAACTCATGTATCTCTGATTACCTCAAGTGTTGTTTATAAGAATTTACTGTAGTGGGGGAGGGAGAGTATCATTCGAGCGCTTACCACTCCAACCATGGACCAATGATCCCCCTCACAATCCCCTATCAGGAAATTGTCCTCCCTACATGGATAGGTAGATAGAATGATACATGAAATCCAGAACGAGACATGTTAGTACCCCCTTATGCTATAAGATTCTACTACATAACATGTATCAAAAGAAAAATATGTTTCTACTATGATATCGCATAATACGCAAATCATACATATGAATTGACAATCATTACTTTGGCCAAAGTTTTTAAATAACATATGATCATTTAGATCAGTCAAATTCATAACACATCACTTGATTGGGTTATCCATACCCATCATTGGTGATGCTATCCAGGCTCAAGAAATTGTCTTGTTGATTGGGTAGTATCATCAATGTGGGTCCCATAATGTACATAATAGATAAATAATCCAAAGCATAAGCTCACCATCTGGGTAACTAATCTAAGGATCATGATCACATAAATTCAATATCTAATATAATTAAACATATATTAACAAAACCATGCCAACCAAATATGACAACAAAAGTTTATATTAACTTAATTATAATAGATAATTTTAAGCAAAATTCAATTATTTGTACAAAAGAAGTACATTTAAGAAAGCAAAGATTTCTCAAACATTTTTTGGAATGGTTAAGTTTGATTTTCCCTAAAACCAAAAAAATTAAGGAAAGGCTCTAATTACCCATTTTTCATAATTTTTAAAATAACACAAAAATACATATTCCACAATTCATTCATTTTCAAACATGTTTTGTTGATTTATTTAATAGCCTTATTTTATCTTTTATTTCATATAAAAACCCCTAATATAAAGAAATGAAATAAAACCCCTACCCCTACATAATTCTAATCACATCGTATAAAACAATGGCGATAATCAAATTGTATGTTTCAAGCAAAATTGATTTATATTTATTTCAACAAAATTTGTTTTATGATATGTTTTTAAATAAGGAAGCTTCTTCTAATCACACAGGGAGATTATGATTAAAGAACTTACTATCCACTATATAATTTTTTGATTATATAGTAACTAATATAATATAATATTAATATTAAATAATTTATATTACCTCTTATCTCAACCTAAATAATATCTAATCATATTTATTTTATATATTTATAACTATAAATTCAAACCATATTTATTAAAATTTAAACATATAAAATATTTAAACCAGCTAAATATGGGACTCCCACTACCCTTCCCATTAATTCACAATAACAAGAAAACAAATGTGCTCTGGCTAATCACCGCTAATGACCCAGATCGGGCACGAGTTGGGTAAATGGGACTGAAAAGGCAACTCTGATAGGTATTATGAAGATCCACTCTGGGGACCATCAACAAAGCCAAAATCGAATTCGCAAGTAATGGCCGACCTAATAGTTTTAAAGAACAACTCTGGGAAGAATTAAAAAAAGCCAAAAACAATAATAAAGATAAATTACCACCACGCTATGAAAGTTAACGTAGCCAATAGCTGTGAAGCATTTTGCATTCCCCGATAAAGTCATGAATTTGGCTTAATAACAACATAAATATTTAAATATTGACATCATTGATATAATTTCAAGTCTTAAGAAGGTGCGGAGGGCATTCTAAGCTCAATGAAATCCTTTGTTGAATTGGAACATAGTTCTTCTTGAGTTAAAATAGTTGGTAAAAGGGAAAGGTAAGGCATTGCTCAAGGTTGAGATAAGAAACAGATAGTGGCGTGGTCATGGGCTGAGTTAAAGACAAGAAAAGAATAGAACTTAATATGGCTACAATGTTTATGTTAAATAAAAAGGCTAGTTTGGGAAGTTTGAACCCAAGGCATGGTGATAACAAGCAATGCATAAAGGCAATGAAGAAGGGAATATCAACCACTAAGTCAAGGAAATGATAAAAGAAACTTCCTATACATTTCCCACAAGCTTTCTATAGGGTTTATTACAAATACACAAAATTTCCCTGATTTTAAATATACTGTATAAATATATTTCTATCTATAACCCAAAATTCTTTTATTACAAAATATTCTATTAAAATAATTACAATACCCACCTGCTATGCTTTTCCCTTTGTTGTAGATGAAATTTCCCTTTTGCATCCCAAAGCTTTCTTTTTCTTCTTGCAACTTCTGCTTCCCTTTCTCGTATATCTTTTGTGTATCAAATTTCCCTCTTTCCCTTTTCTTAATACTGTTTAACTCCCATTTCTTATTATTTGCATGCCACTTGAAACCAAAAGTTGTAGGATTTGTTTCCAATAATTAACTGGGAGTTCCCACAAGTAATTATTTGATAACTTCCCAATCTATCACCCTTGATTTTCCAAGTTAAGAATGGGGTAACTCAACTTCACCTTTTCAATTAAAGTAAAGTATATGCTCATCCTAGTGTTTAATTATGATTTATACTAATTTTAATTAGTGTAATTAATATGTTGAATATCATAAATTAATAATTGTCTAATATAATAATTAAATAATTTAAAATTATAATAAATCTTTATTTTGATAAATTAAATATAGTATTACTACTATTTTAATTTCCCATTGAAAGATGCGTCCACCTCATATCAAATATGTATTTAGTCTGAGTCATCATATGTATAATCAATGATGCAAAACTAACAAGTATATAACTATACTGCACAAAATAATAAAATACAATATTAACATCATGTATATAAATCATCAATATCACTGTTTCCAATAGTATTTGTCATTGTACTCAAATCAAAGCAATATAGAATTAGTTATTAACTATTTCAAATCCACAGATTTAAAAGTAAAATCATAGGGTGAAATCAGGATGTAACAATTTTGATATGTAACATTGCTTGCAACCAATTGACTAGGTGAATGTGCATATACATGATTGACACTAGGATGCCTGAGGCTTTTATATTATAATATAATTTTTCAATGTTGTGATCTTTTCACATAATAGCTTATTATGCATTTGTAAATCTAAAATTAACTTTCTCATATTGGTCATTTAAGCCCTTAGAATCTTACAAGTGCAAACCCTAGTTGCTTTCGACTGAACATGGAAGCACATACATTGAAGAGGGTTTGAAGAAGCCATAGGTTGAATGTATGCATTAAGAACAATAGTATAGGCTACCTCATCATTTGGAGGGGTGATAACATGAACCTGGTTAGAGGGAAAGTAACTATCACCCTCTTGAGGGAGAGGAGGAGAAAGAAATTCTTTTATGTGCATAAGATATGACATTGAAACTTGAAAAGTGGTTGTTAGTATATGTAGTGGATCCTCTAAGTATTTAAGGATTTTATTCTTAATTGAATTACACATAATAGAGAGATAGCATGTTAAAGAAGTAATGAAATCTTGTATTAAGGAAAAGTAAACATTGCTTTGAAGGAAATGGATCTTGACATTTTTATCAATAAATTTGTTAATATCATTGTTTCTCTAAGTTTTTCGCTAATTATATTCATAAGAAAGAAGAAACTAAGGTTAAGAAGGTCTTGGGTTTGACGTTACCCAGATTTAGTGCGCACCGTATCCAAGCTTTGTGGGAGCTCCTCTTTGGCTGTGGAGGAAACACCTGCAGAAAGAATGAAACTCAAACAAGGAAAATGTTAGAAGAGGATATGGTGGACTGCCAAGCTACGCGCTCGGTCCCGGACGCATGAAGCTCCCTAAGGGATGGCAGTCCACTATTTAAAGAAAAGAGTGTTGTATAAAAATAAATGATAAAAGACTTAAAGAAATGGAAAGGTAGTGTTGGGGATCAACCAACAAACTTGATTACTTTTATGTAAGCAATTAAACATGAAATTAAACCAGAATTGAAAATAACTAGAATCAGAAATAGCAAAGAATAAGAGATACAAAAAACCACCCTAAAAACTTGTATTAAACTCTTCCAAAAAGAAATACAATGAAGAAGCTACACACTTTCTTCTCACACCTCTCAGATGTACAAATCTCTTTCCCTCAAGAGTTTACAATCAATTCCAACAACCTGGATTGATACACACATATACAATATGTCCTGTATTGTTCTCATACACTTACACAAGCATACAAGCTATGAAGATCTATCCCATTATATAAGATTAGGGATCATGAGCAATGCATTTACAACGATTAGATACACCTCCTAATCAAAGGCTCAAAACAGTCCTACTAAAGATAGAGACACGGACTTACAACTAACAGCTAATCTAATCATGCAAACATTCTATTATGTCCACGAAAATAGATTCTGGATGCACAGGTGACCGACGTCGGTCCTTGCCTGTCTACCTATGACCGACGTCGGCTGATATATGACCAATGCCGACAGCTACTGGTCGACTCCTTGCCATCATCGGTGACTGTGTAAATCCAGAAAGTTCAGCATCCGCTCATCTGGTGAAGGTTTTAGCTCCACACCTTAACAGGTAGAATTTTGTACTTATTCCATATAGTCTCAAAATGTTATAGAATGTTGGCCGAAGGTTTTGTCTGGTATATGGGCTATTTGGATAGGTTTTCTGGTTTGCACAGTCGCCAATGTTGGTTAGTCTGCCAAGGTCGGTCTGGAATGCTGTCGACGTTAGTTGGGTTGTCAATGTCAAAAGGGGCAGTGGGCTTTGGATGGGTTTTAGAATATTTTTGTAATGGACAGAAGATTTTTTGGGAATTTAGAGGTTTATGCAGGGTTGCGAGATGGTGAATGAGGTCTGAGGAAGGGTAAGGTAGATGATAGGTGTGAAAAGAGGGTAAGAATAAAAAGAAGGCCTTTCAGCCGCTCCATGGAAGAAGTCGGGTCTCTTAATAGTATTTAGAAATATCAAATGGAAACTAATTAACAAAGCATTCTAAAATACTGAAATGAGAAGCAGAATACTTAGCTCTTTTAGGTGAAGAACCAGAGGTGTCAGAATGCTTATTCCCATTATGGCTGATGTTGAGGTCCTCGTACAATGTTTCAATCCAGTATTCTGGAATGACTTGTGCAGAGCTTTAGTAGCTAGGAGAATGATACTCGAATTTTGGTGCTTGAATCAGAATGTGCGTGCGAATGTGGAAGAAGGCGGGGGGGAGCTCAATGCTTAGAGCTTGGCTTATGTAACCGACGTCGGCAATTTCGCTGGCGTCGATCGATTGTTGACCGATGTCGGTGGAGGGAGAATAGGTAAAAGGGCTATTTTTAGCCCTCTGCCCGTTTATCCACCCACCAAGTGCTTTTTCCATTGGAGAACGGTCAAAACACGGGCTTATTAGGCATGGAAGTTAGTTAGGGAATTAAGAGGGGGTAAGAATAGGTTATGGGTAGTTAGGATTTGGAAGACCAAGTCTCAAGCTGACTCATAGGCTAAGAAACGGTCTTAGGGTGAGGTGTCTAGGTGAGGTGTCCAAGGTAAAAGGGGTTCAAGTGTGGGTTAGGAGTGTTAACGTTTAGCAATGGACCAAGGGGGGGTTGACATGATATTGGTGTCTACAATCATCCCTTATTATAAAAAATACACATGAGAGGTAAAGAATGAAGCTTTGTATTAATATACAGTAAACTTCATCATTCATATAGATGATAGGACTGAGTATGGACTCATTATTTACAATAAATATTTGGATATGAGTGAAATCCATTTTTGATTTTATATGCAAAGTCTAATTTAAATGTAAGGTGATACCTCAGGGAGACAAAGGGACCTAGTATATGCAAATGGGGTTTGAAATAAAATGATTTTGAAAATTATTATGGTAAATTTTAAAAATTAGGTGGGAAATTTTGATTTAAATATGTAGAAAAAAATCAGAATAATATTGGAAAAATACCAGGACCTAGTATAGGCAACTAGGGTTTGAATGAAATAATTTTTAAAACTACTATGGTGAATTTTAAAAATTAAAATATGATTTTTTAATTTAAATATGTAGGAAAAATTAGAAAAATATTATAAAAATCAGCAAGGAATTTTCTCTAGGGTTTCTAGGGTTTTTATGTGCAAATGAAATAAGTCATATTCATCAAATGATTTAACTTTTTTTGGGAATATTAGAGTCTTATTCCTAATTTAAGTTAAGGATCTGGATTAATAAATTAGTAAATAATTAATCTTGATTTGTATATTTTATTTGTCTTTTGTATCTTTTTTAAATAGTAATAAATTAGGAGAAATATAACTTAACTTAAAACAAGTTAAAATGACTATTGTAGGGTCTGAAACTCGTTGTGTAGAACTGTGACAGTATTGCAAATAAAAATCTAGATTTTATTTTGTGAAAGGATAGGACCGTAGAAAATAAGACACCCTAAGGTCCAACACTATTGTCCTCTTCTGCTGCTGTTGTCCAAACTGCTCATAGAGACTTGATTTTTCTAGGTTCTTTGCATTGTTCTTGTGTGAGCCTGCCTGTGAAATTTCAAGTGTTGAATGTGGATGAATCTCATTTTAAAGTTGTTTTTAATCTTCAAACCCTAACCCTCCATCATTCTTGATAAACAAGATTTGAATCACTTAAAAGGGGGGGTTAATGTGTATAAAATGCATTGAACATGTGATCCACACCCCTCGTGTGGGCACGCTACCTATGTACTAATACTTTGAAGAGGGATCAAGCCATATGTAGTTCTTTCACTTGATGTGCTTTATGCAATAGTGTGATATAAATGCAAAAATGCCAAATTGAGAGTGTCTGAGGTGGCTAGGGACTGATGTGAGAGTTTGAATGTATTTGTAGTTGTGTTGGGTGACTGTATACAGAGAATAAGAAAGTTTGACTTAGTGGTTTGTTTGTATTCTTGTTTGCTTTGTAATATTTATCACCTCCCTTCTAAAAGAATTTTGAATGGGCTTTTATAGGGAACTATTGGTCATGGGTTAGATGTATTTACACTAGGTCAACATGATGAAGAATAGGAATCGAGAGAAAATGACCATTTGGACTCAAATTATGATTGGATAGAAGCACCAAAAATGGGACACCCAATGGTCCAATACTATAGTCCAAGTATGGCACTCTTATCATATAGGCTCAAGACCTGGGAGATAGAATTGGCTTGGAAAATATAGTTTGGCTGAGTTGGAATGACTGTCTGGAAGGCCACATATGACTGGTAATGAGAAAAAGGTGTCTAGAAGGGTCACAAGAGCATTCAAGAAGGACCTATGGATAGGGTGTCACAAGCCACACTCAAGCTACCAATTTAGACATTTTATATGACTACATTATCCCATATTACGGTGGTGTATGAATAAATGGTGTAATATGTTAGATGCCTTAACCATGACTTATGACCTATAAAATGTATTTGGACTTGAGTTTTGGGCTATTAGGTTTGTATGAAATCAAAATTAGGAGAAATAGGTATTCTGCTCTTAATGTGCAAGTGTGATTTTGGTGCTTTTCAGTGTGGAAGCCTCTTGTGTGTAAAATGGTTTGAAAAGTGTTTATATAGTCACATCATTGAAAATACTTTGCATGGGGCTCATTAGGGACATAGGTAGACCTTCCTATAGCTTTGAATTTAGCAAATTAGTCATTATTTATTGGGAAGATAGGAGGGGGGAAGGACACTAGAGCGATGAACCATAGTCCCCTAGGGTGATCTTGTTCAATGGGTCATTTTACCATGTTGATGGTTATGCAAGGCCTAAAATGTGTCTAAGGTTGATATGCATGTGTCTTAGTCCATTCAGGGTTCATCTATTAGCTTAGAAGAGTGTGCAAGGTGGTCAAAAGTGATCAAAAGGGGCTCTGATATAGGTATAGAGTGAAGTATGAAAAAAGTGGTCACAAGTCCACAATTTTAGCTAAACGTTAATTTTACGTGTCGACAACATCCTTGTCTAAGTTCTCTCTACACCAAATAAGCTGGTAAAACCATGAGATTGCTTAGACTTGCCATATTCTACTTAAGGTTTCATAGAATCCCATTTGTTGACCATGAGACCTTACCCCTTTTTATCATTTTAACATTTCCCCTTTAGTTTACTTTACTTTACTCACATAACTACTCATATTGCTTATTTTTAATCATTTACCTTAATAGAGGTCTAGTTAGAACTATTTCATTATGCCATAGGCTTAGGCTTTGGAACCCTTTCCTCTTGGTATTTACAAAATAGGCACCCCTCTTATAGGTCTGCAAATCCATTGGTCACTACTTGAACATCAAGTATCACTGTCTCTATTTGATTAACTTTTTTTGAGTTTAGATCTATTGAGATAAGATAGTTGTCAGTTAATATAAGCCTTACTTTATGTTTTTATGTGTGTTAGTGATATTTGAACATGTTCTTTATATGCAGCCCCTTGGCCTTTTTACATGTTTTGTGTGCGTTGCATGTGTTATTTGTGTATGTGTCATGGAGATGACTCTTGTTTGCCTAGTTTAAGATGACATAATATATGTCATGCATCTTCCCCTGAGTAGTGTTATATCATGTGCAAGTACTTGATTTTGATCATTTTTTCATTGTGTGCATAATTGCTAACACATATCTAGACATGACACTATGTATGCTTGGTTCTACATGTATCATACATTATTATTTTTCTTAGATTTTCAATATGATGCCATGATTTATAATGTTATCATTAATGCTCTAGATTTTAACATTTTCTATAACGTCATTCACATAACTTTTTATTTTGAGCTAAATTACTATGTAAGCTTCACAACTCACCTCAAAATAGGGGGGATACATAATGTCTTGTCTTAGAGACTAAACTAAAATAATCTATTGCACAAACATAAAAAAATAATAATTGCTTAGTTGATTACAATACATACTCAGTTCTTGACCACAAATCATATTTAAACATAAACACACCATTTGGATGATAAAATAGGTCATGGATATCGAGGACAACACACTTTTATCCCAAGGGTTAAAAACAACATTTTCCATATCTCTTAAAATTATACTAACTTTATAGAATAGTTTTCAATAGTTACTCATAAATAGTTTTCAGAAACTATGCACAAGTTATCACAATTGTTTTCAGATTGAGGGCATCATGTACAACATGTGTTCCTTAGTTTTACACATGCTTACTCTTAAATTCATTTAATATTACTTAGTTATCAGAATCTAGATACTTAGATATCAAATTAGGGGCATGTGTGCAACACATGGTCACTTTTTATTCAAATTTGCACTAGTTTCCAAACAAGGAATGACAATTTATATCGTTCTCTATGTTGTACACACTAGAGTTAGATCATACTATTTTTTCATCAATTTTTCACCACAAATGAATTGTATTCCATCTGTAGTGGTTGATTCAACTTTTTGCACATGTTTTGCACTAAAATGATCTATTAGAATTCATTCAGAGATTCCAAACTACTATACTACCTTGAGTTGTGTGATGATGGAGTCAAGAGAATCTTGAGTTCTTAATCACATTTTCCTATCAGTGAGGATTGAGGCATGCACAATCCAATCCAATTGTTTTAACTAAAATAAATCTCCAAGGGTTTCACCATCACTAGTCACCAGTTTTGCACCAGAAAACACAACGGTTTATGTATATGAAAAATGTCTCTTCATTCCATGTTATATGATTTATAAGTTTCTTATCTTTATTGTCAGATTTTCATCCTAAGTAAGGACTGGTTTATACATGTTTCATTTTAGGCTTGCATCAAGCGAAGTTCAACATGTGGTCTACATCTAACCCTAGTCAACATAAGTAAGCTTAGATATAACTCTCATTCTATTACTCTAGTAATTTTGCTTTACTGCATTATTATAATAAAGTAGAAGTAAATATAGTCACTAAAATTAGAATTTAATGCTAAAACAATGTACTTGTGAGCACTCCTTATACACACTTAGCCTATGTTATATTCTACAGTTCCAAACCACTATTCCTCTACTTCTATGAGAATGATCCTTATCCTTAGGCAACTTTGATACTGAATATTCCTATTACTCATTCCAAGCAACTTTAAATCACTATTAGACTATTTAACACTTCTAATTTAGTTGTCTCTACTACTTAGGTAAGGTCACTCCTTCAGGACAATCCTGTTGGTCGATAGTGTCTTAAGTTACCAATTTTATCCTCCCTTGAAACAATGACTAATTGTTCAAATTAAAATTCACCTAACAAGTCATGCCTCACATTTCACAAGTCCCAATCAATTAAATCCCCAAAATACCATTATAGAAGCACATTTTCTATTTATTTGTTGATTGGTTGGCGAGAGCTTTCTATATTACAAATACTAGAATAATTCTAACTGCATAACTAAAAGGAAAACACTTAAACTTTCTAATTTTGAGTCCCTATAACCCAAGTAGCCCTAAGTTAAGTTTGAATACACCTCCAATGTTACAAGTCATTATTGAAACACATAATTACACTAGGATTGCAACATCATATAACTTTACACTAATTTTTCACACACACCACTATAGCATGAGAGAGTTACATAGAGTTGGATCCCTGTTTGGAATATTAGCATGCAGGAAAATCTCAACACATGGGTGTTGAGGTCAAGCACAACTTCAACACCTAGCTCATTTTTCCCATTAATTACATTTATTCATCTTTATCATTAAGCCAGGGTTCCAAGTGAAGACTGAGGTACACAACAACTCCCATAATAAATCAAATAGATCCAATCACACACATGAAACCTACAGGTGAAGGTGCATCAATATGAAAATACATAGAAGGTAAAAACTCTACAAGATGCTGACACACCCTATAGACAATAACATAAGATGACCTTGTCCAAATAACATGACCTTATCCCAGATTCAAATGGAGCTCTATTCTTGATTCACAATCACATCACATGGTCCCACAGTAGATCACATAGTATCTATTGTTGTCCATCATATATAAGCATCAACTAAGTTATCTGGCTTTATTACTTCTCCCTTTTCACATCTTTCTATAAATATGAAGTTCCAAATCAGTTGTGTATTTATTATATATTTTATACATTCTGATTTTACTCAACACTTTGTTATAATTAGATTAATACTTGTTTAATCCCCAATTTTGATTAAAAAATTCATAAAAATGTATGCCTAAAATTATAGAGATGGAAGTAGAGGATTCCCTCAAGGAGCTTAAGTCAAACCACAACCAAATCTCTATAAAGTTTCAAATGCAAATATGTAAGCCACAAGATGAACATGTTTGGGGCACTCATGAAAAACCACCAACTAAAAGGAATGTCCTCGATGAAATAAAGTTGATATACCTTTAGGGTTGCATTAAGAAATAAGCTTCACAAAGAAGACAATAAAAGGATATTTGAAATATGCAAATATCTTATTAAAAATGAGAGGCCAATGTACATAATTCAAGGAGCTCTAAGTACATGTAAAATATCTAAACCTAAGAAGAAGAAAAACAAATTTCCAACAAATCCATGGTATGATGAAGAATGAAAGACTTTAATAAGAGCATTAAGGGAGCCATTGGGTGAGACAAAGGGAAATAGAAGAATCTCTGAATAATTAGTGAGGACAAAGATAATAGAGCATGTGATAACAAGAAGGACAAATATGATACACTTAGGAAGTACAATCAAAAAATATTTAAGAGGGAACTATGCAAATAAAAAACACAAACAAAAAATAACATTACAACAATCCAATGGTTCGAGTATTCAAAACAATTATACAGACTTGAAAAGGAAAAAAACACACCTCTTATAATCAATGTCAAAGAGCTTTTCATAACTACAAACATCCAACAAGGGATTAAGAAGTTAACAACAAATAAGGATAGATGGTCTACACATAGAATATTTAAAATGGGGAGAAAAGATCTTATCACCACACATCAAATAAATATTTAATAGGGCTATTCACAATGGCTTCCCAACAAAGTGGACAACTAGCCTAACATACCTCTTTTTAAGGGTGGGGATGCTAATAACCCTTCAAACTACCAAACAGTTATGGTTAATCCCCTCTTCGTAAATTTTTTTTGAAGCATGATAGAGCGTAGAATCAATAATTGGATTAAAGGAAAGAGAGTGAAAGGGAAAATAACGTTTAGACTAAAATATTCAATGATAGATCACTATGTCACACTAAGACACTTAGTTGAGAAGGTTTAGGATTAAAAAGGTGGTCTATTATTGTTTCGTAGATTTCAAGAGGGCATTTGATACAATGCCTAGGAGAAAATTATGGAGTAGAATGGAAAAAATAAATATCCTGGTGTAATACAGGGCAATAGTCCACAAACTATATGAACAAGTCAAATCCAAAATCAAAACACAAAGGTCTGTCTGACTACTTTGGGAGTGATATAGGCATCAAACAAGGTCATCTTTTGTTTGCCACTCTATTTGGGATTTATATTGACAAACAAGACGAATGGATAGACAAGTATGAGGGTGGAGGAGTTTATTTGATTAAATATGTGGTGAAACTCCCCTTATATGTCAATAATCTAGTTCTTATAGCAGAAATAATTAAATGCTCGAAAGACCACCTACATGCCCTAGAGTGTTTATGTAAAAAAGCAGGGATGCAGGGTAACACTAGGAAAACCAAGATACTGATCTTTTCCTAAAAATAAAAAATAAACATTTCAACTTCAAATTTGAGGGGAACATGGTTGAAGTGGTATCCAAATAAAAGTACCTTGGTTTATATTGTGACAACAAACTCATTTGTGATACATGTAGAATGAAAAGAATACAAGGTGGATGGAAAGCTCTATATGCACTAAAAAATAGGTACAAATATGCAAAGTTACAGGATTGGTAGACTACTATGGTTTTATTTGGGTCACTTGTCACCCTAGTGGTCTTTTATGGGTGTGAGATATGGGGGCAACGACACTTTAGGGTTGAAATAGAAGCAAATAGAAGAGATCCATACCGCTTAATTCCAAATAACTTCAAAATCAAGGCTTCAGTTCCATATGAAATACTTCTTGCATAAACATGGACTTTCCTTTTAGAGGCAACAACTATGATCAGGGTATTATGTTATTTAAAAAATATATAAAACATGGAGAATGATAGGTAGCCTAAAGAAACAAAGAAATACGAGTTACATAGGAAATAAAGCACATGGATGAAACAAGACCACAAATATTCACATAAATGAATGTCCAAACCTTAACAAATAAATAGAAAATTATGTGTATTAAAAGTTTGGAACAATTATGTGGAGAAAAAACAAGTAGGAAACGATAAAAATATCTTAAAAAATTCAACACAATCTATAAACATCACATAAAGTCATATATAAAAATTGAAGTAAAATGGAAGGAAAAGATAGTCATAGCTCAAATAAGAACTAGTTCTCACAGAGTTAAAGTGTGAAATAAGTAAACGAAAAACCTCTAAAACATAATAAGAACAAAAAATACATTTATTTTACACCACATATGCAATAAAAATTAAAAAATGCTTCATACTCAACCTATAATAATATATAAATAAAAAATACACAAATATTAAAAATAAATATTATATTAAAACTATTTAAAAAAATAATAATAAAAATATTAAAAAAAACTGTTAACTCAAATCAATATGAAAAAAAACAATCTTCTTTAAAAAAGACTCTATCCTAAAATTATGCATTATGAAAAGATTAAAAGAACTATAATATTATGATCCCATGAACTCTTAAATCTTATTGACATAATTAAAATAATTTCAATTCATTTCATTCATTTTAAATAAAGTTGCGCATGAGTACGTGGTTGATATCCTTGTAAACCCAAGTTCAAAGCTCAACGCTCCTGGCAACGATGTAAGTGCGGGGATCCGATTTCAGTAATCTAGAAATGACAATTTAAAAAAACCTTAAAATTAATATTTCGAGCTCTCGACAGAGCCATTCTTTTTTGAAAAATTTGCGAGTCCTATACTTTCAAACCATCAAGATCAAACTTATTAACGTAGATGAGTGTCTGAAGTATACTTTGTGGCAAATCGGCAGCAAATTGAAAGAAATTATCGAATCAATCACAGAAAAGTGTTTTTCCAGGATGATTCGAGCCGTAATAGTGATGAATACGCAGGGTAAACCGCGCATCACCAAATTTTACGAACACCAGGTTAGGTTTTCTCCCCCATTATTTTCTTTTAAAAATCTGGACACATGATTTGATTTTAGTGCCCGTCAATCTAGGTTTGATCCTAAAAAATCTTTTAACAGCTTATTTTGGATAAACAAAAACCTAGCTATACATATGTGAGTGCACTTAGCTATTTGTGTGATTACGATGTTTCCAATCTTTATATGTTCCTGCCACTGTGATGCAGATGATCTTTTGGCCTGTAAATTAAAAAACTCAATCACTGTTTACAGAATATTAGGCAGCAGAAAGGGAAAGCAACAGTAAATCAGTTTCTTCTTTGAGAACTACACGTACAAAATAAATTCTTTCATATTCATAAGAAAAAATAAAATTCATCCACTTGCCCTTCCAATCTTCTATCTACTCTACCTCAAACATGCTTTTGTCTTCAATCCTAAATAGGTAAAAAGAAGTAGACTCCTAACTTGAGTGACCAATTCTAAAAATAGCTAGCAACTCCAGCTGTTCTCTTAACTCCACCAAAAGATGGCAGTTAGAAAATGACTATTATTAATAAACAACTCTTAAACATCGACTCATAAAAAGACTTTTAATTACTCCACTACAGCAAACAACATTTAACAATTGGCTACATCATTCTCCCCTTCTTTTAAAATTCTGAACCTCCTGGTTCAGATAAGATAAGATAAATATATTAATGTCCAATAAATGACCACAAAAGTAGGTCAAAGGGACTGCAGATAACAACGGGTGCAAGTACAAAGCAGGGGAACCAAAAGATTCTTGAGAAAGAAAAGAAAAGTACAAAGCCAAAGAAAGTGGCAAAATCGAAAAGAGCAATCCCACGAACCCAAAACTGAGGGTGGAAATGCAAACGAGAAGAAGAAAGGGAAGATGGCCAAGGAGAAACAATGAGGGAAGTCTATCAGGGAATGGAAGATCCAACTCTCCTAACATCTGAGGCCGATTGAAAGAAAGAAACTCTAGATGGAATGACAACCAAATGAAGAGGTGGTATTGTGGAGGCTGCCTACTTGGCTGCTCTCTGGACACTGTACTATATCTCAAAGGCTTGGTAGATCTAGTCTGTCTTCTGGTGCAGGACCTGGTATGGGCCTGGCTATGATGGCTCGGGAAACTGTGGCTAGTATCTTTGGGCCCAACAGATCTGGAGTAAGAAGCATAGCTGGTCTCACAATGACGCTTAGTGCCTCTCATTGAAGGTAGTACTGTGGAGAAGGAAGTGATCTGCCGAGTAGAATCTGGTCCGGAATGTGGCTGAAGTGTGTGCTCACAAAGTCTCAGAGCCTTCTGTATGTATAAGGCCAAGCACTTCTGATCCTCATACCTGAAGAAATCATAAAGAACCTGTGCCCTCCTAAATAGGTAGTAGAACCTCCCTCTGATCTCATAGTAAATGGGGCAGCGGAAGATGAAGTGCGTCTCTATCTTAGTCTCCTAGAGACCACACAGAGGGCAAATCCTATCAGATTGATCAAGGTGGTGATCCGTCTTGCATCGGAGTCTGTGAGAACCTACTTTGAGCTGGCCAATGGGGATGCAAAGGGCATGCATCCAGTGAGGAAGAGTATATTGAGGATGGATAATAAGACCATCACTCAACTCCAGAAAGTGCTTAGCATAAAAGGCCATTTTAGGGCGTAGCCCCCCATGAGGGTTCACCCAAGTGGTGTGGATGAACTGCCTGTAAATATCCTCTCTAATGATCTTGTTCATTACCTGTTTGGTAGGTAGAAGGTGGCCCGATGTGTCCAAGGAATACTGAAAAGGAGGAAGACGATCCATCTGAATGTCCACTGTGTGTGGATGAACTGCCTGTAAATATCCTCTCTGATGATCTTGTTCATTATCTGTTTGGTAGGTAGAAGGTGGCCCGATGCATCAAAGGAATACTGAAAAGGAGGAAGACGATCCATTTGAATGCCCACTGTCCCTAAGAGGTCAGAGTTGGTTTTATTTATCTTCTTTTGTTTCCTCTATAAATCAAACCAACGTTGTTCTTGTACAAATTCACATACACTTGCAAGAATAATTTTTGACCTGCTTGCAACCTTAGTGAACTCAGCGAAATAAAAAATGATAGGATCATTCTTCACTGTAAATCCACTTAAATCAAAACCGTGCCTTTTTTGCTTTCACGCTTACAATGGCCATCTAAAAAATGGTTCTCTCATCCTCCTTTTTTGTGTCTTTATATTCACCTCGATGCTCAATGAGAGCAATCTCTCTTGCAACTTTCAAATCAACCTCATCTCAAATTTACCTTCATGCATGCAATCATTTACATGTGTACCTTCTTCACAATATCTCCCAATCCTCTTTCTCCTCCTCTTGATGATAGATTAAGACTACATCATCTTCTTTCTTCCCTTCATTTTCATCCTCACGCTCCATGAGATCATTTTTTACAACATCTTGAACATCTTCAGTTGCACCATCTCTGTAACATCCTCACTGGGATCTACTTAGAAATGCGTGATGTTTTTTTTAATTAAACACATATATCAAATAGATTACCCACGAGAATCTACCAGAGATCTAATAAGGTATTCATGCATAATAATGGCAACCAAATCATATTACATCATAAATCATGGATCTTTAACATCATGAGAGCATGTCAAAATGAAAATATAGATTTAGTAATTATAATAACTTAGCGAGAACTGATACAAATGTACAGTCACCGTTGCCAAATAATAATTACAACTCTTCATTATAATTTTCAATAATAAGTACAATATAATACAATGTACAAATAAGATACATGGCTTCTTTGGAGCATAGTTCCCAAACTTCAAGTATTTGTGACATTCTCAAGTGTCGTCTCAATAAGTAGTACTGTTATGGGGAGGGAGAGCATCATTCGAGCGCTTTTCCACACCAACTATGGACCAACGATGCTCCGCACTAATCCCATCAAAAAATAACCCTCCCTTCACGGATGAGTAGATAGTGACGGCGTGAAAATCTAGAGAGACAAGCAAGTACCCGTGTGTTGTATGATTTCTAACTAACTAAACATACAGTGTATCATAGAAAACTCAATCTATTGCAAGATATCGCACATATATGTAAACCATACTCATGAAATGATAATGTCTCACTAAACATACTTTGGCCAAAGCTTTACGAATAGTAATATAAAAGTGATCTATAGATCAATCAAATTTATACACACTACTTGATCGGGCTGCCTTCATCTGACATTGCAATGCCAGTAAATCAGTGAAGTCCATCTCTCCTTACTCTGCATTAGCAATGCAGATTGGTCAAATACAATTCAACCACAAGATTCAAACAACTCACATCCTACTAGCAACTGCATCACATGACATGCTAAACATAGGAGTAATAACAACATACATATAATTTGTCAAACACATGCATGAATCTTACATTATATTCTATTCCATTCTAGAAATAATGATTACAGTTTTACCATCTGGGTAACTACACAATTAACTCCAGAGTTAAAATGATACAATTTGTTTCCAATTAATTACACCCTATGGCAACTCATATTACCACAGTCCAGTGTTTAATTGTAACTACTAAGTATAGAAATCAACTAATGAAGTAGTTAAAAATACATGGAAACACACATTGCAGACAATAGCTAGAAAATTTAGAACATTTTTTCAAAACACAAGTAATCCAATCTAACAATTAATTTATATTTAGGGGTTTGTAAGCAATCATTTGCTAAGTTATTTTTAATCAATTCTTTTAATTTTCAGTGAATATTTCACCCGAGAATAATAAATAAAAGAATCTACCCCAGATTTCTAAATATGCTAATAGTCATAAACACGTAACTTAATACAATTTCAAATTCCATGTGACGGTTTTTCATACAATAAGAGATCTAAAAACTCCACAAGTCTTAACCTATGATAGAAGGTAGTTATGTTTTAACTGTTCAACTCCACACACACATTGTTATGTTTAGGAATACAACCATTACAGTTAACTACGCAATAAGGGCTAAGATCTTGGATGGTCTTGTATTACCACTCACATACAATAGTCACAAATTTCAGGACTTATGCCCACCGATCAATTATAAAACTAATATCACTGTAGCTATAGTGGAAATCTATTACGTGACTTGAAAAGTTTATATTAAAAACCAGATTTAATTCTTGTTCTCTACATAATCCAAACCTAAAAGAGTCCATTCGAGTCTTGTTACAAAAGATGGATAATTATAAACTTCCTCTATAAGCTTCTATCGGCATTGACTGACGTCTATATAAGAGGTATGTTTACCTAAGTTCAAGATTTATACCTCATGATTCAAATAATAATGTTTTGTGGATGATTTAGCTTGTTAACTAATTATATTTCCTACACTTTAGCTAACGTTTTATAGTTTATAAAAATAACATTCCATTTTCAGCCAAATCTGTAGTAGGCTATTGAAACCTCACAATTAAATTTCCAACGATGTAATTGTTATTATATACTTATTTTATATACCCGGCCAGCGTCGCTATGATGCTTTAGGCAAATACAACACGGCTTCTTAACTCGCTGCGAATCACTTGAGCATCATTATGAGAAGTAAATATATTTATAATTGTTTAAAGTACTTGTTGACGCTGTGGATTGCACCTTTGACAGAAGGCTGGGCTTCTGTCTTCCATGCAGCACAATGGAAACTCCTCTCTTGCCTGTGGGTCTGGCAAAACTGAGGGGAGAGTCTCTAGATAAAGGCTAGCTCCCTTTGATGCATCTCTAATTTATTCCAGTACATTTGCTGATGTATATATATATATATATATAATGGGGGGGGTTGAAAAGAGAGAGATACTGAAACATAACCTAAACTAAGCTGGTGATGCACCAAACAAGTTTGATCTATACATACTCACACTTTGAACCATAAGAACACATACATACACTTTATCTGGTAAAAGGCCCAGACTGCAGAGAACTTAATAGAAAGGTTTAATGAAGACACACAGAAAATGAACTTACCACAGGTGCTGTAGGAAGGCACACTGTCTGATAACCCTCTCCTATCTCTGTGTTCCAGATACAGCTCTTTTTGCTATCTACAAGAATGACGCTTTGTTTATACCAGGTGTGTTGGTATCAAGCCTGTGAAAGCATCAAGAAAGAAACGACTGAACACAAGGTTAACACTCAGACACACTCAGAGATATATCCAACCAAATTAGAGGTAAAAATGCGTCTTCTATTGATTCCAGGTGAAAATTGGCAGGGCTTCGCCTTACAACATGAGAGAGATCCTTTCTCAAATGAGAAGTTACAATATATATATAGAGAGAGGAAGTAAAGGCGCCTCTTTGGAAAAGACTTTGGCGTCTTTTTACAAGTTGGCCCATGTGCGTTGAGAGCGTTGGGAAGAGGAAGCCGCTAAAAAAAATGCTGTTTCGGCTGCCTGTTTTGACTTTGGCGTTCAAACATTAATGTGAAAGCGTGGGATGCGCCTCTTTTTCTGCAAACAAGACCGCTCCTTCAAGACATTCGCGCGATTTGTCTGCTTATCAATGCAAAGTGGAGAAAAACAGGTCGCGCTGTTCACTGTTTGCGCCCCTTGTTGACCACTTGGCGGAGACTGTTCCAACTGCAGGAATAACTCACCTCCCCTTTGCCACCTGAGCTGTTTTGTCCATATTCATTTTGTCTCTTCCTAGTTTTGTCTTTTCCTCTCTTGACTCTTTTCGGCAATCTGAGCCCTCGGGGCTATCTTCTATCAATCTTTGGCTCTTTGGGCTCCCTTCTCGGCGGTCTTCTCTTCTTTTTGGCCTTAAGGCCTTTGAATTCCTTCGGGTTGGCGCTCAAGCATTTAAAGATCAACGGCTATTTCATTGGCCTGAATTTGACGTTTTCGGGGACGTCATCCCCTTTGGCAATTTCTTCGGCTTTCTTTCCTTTGTCCGGGCCTTTGTCTTATAACTCTCTCGAAGGGAAGGTGTCCCTTCAGGGCTTGGAGAAAGGTCCCTTCATTTTTGGCCGAGAGTTCCCTGCAAGGGTACCTGCCCTTCAGGGTCCTTCGGGCTCCTTTTGGTAGTCACATCCTTCGAACATTTTGTCCGAACGATATGTTTCCTTCATGTTTTTTCCGCTTACCTTTTTTTTGTCGGGCTTTTCCCCGGGTGAATTCCTTCGGGGTTCTCCCTTCGGACTTTCTGTCTTCAGCAATGTCGGGCGAATTTATTCGGACAAAAAGTCCGAAGAAATTCCTTCGGACTTTTGTCCGAAGATTTTACCTTGGCTTTTATTGCCACGGGATTTTCTTCCGAAGGATTTCTTCGGACAAAATGTCTGAAGGAATTCCTTTGGACATTTTGTCCGAAGAAATTCAGCCTTAGCCCTTTTCTTCTATCTTTGCCTTGTCCACTTTTCCGAAGGAAAACTCTGCCCTTTTGCCTTGTCTTTGATTCCTCCGCAAGGGTACTTTTGGGTCCGGAACTGCCCTCCGCAGCCTGCTTGAAAAGTCCAGTTTGTGCCTGACTGCCCTCTGCAAGGGCACTTGTCGTTCGGGCTTTGCAAGATCCCCTTTGAACCTTCCGATTGAACCAAACAATTGAACCACCCGATTGAACTGGTTCCTCTTTTTGCTGAAAGACTTGTGCAAACCAAAAATTGAACTGGCTCAAAACAACAGGGGAAGAAGGAGACTGATTTTGCCCTGCAGGGCCAAAATGGTCAACAGTACTCAGCTGGATGGAAAAGAAAAATAGGGCAATGCCCTATATAGAAAGGCCCGAATAAATTGTGATGCCATTTGCTTATACGGCTGGAAAAAGCAAGGAAACAATATTTGACGCCCCCATAATGTCTTAACTTCTATGATATAGGTACAAAAATACAATTAGTTGAGACACCATCCTTATTTCAAAGCTTGGCTAACAATCCTTTTTTTTTCCTTACACAAATCAAAAATATATTATACTCTATGTTTGAGTTAAGCAAAAACATACATAATCATGACTAAGGAGTGGCTATAGCTAGGCATATGGTGGCACCATAATTGCAGCAGACTAGTGATAATATTAAGACCATTGCCAATCGCCTGCATGCATTATTGTCTCTATGTCTTGATAGGGCGCAATCTGTTCTTTCCATAACAACATTGTTATGGCTTAGTTTAATTAAATAATATTCTCTTATGCTTTTACTCAAAATATAATATATATTTCAGATTATAATATATATATATCGACAATCGGATTTATAATTTACGAATTCTTTTAATTGTCATGGATCTAATTCATATATCCACCTTCCTCATGGCGGTGCTGATTTTCTGCAGGCAAATCTTTACCAATAGTTTAATCTATGTAGCTCTTAGTTCAACGCCTTGTTTAAAAAAAAAACACTTTTAATACCCTAGGGATTTGAATCTAGGATTGCAAGTCTGATTATATGCAAAAGATATACTAATTTGCAAATCCACGACCTTCCTAAGGCTCGAACAGGTTTCAATACAAGACAAATCTCTTTTTTTAAAATGAAATCTATAAGGCTTAAAAATGTAAAAGTGTGTTGTTATAAAATCCGCAATCCACCCAAGTGTGACGCCTGGGAAAAAGAAGATATGCTAAAGGTATTATGGCTAAGACTAAACTTAATTGAAGTTTTACCAATATAGCATGCCGCAGGTTTAATGGAGTTTATGTATTTATTTTCATTTTCTACACAATTTAATCGTGACTCAAATATGTAGAAACCAAATATTCAATCGTTCCACTAAACACACAATCAATGGACTGAGTAATAATTTGCAAATCAATTTACAACACCTACTTGGTATTCTCTATCTTCTTTTCTGAAACCGCGTCCTTTGCTTCTTTTCTGTTCTCCTCTCCAAATTTGTGCCCCTCTTCTTTTCTTCTTCAATGCATATCATGAAAATTCCCTTCAACTCTTTCCCTTAAGTAAATAAAATAGGCATAGCTCTCCTTTACAAGATTTTTGTTTTTGTCATTTAAATATATATTTTAATTCTTTTTCCTTTTTTTTTTTCCTATTTTTAATCTTTAGTTTTTCTTTTATTTTATTTCTTTGTTTTTTTCTCTTTTTTTCCCTTTTCAAAATAATTTCCATTTATTAATAAAACAATTAATATGGAATGTTCACTTGTCATAATTTATTAAATTAAATTAGCATCTAAATATGTTATAACAATTTAAATGGCAATTTTCGAAAAGTAGAAATACCCTGTATTTAAATTTATCTTTGCCAAAATTGTTCCTAACATTATTAATGACAAGATGTGTCACAACCACAAAAGAATCCGTTATGACATTTACCTATACTGGCAATCCACAGAAAACAATATCCCAAGTAAGAAATAAACACACGATAATCATTTATTTTTAATGCATTTCTACCGTGTGCTAACTACTGTGTGTGTGTGCAGGATTTCGTCAGCGCTTTGTAGACCTTCGATGTCTCCATCTACATCACTCTCTCCAATGATGCTCTTCATCCGGCATGTTTGAGAGATGAATTCTCTTGCGTCCACCTCACAACACACAAGTAATTAGATCATATCTCATGATAAACATAAAGCAATAATATAACTAAAACAATATATTAATATGTTTAAAATGTAACCACATACATTAACCAACTCATAGTAAGCAATCATGTATCATCATCTAACCAAGCAACATTCTACTATCCCATAATAGCGTAAATCTCAAGTTTAGTCAGAAATATAAACCAATATCATATGTGTCCACTATAATATCTATGAATAGTCAAATGGTTTGTTTAGTGAGGAATCGGGATGCAACAATCTCCGTGCACGATATCCATAGTTAATAAACTTCTCTCTTGTGTCTTCTCCACGCTAGAAAAATTCTCTACAAGAGATTCTTTCATCTTTTCAAAGGTCTCCTTGCTCCAAGAAACCTTTTTCCTCTTCATTTCAACAATGCATGGTGTGATCCATGCAATCTTTCTCTTCTCTTTCTCTTCTGTATGATATTGAGAAAGCTCTGTTCTCACAACCATATCTTTCAGATCCATGATGACCTCCATAATATTTTTCCTTTGTTTCTTCATCCTTTGCTGCTCGATCTCTCTTTCATCTTTCTCCATGTCCCTAAACCTCAAGGCTGAAATTCTGTCTTTGAAGATACTTGTCCACCCTTCTATCAATATCTTCAATCATTCTCAACTGTTGTCCATAGCCATAGCTACAACTTTCTTTGAGCTATTCTATACTCTCCTCAATAACAACTAAGGCTATCCCACAAGTTCTCCATTCTCAACATCTTTGGATACTCCGATACCAACTGATGTAGATGATCCTTTGGCCTGTGAATTAAAAAATTCAATCACTGTTTACAAAATATCAACGCAACATAAAGGGAAAGCAACAATAAATCAATGTCTACTTTGAGAACTACATGCACAAAATAAACTCTTTCATATTTGTCAAAAAAAAAAAATTCATCTACTTCCCCTTCCAATCTTCTATCTACTCTACCTCAAACATGGGTTTGTTTTCAATTCTAAATAGGTAACAAGAAGTAGACTCCTAACTTGAGTGACCGATTTTAAAAATAGCTAGCAACTCCAGCTATTCCCTTAACTCTACCAAAACATGGTAGTTAGGAAAATGGCTATTATTTCTAAACAACTCTTGAACAAACTCCTAAACAATGACTCCTAAAAAGACTCTTAATTAGTCCACTATAGCAAACAACATTTTGTTAGGATATGAAGCCAATATCCATGTCAATGTGATGCGGCATATTTCACTATTCATGTGCATAGGTGGAATGGGGCACATTTCATCCTTGGATGCACATGGAGAAAAATTGATGGAGATGGATAGATTTAAGTCACATAAAAGTGATTGGAGTGTGGGGCGTATTTTTTGAATGCACATGGAGGTAAGTCCAAAAGGTGATTCTACTTTTTGACTTGGAGGCACATGGTAGGTGAGTTTTGTCAAAAGGTTGATTGATGAGCTTTTGTCTTTTGTGGAAGACAAAGTCAAAGTTGTCACATGGAGGAGACCTTTGTCAAAAGGTGATTGATTACCTTTTGACCCTTGGCACATATGGGAGACAACTTTCACTATTCACCACTATTTATCAATGGCATTTAATTATTCACAACTTTATGTCCCTCTCCAAGTATGGAGCCATTTTTGGTCTCTCTCTCTCTCTCTCTCTCTCTCTCGTTTCTCTCTTCTCCCTTCCTCTCATGTAATTCTATGAATAAGGATCAGTCCTTTGTATTTGTAAGCTTGAAGTATAAGCATAAGCCATTCTTAACATAGGCTTTGTATGTAAGCTAGGAGTAAGAAGGCCAAGTTATTGAGGAAGGAAGCTTTGTAAGAGGAGTTTGGTTGAACTTAATAGAAGATACAGGCTATCATTTCCCCGTGGTTTTTCCTTGTACATTGCAAGGTTTTCCACGTATATCTTATGTTGTGATGATCTCTTGTTCATTGCATTGTTGCTTGTTAATTTTGAAATTTGATTTCTTGCACACATATTCTTATTTTATCCTAACATCTGGGATCAAAGCTAGTCTTTTTGAAAAATGCTTGTGTTGAGTGTTTTCTGTTGAGTTAGGGAGTCTTGTGCAAGTGGGAGCTACAACAATGATAGGAGAAGTGACCAAGTTTGAGATAGAGAAGTTTGATGACAAGAATTTCTCCTTATGGAAGATGAAGGTGGAGGATCTCTTGGTTCAGAATGACCAAGCTCTAGCCTTGCAAGGTCTTACAAACAAACCCAACAACATGACATATGAGGATTGGAACAAGATGGATAGGAAGGCGGTTTCTACAATTCATCTTTGCCTTGTAGATTATTTTTTTTTCAATGTTACTGAGAAGAAGACTACATAAAAATTATGGGAGAAGCTTAACAAGATTTATCAAACAAAATTAGCAACAAAGTATTCCTGAAGAAGCAACTTTATAGCTTGAGGATGAAGGAGAATTCATTTGTTGCAGAGCAATTGAATGAGTTTAATACACTCATTAGTAAGCTGATCTCCATTAGTGTGAAGATGGAGGATGAGGACAAAAAAATCACATTACTGTGTTCCCTCCCTGATACTTGGGATCATTTGGTTATGACCATCAACAATTCATCTCTGAAATTTTGAAGTTTGATATGTGGTAGCAGCGTTGCTTGGAGAAGAGACGAGGAGAAAATCTTTTGTGGTACCATCCTCTAACAATGAAGCTTTAGTTATGAGAGGTCGATCCAGTGAGAGGAGCAAACAAGGTAGATCACAATCCAGATCAAAGTCAAAAAGACACAAGCTGAAAGTGAAATGCTATCATTGTGCAAAGCTAGGCCATTTAAAGAAGGGTTGATGGCAACTGAAGAAAGAAAATGATGGAAATCAGAGTCCATCTTCAGCTGAATCTAGCACAACAGATTCAAAGGAGACACCAACACATGAGGCCCTTTGCGTTAGTAACAATAGATCACTTTCTAATGCCTGGGTGTTGAACTTAGGTGCATCTTTTCACATGTCACCACATAGGGACTGGTTTGTCAAATATCAACCCTATAGTGGAGGTTTTGTCTACTTGGGTGATGTTCATCCTTTAGAGATTGTGAGAAGAGGAGATATTCTGATCAAGTGGGATGATGGCAGAAAAAGGATTTTGAAAGATGTGAGGCATGTTCCTGATTTGAAGAAAAATCTGATCTCTATCAAGATGATGGATGAGCTAGGGTATTCTTTTACCTTTGGTAAAGGTCATTGCAGAATTACCAAAGGAGCCCTAACAATAGCAAAATGAGAGTCTTATGGCTCCTTATATCGTTTGTGTGGAGATTCAGTGACAAAATAAGCAACAATAACATCAGAAAATGCTCGGGATGTAGTGATGCTATGGCATCAATGCCTTGGACACATGAGTGAAAAAGGTTTGCATATTTTGCCTGGCCGAGGTATGCTTCATGGGATTAGGTCTTGTAATTTAGACTTTTGTGAGCATTGTATCTTTGGCAAACAGAAGAGAGTTGGGTTTACTGCTAGCACTGGTAAAAGTTTTGATTTCTTGCAACTTATTCACTCTGACATATTTGGATATGTTCCCACAATATATAAATGGTAGAAAGTATTTTATAACCTTTATAGATGATTATTCTAGAAGAGTGTGGGTGTATTTTTTGAAAAAGAAATCAGAGGCTTTTGATAAGTTTAAAGAATTTAATGCATGGGTAGAGAAAAGTTTGGGCAAATCTATTTTATGTCTCATATCAGATAATAGAGAAGGATATTGCTCCAAGGAGTTTGATAACTTTTGTACGCGTAAAGGGATTAAGCATCAAAAGACTGTTCCATATACTCCACAGTAGAATGGTGTAGCAAAGCGAATGAACCGCACAATCATGGAGCGTGCAAGAAGCACGCTTAGTGCATCTAAGTTGGATAATAGATTTTGGATAGAGGCTGTTAATACAATTGTGTATCTTATTAATAGGTCTCCTACAACGATGTTGGATGAAAGGACTCCAGAGGAGGTTTGGCATGGTAAGCCAGTTGATTATCCTGATTTACGTATATTTGGTTGTGAAGCATTTGCCCATGTGCCTAAAGAAAAGAGGTCCAAACTTGACTTAAAATCAAGGAAATGTATTTTTCTCGGTTATGAATATACAGTAAAGGGGTATAGATTGTGGGATTCTACTAACCACAATGAAATTGTTGGCCGAGACGTGTTCAATAAAAAATCCATGCAAAGGAAGGAGGTACAATAGACACTTGAGATTGTACTTGTTGAGGTAGCTAATAAAGAAGAGATGAAAATCAGCCACCTGTCCATCTAAATCAACAAGATAACAATCACGCTTAGGTATATGATGAAGATGTATAACAACCAAACGAGCCACAGGGTGACACATCACACTTTATGAGGAGATCCATTGCAGTGACTAGATCACCAAAAAGGTACTCTTCTAGTTCTAATGCAACTTATGCATTAGTTACTGATGTTGGTGAACCTAGTTCATTTTAGGAAGCTAGAGAATTTGAAAATGCAAACAAATGGAGGAAAGCCATGGAAGAGGAAATGAAAGCTCTTCATAAGAATAAGACATGGGAGCTTGTGGATCTCCCACCTAGAAGAAAGTTAGTTGGAAACATGTGGGTGTACAAATTGAAGAAGAACAATGATGGATTCTTGGAACTGTATAAATCTCACTTGGTCGCAAAAGGTTATGTACAGAAGTCAAGGATAGAATTCAATAAAATCTTCTCCTTAGTTGTGAAGCTAACCACTGTTAGAGTTCTACTTGCATTTGTAGTTGCACATGATTTAGAGTTGGAACAACTTGATGTAAAAACAATGTTCCTGCATGGTGATCACGATAAGAGATTTATATGGATCATCCTCAGGGCTATGAAGAAAGAGGCAAACAACATTTGGTTTGCAGACTAAAGAAATCACTGTATGGTTCAAAACAGGCACTGAGGATGTGGTACAAAAAATTTGATACCTTCATGAAGAGCCAAGGTTTTAGCAGAAGCAAAGTTGATCGTTGTGCATACATTAAAAGGTTTGATGATGGAAGCTTCATTATCTTGCTGTTATATGTTGGTTGTAAACCCCAACATGAAGAAAATCAATGATTTAAAGGCTCGGTTGTCTAGGACTTTTGAGATGAAGAATTTAGGAGCAACAAACCAAATTCTAGGGATGAAGATACATAGAGACAAAAAAAGAAGGAAGATATGGTTGTCTCAGAAGACATACATAGAAAAGATTCTGCAACGCTTCAATATGCAGAGTGCAAAGCCAGTCAGTAGCCCACTTCCTTCACACTTCAAGTAGTCTTCCAAGCAATGTCCTAGAATTGAAGAGGAGAAGACAAGCATGTCTCATGTACCTTATTCATTAGCTATAGGAAGCCTCATGTTTGCCATGGTTAGCACTAGAACAGATATTTTCCAAGTAGTGGGAGTTGTGAGTCGGTTCATGGCAAATCCTGGAAAAGATCATTGGTCTGTAGTGAAGTGGATATTCAGATATCTGAGAGGCACTTTAGATGCTACTATTTGTTATGTAACAATAGATTTACAGATCATAGGTTATGTAGATTCGGATTTTGGTGGTGACAGAGATGGATGAAAGTCCACTACAGGATATACTTTCACTCTTGCAGGTGGAGCAGTTTGTTGGGCATCCAAGTTGCAGCCAATGGTGGCTTTATTGACTACTAAGGCTGAATATGTAGCTGCAACAAAAGCTTGCAAGGAGGCAATATGGTTAGAGCGATTATTGGGTGACCTCATGGAAATGCAGGGGAAGATTGCTTTGCATTGTGACAGTCAAAGTGCAATTCACTTGGTGAAGAATGCAACATTTCATGATCACACGAAACATATTGACATCAAGTACCACTTCATTAGGAGTGTGGTGGAGGAAGGCAGGGTCCTGTTGGAGAAAATTGACACCAAACTGAATACTGCAGATATGTTGACAAAGTCGGTCAGGACAAAGCTGAATGGTGCAAAACTTCTTTGGGCTTGTTGAAAAGGTGACGAGGGCAGCATTGGGCAATTGGCAGCTGGATGGAATAATTCTTATGTGTATATTGACTTCAAGTGGGAGAATGTTAGGATACGAAGCCAATATCCATGTCACATGTGATGTGGCATATTTCACTATATGTGTTTAGGTGGAATGGGGCACATTTCAGCCTTGGATGCACATGGAGAAAAGTTGTTGGGGATGGATAGATTTAAGTCACATAAAGGTGATTTGAATGTGGGGCACATTTCTTGAATGCACATGGAAGTAAGCCAAAATAGTGATTCTACTTTTTGACTTGGAGGCACATGGTAGGTGAGATTTGTCAAAAGGTTGATTGATGAGCTTTTGTCTTTTGTGGGAGACAAAGACAAAGTTGTCACATGGAGGAGATCTTTGTCAAAAGGTGATTGATTACCTTTTGACCCTTGGCACATGTGAGAGACAACTTTCACTATTCGCCACCATTCATCAATAGTGTTAAACTATTCATAGATTTATGTTCCTCTCCAAGTGTGGAGCCATTTTTGGTCTCTCTCTTTCTTGTTTCTCTTTTCTCCCTTCCTCTCATGTAATTCTATAAATAAGGATTCACTCCTTTGTATTTTTAAGCTTGAAGTATAAGCATAAGCCATTCTTAGCATAAGCTTTGTATGTAAGCTAGGAGTAAGAAGGCCAAGCTATTGAAGAAGGAAGCTTTGTAAAAGGAGGAGTTTTTTTGAAGTTTATAGAAGATCCAAGTTGCCATTGCCCCGTGCTTTTTCCTTGCACATTGCAAGGTTTTCCACATATATCTTATGTTGTGGTGATCTCTTGTTCATTGCATTGTTGCTTGTTAATTCTGAAATTTGATTTCTTGCACACGTTCTGTATTTTTTCCTTACACATTTAACAATCGGATACATCACACTTTAAATAAATATCTTTTAAATCAGCTGTCTTCATGCCACTTTAGATTAATTCATGTAACTCAGTTGATTTTTTTCTGTATCTTTTTCATTGATAAACAAATTGGAGAAAGCCATAGGTGATAAAAACCTTGAATTCAGTTTACATGGATTCCCTATAAGGGCTGCCAAACTGAGTATCTATAAGCCAGTAAACAGAATGTTTACTATAATTTTGAAAGGACTATACTTCCTCTTGTTAATTACCAGTTTTGTAAAGTTGTGTAGAAATGCCTGCATGGGATGTGTGGCTTTGTAACCATGCGGTCCCATTGACTGTTTTTGGTTGTGTATACATTAGTAAAATTTTGTCATTTTAAAGCAATTAGAGATTAAGGCTTTCACAGTTCATAAGATTTTTGATAAGATTTCTGGAAACAACTGTGTGAGAGCTTTTTTCACCTGAACAAAACGTTTTGGATCCATTGTTAGGTTTGTGAAGATGTGTGTGGATTGCGGACTTGAGCTCATTTATATAGATAACTCTAGTAATAATAACATAGATGCCATAATTGAGATATTTATTTACATTTTTAACTCAGTTAGGCAATAATAATAATAATAATAATAATAATAATAATAATAATTATTTAGCTTTATTTAAAAATTAATATTGCTTTGACTTAGGACATTATTTGGCTTGTTTAAAATAGGTCTTCATGCTAGACATTTATTAAATAATGAACATTTATAAAATATTTAATGCCTTTATTATCCGAGGAGTTGGGTCTTTTTAGCATGTTTATAATAGGTTTCCATGACTGGTTTAAGCCTAACCCCTCATCCCTATTTGAACTATGTGAACATTTACTAATCTCTATTGCTTGCCTTAAATGTCTTTAGAAGTAATGATCTTGCACAACAAGAACCTTTGGGATTTTCAACACAAACATGGTGTTTGGTTTTGAATGAATGTTGTGCGAAGGCTGACATAATGATTCGTTCTTGTTTTATGTTGGCATCATGTTTCTTCACTCTTGTACTTATGGAGCAACTTGTTTCACCAATATATGGAACTCAATAAACAGAACCCCACAAGACCAATCAATCCTATAGAGTATAGACATTCACATTTTTGAGTTGGTTCTAGTCGATCTTTGGAGCATGTGATCAACTTTCTCAGCTTTTTATGTGCAGCGAAGGTTGACTCGATGCTTTTCTTCTTCAAAAATCTTAGATATCTTGTTTGATATGCCCTCAATATTTTTCAAACAAATTAGGCAAGATCTGAAGATTTGTTTTTGTAAATTTGTGGATGTAATGGAAATCATTTCATTTTAAAATCAAGGAGGGAAGATCTAAAAATATTTACTGAGGCTCAAAACAGCTGCCGGATCATCCAACCCGCCAAATCTGGAACTGACTGTGTGGAAACGAATCAGTAAAACAGGAGTTTAAGAAGCCATCAAACTTCATTTTAAGTAATATGGAAATCTGTCTATGTAGCAGAGTTGAAGCCTCCATCTACTTATGCAAAATCGAGTGTTGAACTGAAGGACTGCATTCTGTTGAAAAGATAAAACAACTCCACATTTCTCTCATGCTTAATATAATTGAAACTGGGTCGTTTGGTGGATAGTGGATAGAGTCCTGAAGCATAGAGGCTCTTGGGCCTCATCCAAACTTAATAAAAAACATGATTTCGCCACATAACTAAAGAAAGCGTTTAACCATGTAGAAGCAGGGCACCCATTGAAAGATCTGCAAACTGTCATTCCATTTGAACATTGGCAAATTTCTTCCTTCCAAAACAGGTCCACAAAGAAGCGGTATGCATATGTTTAAGTCTGATTGATCTTCATTACTCGTTGGGATGGCTCTTGCTTCATTTATTTGATTGAATAAATTCCTAAGTGTGTACCCCGCTTTCTTTGGGTTCTCCTTTTCTCAAATGTGAAATCTCAGATCCTTTGAAATATGAGAAGTGATTACTGTGAAGGCCTCATTCAAGCAGTTTTTGTATTTGACCAATCTATTCTCATCGCTTGGAATTTTTTCTGCACCTTTAGTAATCTATTACAGGCCCTTGCTATTCAAGTATTTTTCCATATCCTGCTCCCAAAGCTTGCAATTTTGTCCATTTTGGACGACAATTCCTGGATTTGAAGCATATTTTATGTTTTCTCAAACTCAGTCAAACCTGCTCAAAATTTGAAACAGCTTGCACAAATGCCACGAGCTTGGTGATGATACCTTGTCAATGCTTCAAACGGGCCAAAAAATGGACTATGTCTATTTTATATCCGACAGAAGTTCATGGCTCCAAAACCTCCATTCCCACCAAAATTCAAAATTTCAAAAAGTGTGTTTGATTCTGTCACTTCACCGTTGCCCTCTTCCTTTTGAGTGGCACAACTTTGGGGGTCCGCTCCTTTGCACCGCCACTCTTGAGTGGTTCGGCTGGTCATGGGGATATTTAACCTGTGCTATTGGATTTTGGCGTGTACTTCTGCCGGTCCTCCACTCACACATCACTCTTCTGCTGCTCTCACTGTTGTCGTTGATTGTCTGCTCTTCTCGGGGCTGATTTTGGTGTGTAGTGACTTGCTTGGCCGATCTCAGTGACATGTTGCTTAGGTCAATTGTCCCTCTGATGATCTAGAAACTCTAACCTTTAGTTTGAGGGGCAAAGTTGTATTTCTAGAAAAAGTGTAAAAAATTGACCCTTGGCCTTTTTTGCAAGGAATCTAAATATGCAAACAGCTTTGGAAAATTTCACCCCAAACTCAAGATATTAGGGTTTTGCAAGAAAACCCTAATTTGGGTCCAAAACACACACCGAGAAGAGTTAGGACCTGAATTTGTACTACATCCTCTTCACACCTTCACCTTAAACCATCACACACAAATCTGGTTTAAGTCTCATGGATCATATTTTCCTCCCAACCCTAAATCCAAAGCTCAAATAGGTACACAATAAAACATTGAAGCTCCACCACAACTTTGATTGACTCCAACGTCTCCACAACTCTTGCAAGAGCTTGGATCAAGCCTTGGGTTGTTACCCCCTTGGTTCTAATACCACGTAAAAACAGGGTTCTATATATCTCAAGATTGATTGACTACACAAAGCAATGTAGTAAAGATGTGATAGTGTGAGACAGAGAATAACACGAGACAAGACAAGATATGGAGAATATAGGGGAAAATAATAATACACTAAATAACAGAAATGCGGAAGATAGACATGCAAAATGCACATAAATATTTGGGTTGGAATGTATCACAAAATGAAATCTCGAAGAATAATATCTCCTAGTACTCTTTATTGAGAGACAAGTAAATTTCACCAATAAAGAAGAGATAGAATTTCCTATTTAGACAAAAGAGAGACTAAAACCCCAACTTGTGACTCAATTATCTTTTTGTGGTAATTAGGCCTTTGTTCAGCTATCTAATCCAAAACACACCAATTATCATTTAAGCAGCGTTGTTCACATAAGACGAGATTACAAAAATGCAGTGTTATGTGGGGATGCGTCCCCTAGATTTTGGTGACGTACGGACGTCTCAAACACTTAGGGGACTTGGAGAGGAGTTGCCCAATTGTTTTTAAATTTTCTTTGAAGCTTTTAGTTTAAAACAAAACCCCCCACCCCCCAAAAAGTTGTTATTTTCACAAAAACATTGAACCCTAATCCTGAAAGTACCCCTAAAAACATTAAATAAGTTTAAACCTCTAAATTTCATTGAATAAAGTTAAAATACTTAAATATCAATTTTTATATATTATTTTAATAGGCATCCCTCTGTCGTCCCCAAAATCGAGCAATTTTTATACCGTCTTGGAGACCCCATTTCCATGTCTCCATGTCTCCATGTCTCCCAATTCTCAAGACTTAGGTAACTATGCAAAAATTCATAGTTACCATGTTCGAAAAGTTCGGATTGTTCGGAAGGGGAAAAAAGTTCAGAAGTTCAGGGTTTTGAAAAAAGTTCAGTTCGGTAAGTTCAGTGGTTCGGTTAGGAAATTTTGTAAATTATAAAAAATGAATATATCATACATATTTGTAAAACATAAATAAATTGATAACACATGGTAATAGAACCCAATAGTGTTAAACTTCAGTGTTCATTGTTCAACATCATACATATAAAATAACACAAAAATAAAAATGATAAATATAGTCTTAATTGTTTTTTTAATTAACAAAAAAAAAAAAATTAAAGTAAATTATTAAATACAAATAACAATTCAAACTGAAAAAAAACATAAATAGTAAATACTATAGTAATAATTATATAGTGTTTTCTAAATTAATATTACTATTACTGAATTAAAATTATTAAACATTCAAAATTTTAAACAATAAAATAAAACTGAAAGTAAATTCAAAGTATTAAAAGACAAAAAAAGAAAAATACAAGGTAAACCGTAAAACTTTCCTCACCTGATGTTAAAATATTTTGTCATCGTTGAGTTGCTAAAGCCTAAAAGTTAAAACGTTCTACCATCTATGGCCTACCGTTTCGGTCTTGAAGCTTGTCTGTTTCGGGTTCCCACTTCACTGTTTGCCATTCGATGCGATTACCACTTATTAGACTGCAATCATGTTCATCATGTGCCAAAATTTCTAAACCATGTTCGCCGCGGTTTCAACTTTCAACTGTGAGCTCCCGTATACGCTAAAGCAAAACGGACCATGGTAAATACTAAACCGTATTAGATTTAGGGTTTTTGAATTTTTTTATTGTGCTGACTATCCCCCTGCAAAAACGAATTTAATGAATAAAAAAAAAAACAAAAACAAATATTCCTTCAAAAAATGAATTTAACCGAACAAATTCGTTTTGCTCAAAAAGTTCGGTTCGAACAGTATATGGACTATGTTCATAAGAATATGGTAACTATGCAAAAATCATAAGCTTATATACAAAATTGTCTATGCACATAGGACTTATTTTTCTAATCAAAATGTTGCGTTTAGGTACACAACAATTCTACTAATGAAATTTTCAGACTCTTTATTGGGGACAATTGACAATTTGGCAGGAACTCATTTTGATTAGATACTCATACTCCTGATAAAGATTAATGCATCCTTCATACTCACTCGCAAATCTGTTTTCAGTTTGGGCGTCTTATTTATTTTAGACTTGAGGGCTGTTGGGTTTATCTTTTTCTTGATAGGCTCTCCTTTTACATTTTACTTTTGAGTTCTAATAGTTGTTTTCTTGTGTGGGTGATTCTTTAGGCAACCCTTACTTTCTGGATAATTTTATATTTCTTGTAACATCAAGTCCCTTAG
Source organism: Torreya grandis (assembly GCA_037957365.1). NCBI lineage: Eukaryota > Viridiplantae > Streptophyta > Pinopsida > Cupressales > Taxaceae > Torreya > Torreya grandis. The sequence continues at coordinate 259,679 of JARHVA010008157.1, forward strand.
ACACACTTTGGTCATTTGTGGACATCAATGTAGTTTATTTCTTTATTTTTGTCACGGCAATATTTGGGAATGTTATTTTAACCTGTAATGATGACAATAACAAGCGCAATTACATTGGTGTACAGGAGAAAGATTAGATGAGTGTGGCACATTTGACGTTGGAGACTCTATAAAGTGGGATGGAAACAAACATCTTGATTGTTGGCTCTTTTTTCTTCTAAATAGATAAATCATTCATCAAGGCAGGGAAAGTCTGGTTTTTAATGTCTGTGTGTTCATTTATCTGTCATTTTGATGCCTTATATGTTTCTTGTAATGGCAATGAACAATTTGGTCCTTGTACTAAAAGTTTTCTTAACAGGAAGTTGTAACTTCTATAATATCTTTCATGATAATTTTAATGTAGCCAATCACTCCTAAGATGCTTCCAATTAGAAGGCTTGTTTAGGGGTAATGATTGACATAGAACTGACCCATTATTGTTTATGTGAAGGTCAGCCTGTGGAGAAGCAACAAGAGATGATTCGAGACATATTTGGAGGTTGGTATTTTTTAGAGATGTTGTGTATTCATGTTTGCTTATAGACTTTTTTTTTAATTCTCTTCCTTTTATTAAGCCAAGAGGCATTCTACAATGGCAGCTGGGGGTGGTGGTGGGCTGTAATGTCCATGAGCGTGTTCACTTTTAATTCTGACTTTAAATTTGACGTCCATTTGACTGTCACCTAGAAGTTTTTTCTTTTTTCTTGGAGAAGTCAATCGAAAAATTGTAATATTTTGGCCATACAATGGAGTTTGGAGCCTTTTTTTTCTCAAAAAGTTTTTTTCAAACTTGACACATTGGTGTAGTTAGATTGATATGATTTGTCACTAGATAGTAGGAAATTTGCGAAGAAGGTAATGAAGTTAATAATAATTGTGGTATGTGAAAAATCCAAGATAAGGGCCTTGAGATTGATATCTCTTGGCATTTTTTAGATAGATGTATTTAAGATATTTGTACTGGTTAGATATCACATTATATATATGTTTGTGTGTGTGTGTATTCATAGGTGTATTTATTCATTATATAAGTCTACAAGGGAATATAATGATAGAGACCAAAGTGTTAAATCTAGAAATCAAAGATGAAGATACCCAGAATGCTGCAGTAGCTTAATTTTGAGTACTTATATGCATGCTCTAAAGAGGCCCACGAATTTGGCTTATATTCAAGTGGAACTGATTTTCTAATAACAATGGATATGGTCACATTTGATATGAGTATTTATCCTAATCATTACATGATTGATTACACAAATAGTTGGTGTCTTGTTTTTTAGGGTTCGCATATGCCTCTCTTTTTGAAGTTCTTATTTTTCTCATCCCGTTAATTTTAATCTTTTGATATGCTATGAAGTAGCACGATTTGGGCCAATGCAGGGTAAAGCAAATAAGATGATAAAAACTTAAGGATAAGTGACTTCTACGTCAGCAGTTAGTTGACAAGGAAGACATTTTGAGTAACCTGTGAGTTAACCAATTTGCATTAGAGACTATTTTGAGCTGAAATTTTTGGGATATTTCATAGAGGCTTCTTATGTTTGTACAAGGATGTTCACATAAGGTTACATATATTAGTAATTCTAAGTTGTGAGTTAGCCATTTTGTAGATTTTAGGAAGTTGTCTTTTCGATGGTTCCTCTATTCTTTTTCTTTTTGAGTTGTACTTTTGTAAGTTAGTTAGACTTCATTTGAGCCTTGTGGAATATACGTTTTTGGAATATAGAATGTGAGGTTGCATCATCTAAGGTTTGGGTTGTGTTGTCTTAAAGACGGGTGGATTCACAGCTTTTGATAAATTTTTGTTGTTATTGGCTTGAAATTTTATGAATCTGTTTTTCTCCTGTGGCGTATATGTCTTGATTATTTTTTCTATGCTAGCTAATATTGTTGATGTTTGGTGAGATTGTTGTCCTTGTCTGATTCGCGATTTCAGAGATGGATTATAGATATATTTTTTTTCAAAATCTTGATTGGATATTTTGTTTTTGTAGAGCAATAATTGTTTGAGGCTGTTGCAATAAAGGTTATACTTGTTTCTCCAATATGGGAATTGCCTTCCAACATCCTTAATCTGTGGCATTGTCATGAGTATTCGTTATCATAAATGGGTTGTGGAGCCCCATGTTTGGGATCAATGACCTTGAAATTGGCACTCGAAGGAAAACATCAGAAAATGTTGTTTAATTTCCAGGCTAGTCTATGAATTGCCATTCCAACTTCCATTTTAGCTATTCTCCACAAGAAATGCACCCCTTCCCACATGACACAATTACTTCTTGACCATTTCATGCTCACCAATGGCCATAAAAAGAGTTGGGGGAGGGTTGAGGAGGTTGAAGTGCCTAAAACATAGACTGTACTGTGGATTGAGACAATTTAGATAATTTTTAGTTTAAAGATTAATTGCTATCACTTGTTAGACTTAGTATTGCCATTTATTTCTAAGCTTTGTAAAATTGACATTTTCCAAACTTTCAATTCATACACGCTACATGTGCATATTATGATGATTGACAATTTCGAATGTGAATGCAATTAAGTGTGATTTTGATTTTTTCTTTATTTCAATCACTAATCATGATTCGCTTGTTGGTAATTCATATTGGCATAGTTACAATGACATTTCACATAATTACAAATTTATATGACTTCTGTTTTCCCATTTTTCTCTTGTTTCTTGTTTTTGTAAACATATCCAAACTTGAGCTTGCAAAACTTGTGATATGAATCCATCTGAAATCTGAAAAATTGTAGAACACAAATATGAATTTCTGAAATCTGAAACAATAATTGATTCATAAAGAACTTTCCACTGTTACAAAACAATGGAAATCTGTTCCAATACCACCCATATACCGAACTTAAAAGCTCTTAGGTGAGCCACTCCCGATTGTATTAAATGCTGGTTCAACTTGATGCTACATTTTCTTCATAAAGAAAAGTCTGCTATTTCATTAAGGCTTGGCATCCAAAATAAACAAGGAAAGTCTTTCCTATATTTAGAGACACCCTTAATGATAAACATCCTGAAAAACCCTATCCTGGTTTATTCTCCCAAAGCAATCTTATTAGCCTTTTAATGGCTTTATTTTCTTTATTATTTTAAAACAATCTTTAATTTTTACATGGTTTAATTTGATTTATTCTATTTACCTACTCCAATAGTTATTTCATCTTGAAACATAAAGACACTATCAATAACTCTTCAATTATCCTTCTTAGATCACTTATAGACCATGGTCAAACACACAATCAACTTTGGAGCTAAATAACTTTGACTATATAAATATTCATACCTTTTAATAAAATTATCTAAATGTGAATTGAATTCCTCTTCAAATTTTATTTTTTACTTAATCAGAAAATTCATCTTATATCAAAATATATAAGCAAAAAAATTGGCATTGGTTTTCCTTTATTAATTCAAATGCCAACAATCACTAATCAAATGCTAAACATCAAACACTTTGTCATAATCTTATGTCCCCTAGAAACTTTAAAAAAATACTCTCCATTAATTTTCTTAGGATTAGGGAGGTTTTTACCTTTCAACACTCATCATTGATCTTCGATATGAGCTTCTCTAATTATGCCACTTGGCAGCTCTACATGCCTTCTGAGCACCCCACTCAGTTAATGTGCTTGTACCACTTGGTAGTCCCACATGAAATCTTGAATATTTGAATTAATACATTTTATCATAAATTCATTATCACATGCTCATCATTGATCTGTATTTGATAAGGTTCATGCTCGTCATAGATCTGCTGCTCAAACTCTATTATTGTGACATATGTCACTAGCGCATGCAATATTGACTATTTGACTTTAAACCATGCCATTGGATCCTTATCTAGTCATATTAAATGTTTGTCATTATATCTATGATCTTATTGAATTCTCATCATAGATCTTCAATATCACAAATTTAGCTAAGTATGGGAACTTGATAAACTCTATTTTAGAAGCCAACTTTATACATTAATAACTTTTGCTACGTTCCATTTCCAGACCTAAAATTCAAACCATAAGATCATATTTCATATGGGAATCCATTCATGCACAATAAACTTATGCTTATTCTAATCCCATCCTCTTAGAATATTCTTATTCTTTGTTCATGTTCAACATTTTATTATGTCTTGAGTCCTCCTTCTAGTGAACTGTATTAGGCTCATTAATTCTTGCTCTACCAATTCTATAGTGGCCTTGGTCTTTCTCACCTTGTAGTCTTTCATATGGTCTTTTTTACAATCTTACACATGGTTTTCATCTCAGTCTTCCTTATGGTATTTTTTATGGTGTGCCTTTATCTTCACGGTCTCGTAGACAACACTTGAGGTTTCTTGTTCTTTGCTTTTCCCCTCTTATGTCATGCTGGTGTTGCATCTTCTTTACCTAACTTCATGTGATTATCATGGCTTGTGGATCAACAACTATTCTCACCAAGGCCATGTTATAGCGAGAAATTGCACCCCTGTGGGAGAGTTTTTCAGGCTCTCCCACTTCAGGCTACAAACATGGGAACAATCTCAGGATGTGGGTGTCCTATGGTGAGGTTGAGGCTCTAGGATTTTTAAAGAGGCTAGTTCCTCTCCGTGGATCACCTAAACTACTGCTAAAATAAAACTTTCACGGGGAAAAGGGTTAGAAGGGGGAAAAGGGCTCTTAAGAAGGCTAACTAGCGATGCATCAATTTAAAATGGGACACTTCCATAAGCTTGAACCCACACTAATTCTGCAGAGGACAATACTGGATTACACAACCTCAAGATCAAGCTGGTTGCATAAATATTTCATGGAGGAGGTTCAAAGAAGCGATGAATGCAAACGGAGAGGAGTTCTAAGACTCACTGGAAGTTCACATTAATGGTGGAAAGAACACTCAACCAGACCTGCAAACAACATCAAAAAATCCTTAAACAAGGTCAGAAAGGAGGACCATGGACGAGGAAGACTCTCCTTCATGCGATGCCATAGTACGCAGCTCAACAGACACAAGTCCAAGGCAAGAGACAGGGAAAGAAAAATCCTTTATTGCATAAGAGGTGGTTCTTACAAATGCTTGGCAGGGTCGAGCCTAACCAACTGAGCATATCTTGCGATATCTCTAAGAGCGTCCCATCTCCCAGGAAGATTAAAAAAACGTCAAAAAATTGGGAACCTTATAATAGCAAATCGTGAGATATATATAGAAAAGAGGAAAGAGAAGAGGAAGAACTTCCGACGATGGAGAAAGGAGAGAAGAAGTCACCAGTTGCCAATGACCGGGACTATTCCTTGATGTCCTTGAGTTCTTTTTATTCAAAGTATGCAATTGCTTTGACTATGAGATAACCGCCCAAGATCACTGTCAAGCTGCTCGAGCGCCTTACGGATTCAAGTCTCCTGTTGGAACTGACAGAGCCATGCTCGTGGTAGCTGCATGTCCCTGCCAAGTGTAAGCGATTCGACCCTTGCATTTAAGGCTCGGCATGTTCTTTACTGCATCTTGGACTATCCCAGTCGGTTTTTTGCATATTCACTGCTCCACCTGGACGCGTCTATTCTTTGTTTAACCACTTTGCATGCCATAGATGAAAGGAGAAGTCCTTGTTGCCCGTTGATCTGCTGGGTTTGTTGGATGCGCTTGTGCCACTTGTCCTTGACTGATTGGCCCTTCGGATTCGCTTGGAGAGGACTTGTCTTTTTGAGAAGCCGAAAAGCACTTTTAAGACCGAATCGGGCTTTTGATGTCTCATTACTTATTTCGGGTTTCTGACTGTTCACAACTTATGAAGTAATTAAGTAGTACTCCTTGGAGATCCCGAAATACATTGCCCAGACCAAATCGGGCTTTCCAAGCCCCACTACTTACTTACTATGTACTTATCATTACTTGCAACTTATAAAGTGAAATAAGTAGTGCGCCTTCACAAACCCAAAGTCTTCCTGCTTGACAAACCCAAAGTCTTTTGAGAGAAAGCTCGAAGTCTTTTACTTGTTAAAGCCCAAAGCCTTCTCCTTCCAAGAACCCGAAGCTGTCTGCTCCTGGAAGCCCGAAGTTGTTCTGAACTTGCCGCTTTTGCTGGAATGTCCATCTTCTCACACTTAGGCAAAATTGGTATGTGGGCCAGAAAATGGCCAACAGGCCGCTAGTTTCATTGCATGATAGGAATAATTCTTATCATTATAGTTCACTTGCACATCAACTTTGCTCCGCGGTCTTGAATGGGAAAGTATTGTGTTTAGTGTCCCCATTCTCTACATCATTTGCACTAGATTATTGATTTCCCATTAGAATCATACTTGGTACTGCTTGGAGTTGTCTATTCTATCCGGGAATGCTATATCCTCAATAATAGCTATGTTGTTTTAGGGTGGTGTTTTAGTTACATATACAGATTTTTTCATCCTTTGCTTGTTTTAAAAAGTTGATTGGATATTCATCCAGGTAATGACTCTTCCCATGCATATTTAACAGTGGTTAGATAATGGTTTGGGACATTCATGCTCAAAATGGTCTTCCATGTTACATCTTGTACATCACCCTTATGATCTTGTCTTTCTAAATCTTTTTCTTTGTGAGGCAGTGACTTGCAAACATCTGTCTTTGCAAAGGTCTTCTAGACCTATTAGATTGATTACATTGTTCTTTCACCTGATCTAGCTGGATGAAGGTATCAAGCTTCTTCTTGCTTCAACCAACATAGATAGTAGGAGAATGGTTATGCAATGTACTCATACTCATTCAATGATCGACTTGGAACACCTGATCTTGTAATAGATGTCGGGAATAATCATATTTCATTTAATCTAGTACTGATCTTGTACATAGACAAGTATGACTAGTTTTGTGACGTTCTCTATGAGATCACCAGCCTTGTATGTTAGAAGATATAAGGTAATTGGGAATCTTCATATATTATGGACTGTCCCACTAGTACTTGCACACAGAACTCATACGAGTTAGTAACCAAAACACAATTGGTCGGGCATGAGTCCAAACCACATCTTAGGGATGGGTGTAATTGGACATTCGTTGCCATATAACATCACTAATATGGTTAACTAAAGGAGCCCAAGTCACATCTTGAGGATGGGTGTCCTTGGACATTCATTGCCATATGCAATCACTAATTTAGTAATTTGGGTAACTAAAGGCCTCTCTAAGTCTTTAATAACACTCCCCTTTAAAAGTCTTGTTCTCTATTAGTTCAGCTTCACTGACGAAAGCCAAAATTTTCCAAGTTGTTTCTTTTATAGGTCAAACTTTCCAATTCATTTCTTCTATAGTTTTTCTGGCCATTCATTGAGGTAATCAACGAGTTTTCTGTTTCTCAACTTTCTTGATCGTTTTGTCTAGAGTTCTGATTGGTTTTGTGTCATTTTTTCTATTTCTGTCACGTGGACATAAGAAGGGAGAATGATGTTGAATCTTGATAGTGCTTTCTTTAGGAATCTTAAGTGGAATATCAAGTGTATTTTACTATTTTGACATGAGGCAGCAGTTCTAATTTATATGCCTTTTTATTCATTTTCTCTAATATTTTGAAGGGTCCACAATATCTAGAGAACAGTTTTGTACATTTCCCGGTTGACAATGAGCTGTTTGCTATAATTTTTCCCCTTATTTGAAATGATCGCAAGATTTCCTATGTTGTTTTTGGAAAAGTTTCACTCTTGCTTATGCTCTGCCCATATTTCCTCTACATTGCTTTGAAAGGACTCATCCATGTGTCCTCTGTTCTATTTATATAACGTGGACATAAGAAAGGAGAATGATGTCATATCTTGATAGTGCTTTCTTTAGGAAACTTAATTGAAATGCCATATTTTTACGAGGCAGTAGTTCTAATTTATATGTTATTTCATTCACTTTCTCTAATACTTTGAAGGGTCTACAATATATAGAGAAAAATTTTGTACATTTCCCGGTTGACAATAAGCTGTTTGGTACACTTTTTCCCTGTTTTCAAATGATTGTGGGGTTTCCTCCATAGTAACATTACACTTTCATGGCAACGACATGGCAAACTAAAAGTGTAAATGGAATTCAATTACATGGGTTTAAAACAGAAAAACATGGCAAATTAAAAGATGCTAAAATATTCATAAAAACAGGAAACAAAACTGCAAATGTTATTTTTATACCAAATAGAGTACATAGAAAGAGAAACAAAGTCCAAACTTCAACTATAAGACTTAAATAAAGATTCAATGTTGCCAGTTACTCTCAAGTTCTCATTAAGTACCAATTTTTCAGTCTTGGGTACATATTGCCATAGACTCTACTTATAAATCATATACAAAACAAAATTAGAGATTACAAATTCAAATAACCTCTAAGGTAGCCATGAATAGATATGTGAACTTGAAGCAGAAGTCAATGCCTCTGCATTTGTTGTCATTTGGTCCAAACGAACCCGGTCATGATCATCCAAAACCGGCTGTTTGAAAGTGAAAAAATGACCAAAAAAAATCAATTTTGAGGGGTTTATAGGCAAAAACCCACATCCAGTTTGAAAAAACAGTGGGTTTTTTCAATTACATGCATTTAACATGTGGTTTTTTGCAAAAATCTGGTTTTTTTGCTAGTTTAATCCGGTTTTGACTGGTTTATTGAAAAAACCGGGTAACTTGTGTCAGAACAGCACGACTAAATGCAGGTACCTGCATGTAATTCCCGTTTTTCGTTACCATGGTTTTCTCTATTGGTTTTGGAAAAGTTTCGCTCTTGCTTCCACTTTGTTCATATTTCCTCTACATTGTTTTGATTGCTTGTTCATTTCTTGCAACATTTGGTGTCCGATGTAGTTTTTCCCTTGAAATTGTATAGGTTTGTGGTTATTGGTATTTGGGGTTCATATCTCTACATTGCTTTGAAAGGACTCATCCATGTGGTTGAGTGTACGCCATTGCTCTAAGCAAATTCTATGAAGGTTAATTTTCTTCCTATGTTTGCCTTGTCGCTACTTGGGACCTTAACATGTCTTCTGTATTTTGTCTTAGTCTTTATATCAACTTTATTTTTTATTTTTATTTTTATTTTAATTTTTGATTGGTAAATTGAGGGTTTCTATTGGGGCCCCTAACCTTGGAAAAATTAAAATTCGTTATATTTTCTGAGAAGAGGCGGAGAGGGAGCAGAAATAGAGAGAAGATTCAAGAAAGGAAGGAGGTGAAATCCATGGAAGACATAGAAGACCCTCTGAAATAAAAAGATAGAGGAGGGGAGAAAGAGAATAGATGCAAAACATAGGAATGATAAGAAGAAAATAACGCAAACCCTTTCCTGATATGAAAATCAACCAATTGGAAAGAGTCGGCTTCCTTGAAGCATATCTTCTTGATCTTTGTTCAACCACTATCCAAAGACCCCTTTGCAAGAACCTCATCAAATTAGGTTGTAGGGGTGAAGAGAAATATGGAAGAATAGTAGAATCCGTGACTAGCTGCTCTGACAAGACCCCAATAATTCCACCTAAGGGAGAGAAGAGAGAGATAAAGGGTCTTTTCTCGTAGAAGCACAAGCATTTTGTACCAAAGAAAAAGAATTGCAGAAGCGGGAGCAACCAAGCATGCTCGAGAACTTTTAGAGACTACAGGGAAAGAGTCTCTAATTGAAGGGGGCTAAAGAAAGAAAGACCGCCCTTCACCTTCCCAATAGGGGAAGAAATAGTCTTTAACTTAGATACGCAGGGAGTTTGCGCCAACGAGTGGAGAAGATCCTTTGCATTGTGCCCATTGGAGCAACAAAATAGACTGCATTCACTTGAAAAAACCCACTTGACTTAGATCGAGTACAATGATTTCCGCTGAAACTACACAAAAGCAACAAGAGGAGAGGGAGCCAGAAAGGGCCATGGGTTGAGCAAGGGCACTTGTAGAGGTAGGCGAGGGTAACTCAAAGGCGCCAATGGAAGAAAGGAGAGGGCCCAAAGATGCATTTGAAGAGGCTAGAAGAAAATTTGAAAGGCAAATCACTAGAGGAAAGGTGTTGTGTAGACGAGAGGAGCTTCAAAGAGAAATGAGGAAAGGTAATCACAAATTCTGCAACAAGAGCAAAGTTGTAAGGAAGAGGAGAGCCTTGAGGTGTTTCTAGACCGCTTCATCCCCAAGATTAAAAACAAGGGAAAACACAACTTCTACATAGAAACGATCAACAAGATGAGATTCAGTGGTTGAAACCGGATGTGCTAAGGCACCATTGAATGACAAAGGAGGGCCTCAATGACTAAACCAAATATAATACCAAGTTTATCCCTAAATTTGACAAATTTATCTTTGCCTATGGCTTTAGTTATTAGGTCAGCTATTTGCTCCTCTGTAGAACAGTAATAAAGACAAATGTCTTCATTATTGACCAAGTGTTGAATGCGATGATGATTAACTTCAATATGCTTTGTTCTGGCACGATAAACTATGTTCTTTACCATCTTGAGAACACTCTAATTGTCGCATAAATGTGAGGTTGATGTTGTTTGGTCAAGTTGAAGATCGACTGATATCTTCCTCAACCACATTGGCTCACAACCTATATTGATAACTGTGTTATGTTCTACCTCAGTGGAAGATAAGGTGAATATATGTTGTAGCTTGCTCTGTCAAGTAATAATTCCTGAACCAAGAATGAAAACATATCTTTTTGTAGACTTCCTAGTATCAACTAATCCATCCCAATCGGAATCAATATATCTAGATAACATAAATCTGCAGATATTTGAAATGGAATGCCAAAGTCGAGGGTTCCTTTGACATATCGAAGGACTGGTTTTGCAGCTTTCCAATGTTCTTTTGGTGCCTTAGTGTAATGTCCCCATTTTCCCCTCTTAAATAGGTATGAAGACCTTTGGTCTATCTCCCCATAGACTAAAGGAGCCCTTTTTGGGGAAAGTTATTTTATTAGTTATTTATTAATTGTCGAAATAGTGATTTTTATCACAAGGAAATTATTAATTAATTAATAAATTTTTTTAAATTTGGTTTTTACCACTAAAGTGCTCAAGTGAAATAAATATTATTATATTGGCCTTAAAGTAATTTTTATTACTCTTTAATTAAGACTAATAGTTAATATATTTTCAAAAAGGAGATTTTAGCATGGAAGCTAAAGTGAAGATAAGGAAAGATGATTTATCTTCTCAAAGGGGTTCAAATCCTTTGAAAAATTATAAATACATAGCAAAGGCTTCAAGGAGGATATGCTGAAATTGTTATCTTGTTCTTCCTGCATGAAGAAGGCTATTGGGATGCATACCCAATAGAAGTTCGTTGCTTGGTGATTGATCAATTTTACAAAGGTGTCTATTGACACCACCTTTTGCAAAGGAAAGCTTGTTTTGTGCTCTAGAGGTGGAGCAAACTACTTGGGAGGGTTTTGGTGCTTTCTTTTGAGGGTTTGGTCATATGTTTCTTGCATTTTTGGCTTGCTAAATTATTCTATTAATTTTGCAAGTGGAGCGAACCACTTGGAGAGGTGGGCGCTAGGGTTTGAAGGCCTTTTTCGGTCAAAATATTCACAAATAATTATTTGCAATTATTTCTCATTTTTTTGATTATTTTTGTGGCCATTTTGGACGATTTGCAAAGGATATAGAAGACAAAAAATTAATAGATAATTTTAAGAATTATTATTAATTTTTCTAACAAGTTTTCGGATATTTTCTTGCTTGTGGAAGGCTAGAATAGTCCAATTTTACTGCAATTTTTTCAGGGTTCCTAAAATGGGCGATTTACCTGGGAGGGTCAAATTGACGATTTTTATGCCAAAATGAAGCGTTGGTATTTTTACTATGTTTTTTTGAGGTTGGCAACGATTTTGGCAAGGGTTTTGAAGGTCTTTTATTCTCCAAACAACAACAAAAAATTGGTGATTAAATTTGATTTTTTCATCATTTTGTGGTAAAAAAGGGAGAGAAAAAGGTATTTATTTAAGAGGATTTAAATCTGGAATTTATTATTTATTTTCAGATTATTTCAATGTATTTAATTAGCATAAATTCCCTACAAAACCTTCACTTTTGGCATCTGGGGTTTCTTGCATTAAATAAGGGTTTTAGGAATTTAATTCTCAATCTAGGGTTTACTAATTTTCAGATCAGATTTAGAGGAATTTGGGAAAATATCTGTTTTCCAATTCGTTCCATTTGGGGACATTTCACTTAGACATGAATTGGGAAAGACAACTCATTGCAAAACATAAGTCCGGTTGAGTGGTAGTAAGATAAATCAAACTACCCACCAATTGTTGATACATTGGTTCATTGACTAGTGGAAAATCAGTGTAAGTTGAGAGTTTTATTCCAACTTCCATAGGTGTTGGAATGCACTCAATCATCTTGGATTTTTTTCCAAAAGGCCTTTGGCATACTTAGTTTGTGATACAAAAATAACATGATTAGATTGCCGAAATTCTACATCTAAATAATAATATAGGAGAGATTTGTCATTTCAAAAACAAAACAAATAGCATATTTCACCTATTTGAATTATATCTACCCTGCTTCCGGTGATGGCAACATCATCACCATAGACAATTATGATCACTATGTCATCACCACTAATTTTGATATAGAGATTGGGATCAAATTAGCTTCTTTTGAATCTTGCATCTCCAAGATTATGATCAATTTTAAAATTCTAGGCTTGAAGAGCTTGCTTAAGTCCATACAAGGACTTAACCAACGTGCAAACCAAATGTTCTTTCCCAAGAACTTGGGGTCCTTGGGGTTGAATTATGCAGACCTACTCCGTTAAGTCTTCGTTGAATAAGGCTCTTTTAACATCCATTTGATATACCTTCCATCCAAACTGAGCAACAATTGAGATAACCAACTAAAAAGTTACCATCTTTACAGTGGTGGCAAAGTTATCTTCATAGTCTATACCTTCCTACTGCATATATCATTTAGTGACAATTCAAAATTTTGACTTGTCCAAAGAACTATTTGATTTAATTTTGACTTTATAAACCCATTTACAACCAATGGCATTCTTCCCTTGGGGTAATGCAGACAACACCCAAGTCTTGTTTTGAATCAAGGCTTCAAATTCCACCTTCATGGCAACTCCCTATTAAGGCTTTCCTTTGGCCTCTTCAAATGTGTTAGGTTCAAATGCCTACGAAACAACAAAAGAGATTTTTTTTTCCTCTTCAACACCTTGCACCATTTGTTTTTCCAATTGTGTAGATCTCCTTCCCATTGCATGTGGCAATTTATCCTCCCAAACATCTTTCATTGTGGTATAATACCAGTTTAGTCTCCGTAGCTGGTTCCCCTGATTTCACTATGAAGATTGGGCATCACTCTGTTCTTCATCAGATCTCCTGGAACTTAACTCCTCTGATGTTCCTGTCTCTGAGCCTTGTTTTATTTCAACACCAAAACTTATTCCAGAATTATCAACATTAGTTACCTATGTGATGCTATTCATAGATTTACCATTTTTCGAGAAGAAAGATATCTTCTCATTTACAACATCTCTATCGACAAAATTTTTGTTCGCAGAGACATAGTAACCAATATGCTTTTGATTGCACACTATAACCAACAAGCATATATGTTTTGCTTCTTGCATCTAATTTACTTCTCATCATGAATTAATGCAAAAACAACACAACGAAAAACACGAAAGTCACTTATGGATGGTTTCCTACTTGACCATGCATCCTTGGGAGTGACATCCTACAATGCTTTACTAAGACACTAGTCAAGGATGTAGACTGTTGTATTTACAACTTCTGCCCAACACCAGTATAGCACATTCCGGCTATGCTTCATGCATCTTGCCATCTCCATATTGTCTATGTATACCTCTTGTAGAATTCTTGAAATTGTTCTGAGGCAAAGTCGCCTCCATTATCAGACCTAAGAATCTGTATCTGTTTGTTTCTCCACTAAGGATTTGAATGCTACAATATGAGAAAATCATTATAACTTATTTTTAATGAAACAGACCCTCATTTTCCTAGAAAAATCATTGCCGAAGAAACATTGGGTGTCTTCATTTGACCATGCAGATCAACATGTATTATATCCAAGACTCCTTTGGCGTACCATGCTTTATCAATTTTAAATGGGTGTTGATTCTGTTTTCCCATTTGACATTATGTACACACATCCCAATTTTCTTGAGTGGATGGAAGTCCATTGACCATATTTGTCTTACTAAGTATAAACAAATACTAATAATTTAGGTGTCCATACCTCTCGTGTGAAAGTACATTGTTATTCTCTACTGCTGTTAGTGTGTAAGAATTTATTGATTTGGGATCAACAAGTTTATACAATCCCTTCTCACCAATACCAACTACAATCACCTTGTTATTATGAAGAGTTGTGACCATACCTTTGTTGTTTTGAAAACTGAAAGATCAGGATTCTTTGCTATTTCACCAAACAAACAAATTTTTTTTGTTCACGTCAAAAGCATATTGAACATTCTTGAAAGTATAACTCAATATTGTTTAACGTGACACGAAGATCTCCACATCCTTTAACATATTGAGTCCAACCATCACCTAAAGAAACAAATTCTTTTCCACTCTTATCTTTAGTGAAAGTTACATACTAGTCTCTGTGACATTATAGTGTTTGGATGCACTTGAGTTGAAATACCAGGTTGTGAACTCCGTTGACTGGTCTTGGGATGTAACAAATGTAAATTTCCCTATCACCTCTTATTCATCATTCTCAACAACATTTGCATACTCTGACCCCCTCTGGCATTCAAAGTCACCTTGTCTTTTTTGACATCTTTTCTTAGCATGCCTATGCTCATTATAGTGAAAGCATTTCCATTTTGATCTCTTGGATGTAATACCTGCCATTGAAAGAGTTATTCGATGAACTATCAATTTTGTGCCTGCCTTTTGCCTTTGATTTCTGCATCAAATGCATTCTCTGTAGTGTCTTACGTTAATGCTTCCACCTGATCCTGCCTCCACGCTTCCACCTGATCCTGCCTCCACTCGTTTCGAAAAAGAATTGTTGATAACTTCTCAAGGTCAAGTGCTTGGGTCACCGTAAACAGATGTAAGGACTCAACAAATGAAACATATATTCATAAAACCAAAGCTATCATATCTTCATCATCTTGATGGCAGACAATTGATCACTACAACCCTTCAATCGTAACAAGTATTCGGAGATTGATCCTCCTGCCTGCCATTTAGTAGAAAACAAGAGATTCTTTAGATACAATGGTCGCCCAACTTTAGACGTCTTATACTTAGTCTTCAGGTTTATTGCACAGTGTTGATGCAATAGTTGCATGCCGTACTTCTGGTACTACTTCATCTGCGATTAACAACTTTAGAAGCATTAAAGCTTCTTGATGTTTTTTGTCATAATCTGTGGGATCATATGCTGGTCTTTGTTATCTGTTTAACACAATTTTGTTGAGATCTCTATACTTGCAGATGGTGAACATTTTATGACTCCATAGGCTATAGTTTTTCCCAGTCAACCTTTGAGACTTAGGCAAAAGAAAATCTTGTATTTTAGCCATTGTTAACCCCAAAAATAGACCACCTAGCCTGCAAAAAAAAGTTTCCTCAATCTGAAAGTGGAAAGACGAAAATACAATTGCAACTGAATCTGACACACTTGCAGACAGTTTGGTGAAATTTCATCGAAAATCTCCCAACCGATCAAAGGATACTGAATGAATTCATCCCGCAGCCCAATATGAAGAAATATTTTATCAATTTTTAAAGTTTAAACTTTATAAACTTCAAAATATTTTGACCCTAAAAATTATAAACTTTACCATATTCCTCGGCCAAATTAATGGAAGTATATAATGCCTTTTGTTTTCAGATCTGCACACTTGCACTTCATGCCTATGCTTCTGAACTGATTGCACTGCGCTCAAACAACACCACTCGCACCTCTCCCGCCTACACTGCTGTATCCTTCTAATGCTACTTTGGGAGAACAACAATATTAAGTGCATGTACATCTCATGCTGCGCTTAAGACACCCACTCCACATGCATCTCACACATTTAGAGCACCCGCAGGCCAGTCATGCCTTATGCCTGCACCAATCAATGATGCCTTATGATCAATGAAATCTAGCAATGCAGTCAGGCCTTTCTGCAGACACACCAAGTATTCCTTGTGCACACAGCCATGCCACAATCTCTGACCCGTGCACCCCTTCAAGATGAAAAGTTCTCAGCTTGTCCTCCCCATTGCCACATCTAAAGCTGTACACAGGTTTCCTCTTATAAAGATAAATATACCAAACAATTTGCCTATAGTATCCACACACAAACAGAAAATGGAATAGGCATTGCTGCTTGTACTTTGCGATGATTAAATACTTCTTTGGATGCAGCCACCTATTCTTATCTGCAATATTCAGCACAAAAATGAAATGGCTAACTTAATGCAATGGCTCTGTTAATGTTTTGGCTTTGATACTAAATAAACTTTATTTCTCAAGCCATGGATTACATTGCAAAATGCCTGTTATATATAAGCTCTCTGCCTATACCAAAACACACACCCGTGTAACAAATATACTTACAAACAATAGATTACATGCTTTGAAATTTGAATAGACGAACTAATCGACCTATTTTAGCAAACATAAACATCCACTAGTTTGCCTAGTTATACTCTAATTAATTTAATACTTTCAAGTTGTCCATCAAATTGTGGGTAATCACCATTATTGAAGTTTAGTGGTGTATCTATGTGTTAGAAATGAGCTTTGAATAGGTTTTCGTAGATTCTGTTAATCCATTTTCCTTAATAATTGATTTTATCTTTCATGCAATATTTAATGTTGGTAAAGTCTCCAGCATAATTCATGGATTTCAGTTGCGTTACCTGCTGGAGTTATTTAATTTTATTGGTATTAGGTGCTATTTTAATGCAGTTTTTGGGGATAATCGTAATGCTAAGTCATAGAAGTTTCCTGGCATTCTCACTGTGAATGGAACATTTTGTAGATCTTTTGTTTGTGTTCTGGATAATTATATTGACATTTACTCTTGTAGTTCTTGAATGAAGAAACAGATTGATTATGCTTTTTTATTTTTTTCTGAAGTTTTTGAGAAACCAAGAATCTAGTATTCTGCACGTTGATCTAGACGTCCTCTTTTGTTTATGATATGTGTTTTGATATTTTCTGATATACATTTTTTTTGTCAGTGCTATGCAGCAGAGCTGAAAATGTTAGTAATTTCATTGAGGCTGATGCTATTTTTGGTCCTGTAGGTACATCTCTTTCACAAACTTTGCAAATTTATTTGACATCAATAAAACTTGATTTTTCTAAGTTGTATTAAGGATTTGGGTAGTTTGAACTTTTCTTAATATTATTAGAATTGGGAATCTATTTTGGCAGGAATTCTATTTGTTTTGTTCTGAAAGCGAAATATGCCTTTATGATGTTTGCTTGTGCACTTGATTCTTCTAAAGATCCTTCTTTTTGTTGCTTGCCTTGATGGGCCTTTGCTTGATTTCTTTTTCTCATTAGTTTCAAATCTCAATAATGGCCGCCTTATTAAAATTTGTTATCAGGTCCTTGATTAGGGTTGACTGCAATCATATCTGTGATGTAGCTTATGTCGTTGCTCACAACTTTTACTTTGTTTAGTAAATTTTGCTGGTATAGTGCCATTGTCTTGAAATCACCTGACCTCTTTGCATTTTTTGGATTCTGTGTATGACTGCTTTCTAGATCACAGCAATTTCTTCTGCCATATTCTAGCGAAGGCACCATTTTTTTGCAAATTATTTTGATTTCCATGTTCATAAATTTGGGTGAAGCTTTGGCCTTGCCTGAGGTCAGGATTTTTGTTTTGCAAGAGATGTGCTAGTGCTTGCGTTTACATTTGCACTGCATCTAATATGCTATAGATTGTCCTTCAAAGCCCTATTTGAACATTAGTGCCATGACTCACGAGAGAGACAAACAGAGATTGGAGAAAAAATCAGAAATGGAGAGGGTTTTTTCGTGCTGTTATTCATTCAAATTGGAAATGGAATGGGTGAATACATAAAGTAA
Source organism: Torreya grandis (assembly GCA_037957365.1). NCBI lineage: Eukaryota > Viridiplantae > Streptophyta > Pinopsida > Cupressales > Taxaceae > Torreya > Torreya grandis. Next base: position 277,729 of record JARHVA010008157.1, read on the forward strand.
GAGAGATGACCAACCGAATGTCAACTACACTTTAGTTACAAGGTTAACTAATGCACCCTCCTTTATTACTAACTTTATAAAGTACAATGTTATATTTTCCTATCGTGCATTTATTTCCTATGTCAATGTACTGTTATAATAATTAGTACTTGATTTACATTTATGACCATTATATTAAATATTCCAACACCCTTCCTTAATGGTCATATATGAAAACATCAAAAGTTTATCCCTCAATATAATAAACTTTTCAATACATAAAGGTTTTGTAAACATATGTGCTGCTTTCTCTTGAGTTGGACAATATATCAACTCTAACTCCTTTCTCGACCAACAAACAAATAAAATAGAAATGAACCTTTATGTGCTTGGCACACACATGGAAAATTAGATTTTGACTAGTTTGAGCACACCCTGATTATTACAAAACATACATGTAGGCTGCTCTTGATGCAATTCTAAATCAACCAAGATCCTCAGCCAAACTGCCTTATATGCAGTCAAACTGTCCCATATGCATCCAAAACAACAGCCTTGTACTTTGCTTTTGTTGAAGACAAAGCAACAATCTTTTGTTTCTTGCTTACCCAAGATATTGCACTTATTCCAAAACTGAAGATATATTCGGGTGCTGACTTCTTGTCATCAACTGATCTGGTCCAATCAAAATATGTATAACTTAGCTGCTGAAAATTATCAGGCACACCATACCAAATTCCTAAATCCAATGGGCCTTTAACATACCTCAAGATTCTCTTTGCTGCTATCTAGTGATCAACATTGGATTTACTAAGAAATCTGATAACATAGCTAACAACAAAGGAAATATTATGCCTAGTGGAAGAAAGGTATATTAGGCTACCCACCAATTTTCAATATAGTGATTTGACCACCTGCTTAACAGATCACTTGAGGCTGCCAATTTCATACTAGCCTCCACAGGGGTCATCATTTGCTTGCAATCTGCCATCTTGAATATCTCAAGTAGTCCTCTTGCATACTTTTGCTGAAAAATAAACGCAACTCTATCTGTTTGCAAGAATTCAAACCCTAAACAATAATTTACGAGACCTAAGTCTGTCATGTCAAAAGTAAAGTAGAAATCTGATTTTACCTTATTAATATTGTTGGTCTTGCTTCCTGTGATGATTAAGTCATCCACAAACAATAAGAATTATTTTATTATCCACCGAAATTTTGATGTAAAGATTGGGGTTAGGAGGACTTCTCTTGCTTTAGCCCATAGATCGCCTTCACCAATATGCATACAAGTTTTTCCTTGACAGCAACTGCAAATCCTTCCGGCTGCTTCATGTACACCTCCCCCATCAAATTGCTTTTAAAAAACACACTTCTAACATACATTTGAATTTTGAAACTTTTTCCAATGAAAATCAAAAGCAATAACAATAACTAACCTGATTGTTTTCCTCTTGGCTGTAGGGGCAAATGCCTCCTCAGAGTCTATCCCATATTGCTAAGCAAAGCCTTTTGCTACAAGCCTTGCTTTATGTTTGTCCAACGAATCATCTGCCCTCAATTTGGATTTACAATCCAATTTAAAGCTAGTTTCCATTTTACCCGATGGCAAATCAACAAGCACCCAAGTGTTGTTCTGCATCAAAGCATCATACTTGGCCTTCATGGTTGCCACTCACTTTAACTTTCCTTGAGCTTTCTTATAAGAAGAAGGCTCATTCACACTATTAGCAACAAATGTGGAATCACCACCAACATCAAATGTAAGAGTCGTATACCTTATTGGCATTTCTCTTTGGTCTTGAAGTAGTGTTAGACATGTCCAACTCATCCTGCTTTAAATCCCTTAAAGGATGATACCACGTGGGTCTCTTTATTGGTGCACCTACTTAATTGAACCAGGTCAAATCAAATAAAAATCTGCATCATTACTAACCTGTTGAAGAGGCAAATCAACCTCCAAATCAGCCTTTTTAGTAGGCATTTCAGGTTCTCTATCAGCGCCTAAAACATCTTGAATTTACTACACTTTTTGAATACTATTTGAAGCCTTGTCATTATGAATTAAAAGACATGAAGAATCTGATTTTACTGCTGGTTGTGACTGTAATTCAAAATTGCATCAAAATCAAAATCAACATCCCTACTGATAGTTACCTTTCTAGTAGACATTGCCATGTCTTTGTATACTTTTGATTGCTCATTATAGCCAAAAAAGACGAATTTCTTAGACTCCTTATCCAATATAATGCGAAACTGATTAGGAACATGAACATGTGCAATACAACCAAAGGTTATAAAGAAATGTACCTTTGTTTTCTTGCCTAATCAAGTCTCCTCTGGTGTGATGCCTTGCAATGCCTTTGATGGGATTCTATTGTGAATTTAGACAATTATGTTTATTGCTTCTACCCAAACCTTCATAGGCATACTTTTATCCCTTAGCATATATCAAGTCATTTCCATCACCACTTATTTTCTACTTTGAAGAACTTCATTTTACTGTGGTGTATAAGGGGTAGTAAATGATCATTGCACTCCTTTTGCTCAAAAAACTAGCAAATGATTTATTACAAAACTCATAACCATTATCACTACGCAAAAACTTAATTTTTAAACAAGATTCAACCTCTATAGCAGCTTTAAATTGCTTGAATTTCTCAAACACCTCACTCTTGTGTTTGAGAAAATGCATCCACATTCTCCTACAGTAATCATGACCAAAAAGTAGGAAGTATAAACCACCAATATATAGATTTTGCCTCCATTGATTTGTCAAATCTTTTTACCTTCATTGGAAGGCAAACATTTGCATGCACCAATTCGAGACAATAGGTGGCCCTTCTTGTCATTTCTTTTGGGAATGCTTGCCTACTTTGTTTTCCCTCCAAACAGGCTGAACATTTTTTTTTCTCAATCTAAAATGAAGGTAAATCAGCAACCATATTTTTAATCTAAAGCTTTTGGAATTATTGTGTCTGTTTTTACCTTGATGTTTTGGATCACCAACCGTGATCTATCAATATGAGAAAGACTTTCTCCTAATGATGGATTGTGGTTGGTGATCTGAAACGTCGAGGAAAAAATAGGTACAGTTATTCGAAAAGCTTAGATAATTTTTTTTTATGGACTGTGAAAGCATAAAATCTCTAAGCAACCATATTGTTTTTACTTTTTTATAAGTAAAGAGATATATTCCATTGAGGTTTCCATACCTTTTGGTGCCAAAATCCAAATTGGATGCAGCCAAAGCATAAACCTCTATATGTTAACAACCTCAAATATATAAAGACTATCCTATCTCACCCCCTTGGCAAGGACTTTACCACTTCTATTCTTCTTAACAGATACTTATCATCAAAAATGCAACCTCGAAGTGTCCATAACTAGTGATTTGATGAAAGGAAACAAATTCTTAGTTAAACTAGGAACATAAAAGATATTTTGGAATGTGAATTTCTTACTCTCATTCAAGCCTATCTTGATGGCCTTGCAAAATATGTGACCTGCCATCATCACGTGTCGTTAATTTTTCTTGGTTGAGTCTTCAACAAAATTTACAAACCAATCATGCCAATAAGTCATATGACTATTGGCACCTGAATCAAATAATGAAATTGCCATTCTTAAATGATTACATTGGGACATCATTATGGCACACTCCTCTTCATCAACCAAATAAGCCCGTCTTATTTTCCTCGTTTTCTTTAACCATGCCAATCTCTTCCTACAATCTTTTTTTGTATGATCCTTCTTTGCATAACAATAACAACTAATATTAGTCTTAGACATGTTATTACTTGAAGTGGTTGAAGATTTTGAAGAAAATCATTGATTGTGCTACTTTTCATCTGCAATCACTAACAAAACACTCTCTAAGATTGACTCCTGGCCTGAACCAAAGTGCCTATTCCAATTGTCCTTATGCAATAGTTTGCAATACAATATGTCACAATTCATATCATATTCTATAGTAGTTTGATTGAAGGTTCCAACAAATCTACTAAATGAAAGAGGTAGGATACAAAGAACAATTATTACCGATTCCTCGTCATCTACTTTTCGATTGATGGCTGCTAGTTGATATTTTATGTCGTTAAACTTCAACAAATGATGTTGAAGAGACTCCCCTTCCTGCATCTTTAGTGAAAACATCAAATTCCTCAAGTAACGCCCTTGAAATATTATTAAATCTCATACTTACTTTTCAGTTTCCTTCACACCTCTGCATCATATTCGAAACCTGATACTTCAGCCAACATTTCATCAGTAATATAAAAACTAAACATCATCGAAGCTTCGTTATTATTTTGAGAAAAATCCTTATCTTGATTTAATGCAGTCTCTTCTGCTTGATTCTTAGGCAAATTTTTATTGATAACCCCATTCAACTCCCTGTACATGAAGATGCTCAGTGGCTATTCTTCCAAATAGTGAAATATTGACCATTAAACCTTTGGTAGTTTGACACTATAAGGTTATTCAAATTTATCAGTCATTGCCATTGTCGTAACTAACAATAACCACCAAACACCGAGACAAATCAAGTCTTATTGAATAGCATAATTATATCTTTATATTTCAGAAACTACCGAATCTAAAAAAACATTATGTGAAATGAAACTAATTTATGCTGATACGTACAGCCAAAACTGCTTCACATTGCCTTGAAATATGTGCCAAACACCCAGAAATTTAAAAATTGTAAAAATCTTCAAAAAACTGAAATTTTGACTTAATCTTTTTTTCAAAAATTACTGTGTGTACAATTCAGTAGGATCTTGTGAAAGACTCCCTATATTTTCAAGCAAAATCCTTATGTTGATTTAATGCAGTCTCTTCTGTCCGATTCTCAAGGAATCCTCTATTGATAGCCCCAATCAACTCCCTATACATGAAGATGCTCAGTGTCCTATTCTTCCAAATACTGAAAATTTGACTATTAAACCTTTGGGAGTTTGACACTATAAGGTTGTTCAAATTTATCATTTCCATTGCCATTGCCATTGCCATAACTAACAATAACTGCCAAACACCGAGAAAAATCAAGACTTGTTGAATATCATACTTCTATCTTTATATTTAAGAAGTTACTGAATTTGAAAAACATTATGTGAAATGAAACTCTACTAATTTATGCAGAGATTTAATGCTGATATGTACAACCAAAACTACTTCACGCTGCCTTGAAATATGTGCCAAACACCTAGAAATTTAAAAACTCAAAAAATCTTTAAAAAAACTAAAATTTTGACATTTTTTTTTCCAAAAATCTTGATTCAATGCAGTCTATTCTGCTTGATTCTTAGGCAATTATTTATTGCAAACCCCGTTAAACACCCTATAGGCTATACATGAAGATGTGTAGTGTCCTTTTCTTCCAAATAGGGATATTTTGATCATTAAACCTTTGAGAGTTTGACACTAGAAGGTTATTCAAATTTACCATTGTTATTACCATTGCCACAAACAACAATAACCACCAAACACTGAGACACATCAAGACTTACTGAATATCATACTTCTATCTTTATATTTAGAAATCGCCAAATCCAAAAAACATTATGTGAAATGAAATCCACTATTTTATGCAAAGATTTAATGCTGTTATGTACAGCCAGAACTCTGCTTCACACTGCCTCGCAATTTGTGCCAAACACCCAGAAATTTAAAAACCGTAAAAATCTTCAAAAAACCTCAAAAACCATTTTTTTGATATTTTATTTTTTCAAAAATTACTCTGTATGATCTGTACAATTCAGTAGGATCTTGTGAAAATGTCTTTGGGACTGTGCTATCAAATCCACATACAAACACTTGAAAATTTGTCTTCAATCCTCACAAAATGCCTTGGAATTTGTGTTGTTTTTTGCTTTATCAGAATTCCAGGGTTTTGATATCAATTGCAGGTCTATTCCTTGAGAATTTGACCATACAATTATCGGAGTGGACGAATGCACATGTTTTTGATAGGCAACACAATACAATAGCTGCAAGAAATTAAAATAAAAAATACGAGAATATTGCATAAACAAGATAACAGAAAAACCAATCTTTTATTGAACAATAGCTCACCAAGAGAGATGTACATATAGGAGTGCATGAGTAACTCCTCTCAAGAAAGGCGGTTAGAGAGCCAATAATAAAAGAGTAACTCCCATACCCGAAATCGCTGGTCAAGGCAGTTACTTCCTATTCATCCGGTCAAAATGTAACTCCAAATACACTTAAACAAGCTTAGCCACAAAAGTAAGAAAACTCCAAATAAGGGAAAAAAACCCATAATAAGTAAATATGGGAAAAAAGAAAACCCCTACTCTAACACCCTCCCATAAGCACAACTTAGGTGGGTAGTTTAAAAAAAGAGAAATGGGTCCCAATAACTAGGCTTAATCAGGTACCCAATACAAAGCAACCTCTCATAAAGTAGAGAAAATAACCCATAGGAAAAACTCCCCTCCAAAAGAGAGACATAGAAGAAGTCAAGAGGTTTGAAGCCTCCCTTGAAGATGATGTTGTTGCTGATGTAGACCTCACCCTAAGAAGAGCTCGCAGATGAATGAACTTGCTCTCAGTGAAGGGTTTGGTAAAGATATTTGCAACCTGCTTTGAAGACTTACAAAATCTCAAGTTGATGCCCTGACCATGAATAATCTCTCGGATAAAATGCATGTGAATCTCAATTTGTTTGGTCTGCTGGTGCTGAACCAAATTCCTGCACGTCTGTATAGTACTCTGGTTGTCACAATAGATGATGGTGGGCTGCCTAAAAGGAATGTCCAACTCGGATAGAATCCTCTGAAGCCAAATAGCTTCAGCAGTTTCATTAATAGCTCCCCTGTACTCTGCCTCTATGGATAATATAGAAATAACATTTTGCTTCTTGCTAGACCAACTAATGGTACCAAAACCCAAAGAAAAGTTATACCCTGAAGTGGATATGTGATTTCGAGTATCGCCAGCTCAATCTGGATCTGTAAAACCAAGTCAACTTTTGTGCCAAATCTGTACTGAATCTCGAATCTATAACAGACCTGAATGTAGTGCAAGATCCTCTTCGTTGCTTTCCAGTGCAGCGCATGGGGTTCTTGCATGAATCTGGAGACAAGTCCCACTGCATATGAAATATCGGCCTTGGTATGAGTCAGATAAATAATGTTGCCAACAAGTTGTCGATATCGAGTGGCATCAACCAAAGGTGTAGAACAATTAGCCTCAAGTTTGACTCCTGATAGAAAGAGAGTCAGAGATGGCTTCCAATCAACCATGTGAAACCGAGCTAAAAGATCGAGAGCATTCTTGGGCTGTGCAAGTGAAATCCCTGAATCGGATTGTGAAATCTCAATGCCAAGAAAGTAATGCAGAAGACCCAAGTTAGTGATGTCAAATCTGTCCTGTAGAGTTGCCTTCACTGCTGCAATAGCCGATGAGGAACTCCTGGTGATCAAAAGCTCATCAACATAAGTGACTAGTATCATTAAAGATTCATTCTGCCGCAAAAAATATACATTGGGGTTTGAATGACACCTGGTGAACCTTGAAGTAAGGAGGAAGGAATCCATCTTGGCATACTAAGCCCAAGGGGCTTGTTTGAGGCCATAGATGGATTTCCTAAGTTTGCAAACTACGGATGAATTCTGAACAAACCTAGGTGGCTGCTCCATGTAGATCTCCTCAAGGTCTCCGTGAAGAAAGGCACTCTTCACATGCATTTGGTGCACATCGCAACCATGTGCTGCGTCTATATCTAGTGTGAGTCTGATCAAAGTCATCTTTGCAACAGGGGCAAAGGTCTCTGAGTAGTCAAAGTCGACTAGCTGTGAAAAACCTTTGGCGACCAATCGCGCCTTATACTTATCGACTGACCCATCTGCAACAAACTTGGTCCAATATATCCACCCACATCGAACCATCTCCTTCCCTTAGGAAGTGAAGACAACGCCCAAGTGTGATTTTTGATCAAGGAAGAATATTCTTCCTGCATGGCACTATCTCACTTAGGTATGCCTGAAGCTTCTCAGAATGTCTGTGGATCCGAAACAGAAGCAAATAGAGCATGTGGACCACTATGATAATCTGGTTGAGTACGTTTGTTATTTGCTGGATACCCTACCCAAGTGCCTGCACTCTGAAGTGTTTACTTGGCCCAAAGGGGCCTAGATGTAGGTGAGTCAGAAGAAGAATTATCAAGTCTAAGTGAATCCAATGAAAGACAAGAAGTGTCAAGTGTTGAGTCTGTGGGACTCTCCTGAAAGTGAACACTTCTCTCTATGAATTCATGTGTGGTTGGATGTAGAAGGCGGTACCCCTATACACCATTTGGATAACCTACAAAGATGCAAGGCTTGGACCGAGGTTCCATAGCTTTGTGTATCTTCTTCAGTATACATGTCATAGCTGGAGATCCAAAAACCTTAAGGTTCTCAACATCAGGTTTCCTTCGATGCCAAGCTTCAAAGGGTGTTATGCCTTTCAAAGCTTTGTGGGAAACCCTGTTTTGAATATAACAAGCACAATTAATGGTTTTGGCCCAATACTGAGGTGCCAAGGACATAGAGTGAATTATACGCTAGCCATCTCTTTTAAGGACTTGTTCTTGCCTTCTGCAACTCCATTCTTTGAAGGACTGTAATTGTTCGTTGCAAATCAAGCCCCTATGTGGTGCAAAATTGCTCAAATTTGTTGCTGACATATTCACCTCCATTGTCAGTTTGAAGAACCTTGATGGATTTCTCAGATTGTTTCTTTTCAAGTGCCCTGAAGTCTTGAAAATATTCATACACTTTAGACTTTTGCTTAAGAAAGTAGACCCATGTATATCTCGAGAAATCATCAATGAAAGTGAGAATGTACTTAGCCCTTGTAAAATATATTCTGGGAAAAGGCCCAAATACATCATTGTGTACTAACTCCTATGCTTGTGAAGCCCTCCAAGCTTTGCCTTTGTCAAATTTTGCTTCGGGATGCTTTCCAAGAGAGCACCCCTCACAAAGTCTCTTAGAGAATTGGACTTGAGGCAAGCCTATGACCATGTCATTTTTGCTAAGTTGTTCAAGGTAGCGGTAGTTAAGGTGGCCAAACCGCTCATGCCATAATTTGCTAACTCCATCTGAATTAGTTAGCAATGCTGTTGGAGAAGAATCGGGTGCAAAATGTGAGGTGTATAACTTGGCTTGGTGATCTACCTTACCCATTGTCACTGTAGTATCACTATGCAACTCCCTGATGATAACTAAATCTGGTAAAAACTCAACCCTCATGTCTTTGCTGATACGAGTGATTTGATACACTGATAGGAGATTGGTTGAAAGGAAAGGGACACTTAGAACATTATTGAATGTTTCTTCTTCCATTTCAATAGACCCTCTCCCTGCAACAAGTACAAAAGTGTCATCACCCAAACTGATAAAAGACATGCTACAAAGTTCTAAAGAAGAAAACTCAACTAGTGAAGAGCTCATGTGGTGAGAAGCACCTGAGTCAATGACCCATGAAGATGTTGAAGCTGCAACTGCTACGAAAGCCTTGCCTTTTTCTTTCTCTTTCCCCTTGCCCTTTGTCTTAGTAGAATCTTGGGTAGATGAATTCTACTTGATGGACTTAGGAACACCTTTGTTGTTCTTCTCTAGGAGATGAGTTAGTGATCTATTTTCTTCTTCGTGCATTTACTTTCATCATGCCCATTTTTCTTACATTAAGCACACTTAACCTTTTTTTTCTTAGGCTTGCCATTGGAAAAGGAGGCTTCAGTGTTGGTTTTAGCAGATGTTGATTCTTTCTTGTTCTCTTGATCATTATTCTTCTTCTCTTTGTTTGAAGTCTTTGCTTTCCCATTACCAGCAATCAAGGCATGAGGTTTTGTGGACTTCAATGTGCCCATCTGGATCTATTTGTCTTGCTTCCTAGTTATGTCGACAATGAAAGCATCTAAAGATGGCATTTTTCATGCAGTGTCCAAAGCACTTTTAGTGGCATGAAAAATAGAGACAAAGATTGAATAGTCAAGACTTAGTTTAGAGAGTATAGAAAGAACAAGTTGGTCATCTTTTTTTTTTATCCCACATTCTTTCAACTGCAATCTCAAGGACTTGAACTTAATGAAGAAATATTGAAGGGTGTCAAAGTTGCAAGGACTTAGGCTAATGAGTTCATTCTCAAGCTTGTGACCTCTCATCATGTCTTGCTCCCCAAATAGTTTAGTCAGAATGGTCCATACATCATGAGGTGATTTGGTAGGCTTTAAGTGAAATAAGAGACCAGGTGCTACAAAAAGACATAATAGCTCATAGGCTTCATTAGTACGGTTATACTACTTAATTATTTCTGCATCTGTGCTAGGTTTAGTTTCATCACCTATGGTTATCCTATACAATCCCTTACTCCTTAGAATGATTGTCATCTTGATTTTCCATTCACGATAGTTAAAGGGAGTTAGTGGGTTGATTGAACTTGAATCCATTAGTGTAGAAATGAGATGTAGTAGTGCAAGTTGAAGTTGTTGCAAAAATGAAAGTGCAAGTAGAATGCAAAAAATGACCGAAAAGGCACAGTACACCGCTCCACTCCCCCCCCGTCGCCCCCACTCCCCCTCCAAACTATGAAATGGTGAACTCCCCCAAATGGTGCAAATGCATGCTCAAAAGATGTCAGAGTCAGCCAATAGTGCGTCTTGAGCAATCAGTGCAATGAGTTAAAAGATGAGATTTTGTAAACAAAAGAGGATGTCAGATTCAACTGATAATGCGTCCAAGGAAGCAAGTACAATGCGAGCAAGTGAAAAAATGAATATCACTTTCTTTTTAAATACTGCCCACAATATATTGTTTTATAAAAAATAATAAAAAATATCCACTAACAACACTAAACTTGACCAATCTTCTTATGCATTAAAAGAAAAGTAGCTTATTTGCCCTTGTTTTAAATCAAGCTATTAAAAAAAGAATTTAACATGCTAAAAACATTAGGGCAAACTTGATTAGACTTAGCTTGTTTTGGAAGAAACTTTCAAGCCTTTGAAATAGTAGGAGTCTTTTGTGATGCTTCTTGACTAACCCATGCGTTGGGCACAGCCGAAGGCCCAGCTAGGGGGTTATAGGGGGCGGCCTGTAACCCTCTTGCTATAGCCGAACGCTGTTTCCAATGAGACCGTTAGGTCGAGCCGGTCGATTTTGGCATAGAACTTGCATGGATTGGTAGTTCTAACTGGTCAGCAACAAAATTAGTCTCAACAAGTGAAAATGTTGTAGCCGTGAGCCATCTGGAAGAAATGCAAAACCAGGGTCAAACATGCAAAACCAGCTAAGGCCGAACACATGTTGATACTAAATAGAGGAGACCAGACCCGAGACTATATGGAGGCACGCAATTTTTTTGTAGAAAAATGCACCAAGGCATGCACCGGACATGCAGTCACAAAGAAACCACACAAATTGTGGTAATGGCTGCCAATGAACCAGTTCGACAAAAAAGATGACTTCATCAAAGATTGAAAAACTCCCACAAATAGATTGTGAAGACTAGCTTTTATTTGCAAATAACAAATCTTAAGATTTCAAATAAAACTAACAACAATAAAAAAACTAGACAATCAAATACTAGAGTGGCTCTAATACCATATTAGAGTGGACACCAAGATCTTTGGATCAAGTGAATGCGCAGATTTTTGATAGGCACAAGTCAAATATGTACACAACACAATAGTTGCAAAAAAATGAAATCACAAATACGAACATATTGCATAAACAAGATAAGAACAAAACTGATCTTTCATTGAACAATAGCTCACGAAGAGAGATGTACATATAGGAGTGCATGAGTAACTCCTCCCAAGAAAGGCGGTCAGAGAGCCAATAATAGAAGAGTAACTCCCATACCCGAAATAGCCGGTCAGGGAAGTTACTTCCTATTCATCTAGTCAAAATGTAACTCCAAGTACACCTAAGCAAGCTTATCCACAAAAGTAGGAAAACTCCAAATAAGGGAAAAAAAAACCTTAATAAATATGGGAAAAAAGAAAACCCCTACTCTAATAACAATTCATCTTCTAAGCCTCTGCTAATGTTCCCAAAATCCTTACACGTATAGCTCTGATACCATGAAAGAGAGACAAATAGAGATGGGAGAAAAATACAGAAATGGAGAGAAAAAGTTTTGCTGTGCTGTTATATATTCAAATCAGAAATGGAATGGTTGAATACATAAAAGTGAGAGAGATGACCAACTAAATGCCAACCATCATTTAGTTACAAGGTTAATTAATGCACTCCTGTATTAATAATTTTTATAAAGCACAATGTTATATTTTCTGACTGTGCATTTATTTCCTATGTCAATGTACTTTTATAATAATAAGTACTCGACTTATTTTTATGACCATTATAATAAATATTTTAATTATTATATTTTCGAAAACATAATTATGGTTATTAGACATCATGTTTGGCTATGGGGGAAAGTTTTCTTCCCTCTCTGAACAACTATCATGAACCAGTCTCCCTATACTTGGACAAACAAACAAAATGAAGATGCATAAGGTTAACGTACAATCCACCTACTCAAAACTAAAGTCTAAACATGTACATAACACAAATGATCTAGCAAATTCTCAGGGCAAGGGTTAGAGTACGACCATCATGAAACCTACTGTGATAATCATCAAAAGGTGCCATTTGATGTTCATTGTAAGAATGATATTGGGAATCAGTCCCACCAATTTATGGTTCCTATCAACTTTGACATGTCCACCTTATCCTATATGATATCTTGGAGAGTTTAAAATTGTTTCTTAGATATCTTGTCTCTTTCTTTAATATGGTATCAAAGCATAGGGTTTTAATTCAAGTGTTTGTGGATGAAAGATTCTTTATGGGATCTTATAAGGGCTTCAAGAAAGCATATTTGAACTCACCGAAGTTCTTAGGGTTTGAAGAAGCAAAATTTGCACTGACTGAACGTATTGTTCCTTGAGGCTTCAAGTCAAAAGTACGAACAAAAGTTTTTTTTTGGGATTATGTCTATACTTTTCCCTATGAAGTCTGTATGCGACACAAATTGAGCAGATCTAGCAACAAACAACAAAGAAATTGGATTCGGACTTGTACAATGTTGAAATTGAGCCATATAGCTCTGCAAATATTCAGGAGAAATCCGGTGATTTGGTAGGAATCAATATAAATCTGGCAGAAATTGAGCAAAAGTACTTATTGACCTGTAGTTTGTATAAGTTCCTTCACTGTGACTATTCTTTTTGGATTCCTTTCGTTGAGGTATTTGTCTCTTAATAGTTCACTCCATCTTTCGAAGGGACTAGCTCCAATTCTCCAAACTAATTTGGCGATGAGAGCCAAATTTACCTTCTTAAGGTTCTTTATCTCAGCACCCCCTTGAGACATTGGCTTACAAATTTCATCCCAAGCGAAGAGAGGTAGTTTAGCCTTTTCCCCTATTCCTTGCCAGAGAAAGTTTCTAAGAATTTTATTCATTTTGGTCAGAGTTTCTGAGGGAGCCTTTACAAGAGAGAACTAGTAAATGGCTGTAGCTTGCAAAACTGTCTTTATGAGAATTATCTGTCTTACATATGTGAGATGTTTGCCTTTCCAGCTATTTAGTTTCCTCATTTTTTTAGTAGTTTTGTTCCAGAGATTCTTCTCTCCCTTACCTTTAAAGAGTGGGAAGCTCAGGTAGTTGTCTGGGAGAGATGCCTTCTCAAAACCCAGGGCTCTGCAAAGGAAAGATTAAAGATAAGGAGAGACGTTGATGAAATAGATCTTAGATTTGCTTCTTTTTATAAATTGTCATGACGCTTTTTCACAATTGCCCAGTAGATCCCTTATTTATCTGACCTCTTGTAGCCTTGGAAGGGCGAATAACATCATGTTGTCCACAAATTGTAGATGGGAGTTGACAGTTTCACCTGTTGTTGCTTTAATCCCTTTTGTTTTGTTTTCATCTTTTATATATTTTATGCATCTTCCTAGGGCCTCCGCCATAATGATGAATAAGTAGGGGGAGAGCGGATCCCCTTGCTTGAGATCCGTGGAGGAGGAGAGTACCCTTCCGGGGATCCGTTAATCATAACTGAGAACTTTGAGGAGTAACAACTTTTAATTCAACTTCTCCATTCTTGTCTGAATCCAAATTTTTGGATTGTTCTATCCAGAAAGGACTAGTTAACTTTGTCGTACGCCTTAGAGATGCCCAAATTTATCAACATTTCTTGTCCCTTGCTAGTGTACAAGGAGTGAATGATTTTATGCGCAGTGACGATGCCATCTTTGATTTGCCTACCTTTGACGAAGCCTCCTTGTTCCTTTGAGATTAGCTTAGGCAGGATGCTTTGAAGCCGGTTAGCTATGATTTTGGATATGATTTTGTAGATAGTGTTGCAGGGTGAAATTGGTTGAAACTCCTCTGGTATTCTGCTTTTCAATTTTTTGGGAATGAGAACGAGGAATCTGGAGTTGAATGCTAGTAGCATCCTTTGAGAGTCCTTTGATTCCTGTACCACTTCCCTGATTTCTTCTCCTATAAGATCCCATAAATGTTGATAGAAGAGGGCAAGAAATCCGTCCGGGCCAAGGGAACAGTCTCTTGCCATCTCAAAGACGGCTCTCTTGACTTCTTCAATAGAGATGTCCTCCAAATTTTTATTATTTGATTGAGTGACCAATTAAGGGATTTGATGCCATAAGGCTTCTTGGTCTACTTGGCTCTTCTCATTACCCTGCTTCGATGTATCTTCCCAATATCTCTCCATATACTCTTTAATTTCCTTGGGTTTTTCCAGGGTATTCCCTTCTAGGGTTTCTAATTTCTAAATAAAGTTTTTCTGTTTTTTGATTCTGCACGACAAATGAAAAAACTTGGTATTCTGGTCGCCTTCAACCATCTGACCCTGGATTTTTGTTTGTAGTAGATTTCCTCCTTTTTGTAAACTTCTTTCAGATTCCTTGTTATATCTTCCTCCTCTTTTAGATTTATGGACTTGTGGCCTTCCATTCACAATTCATGAATTTCTCCATTTCTCTTTTCTAAGTCTTGTTTGGCCTGAAAGATATTTTTGAATATAAGATGATTCCATTTCTTCAAGGCCATTTTGAGATCTCTAAGTTTTTGAGAGAATAAAAACACCTTAGTCCCATGTTTGTTATGTAGAGCTTTCCATTGCTGGTTTAAAAATTCATCGAGATTTAGATGCTTAAGCCACATTTTCTCAAACCTAAAGGGAGCTCTAACTGGTTAGCTTGTCTTGTGAAAGATGAAGAGCTATCGACCAGTGATCAGAGCCTAAAGTTTTAAGCACCTTAGTGTCCATGGTGATGTTGTCTTCAATCCAGTTTCTTGAAGCCAAAAAACTTGTCAAGTCTCTCTAGAATAAGATCCTTGCCTGTTCTTTTGTTACTTTAAGTGAACCATCCCTCTTTAGTTTTAAGATCCCATAATTCCGCTTTCTCCATGAAGTTATGGAAGCTCTAGTAATCCTTATCTCTCGTGTTTCCTCCCGTCTTTCCTAAGGCCACCATTCTAGTATTGAAGTCCCCCTTGTTATCCAAAAGGTTTTATCATCTGATTTGATCATAGCCTCTATCTGTTGCCAGGCTTGCTCTCTTTCTTATTTATTATGGGAGCCGTATATGTTTATCAAAAAGAATTTGAGCCTTGACCTCAAGGAAACAACTTTACAGACAAGGTACTGATTTTGGTCCTGAATAATTTCTAGACTAACTAAGCTAGGGTCCCAAAGGAATGCAATTCCTCCTATTGTACCTATGGCGTCAATCCCTTCCATTTCTCTCTTGAGCTTTCTTGATAGGCCCTTGTGTTTTGACAAGTTTTCTAGATTAGTTTCTTGCAACATCACTACGTCCGGGTTATATTGGGTGATCAATTGCTTCAATGTTCTCCTTTTGGAGGGGGCATTGAGACCCCTTACATTCTAGGAGATGATTTGCATTAAAAGTGATCACTTTGCTCGGTGCTCGCCAAGAAGGTGTCTACTAGAGTTTGGGTCCCTACTCCGATGGCTTCCATTGCCTCTTCATGCCTCTTTTTATTTTTGCTGGCTCTCCCTCTCCTTTTTCCAAAATTTCCTTTGGAGTTGAGGTTTGAGGTTTGTGTAATTCCCACACTATCCTCATCCGTTTATGAGTTTGACTCTTCTTCCTCATCCAAGCTTGTCCAATTTTCCTTGTGTTTTTGGCCTTCCATTATATATTTTGCTTTTGTCTGCTTTCCTTGATGACTGTCTAGCTTTTGATGACCCGAGTTTCCTATTCTTGATTCTTTAAGTAGATTTTCTAGGTCTT
The DNA here is from genome assembly GCA_037957365.1 of Torreya grandis. Taxonomy (NCBI): domain Eukaryota; kingdom Viridiplantae; phylum Streptophyta; class Pinopsida; order Cupressales; family Taxaceae; genus Torreya; species Torreya grandis. The sequence goes on from JARHVA010008157.1 coordinate 294,012, forward strand.
CTTTGAATCCATGATCTGCTGTTATATATTCCATTTCCATGTTTTGTTTCTCCTATGGCTGAGTTTATGGGATAGATTCTAATCCTTTGATTGAGGTGGGTTTCTCAGATTCTAATCCTTCGATTGAGGTGGGTTTCTCATTAATGGCTATTTTGTTGCCTTTTGGCACATATTTCTTAACCATTTTATTCTTGTTTTTTATAGTGTGCTTTCTTTTCGGCTTGATAAATCCCTCCAAATCTTTTTCAATTGTTTTAGGTACTTCTCCATAGTATTGTTTTTCTGTTAAGTTGGGCATTCTCTAATGAGATGTCCATATTCATGGCAGCTTTTGTAGTGGAATGGGATGCTCACATAGTCTAGGTCTTGAACCCATTCCATTTGTCTTGCTTTCAAAGTGATATTCTTGGGGAGGGGTTGTGTGAGATCTAGCTCAACACAGATTCTAGCATAACTGGATAAGCCTTTATCGTGATATGGTTTTGATATTTCTACCGGACTACCAATAGTATTTGCAACGATTTCAAAGACATACCAGACCAGAATTCTTGCAGTAGGGCATACATTTGGATCCAGATAGGTGTCGTGGTTGGGAGTTCCTCTGTCGGCTTACAATGCTAGTTCTTCATGAAAAGCCCTGTGTTTCTGAAAAAGTACAACCCTCCTCCAAACACTTTGTCTCTGTCAGATTTGTTGGCGAAGATTCCTATGAAATACTCTTTAGCACAAGTTTTCAGTTCGAACTTTCCGTTCGTCTTCTAGTTACTTTTGGTCCATGCATGTAGTTCATCCAAAAGTTAGTTGTGTTCCCATAAATTTGCAGATCAATCTCCTCCCATGCAGCCCCGCTATATTCTTTTTGAGCTCCACTAGATCTAACATGTTCTTTTGACTCCATTAATTGGATCTCTGATCTTCTTACCAACTGCCTTCATGAGGGTGTTAATCTTTGTCTCTGAAACAGAGGTTGTTGCTCCAGTCACCATTTGTTTGAACGATGGTTTGTGGGGGCGAAGAAATCCCCCCTAGGGGATTCATCCTGTGGGCTGCTGGTCAATTTGGTTCTTGGGCTGTCTTGATCAGCAGGAAAATGCTGAAAATCCTGAAGAGAAACCTCAAACCCTAGCTGAGCTCATTCTCTTTCTCAGATCATTGTTCATTAGTTATTTAATTGAAAAATGAAGTTGCAACCTGTTTAACTGCTTGATCACAATGAGATAAACTGTTGGTGGGAGTTTGAAACTCACTGCTGTGAATTTGCCATGTATGGCTGTCTTACAATAATAGACTGGCTGTTTTCAAATGATTTTTTGCTACCTTTAAATATTCATTTTTTTTTTTTCTGGAAGAAGCGTCAAATCCAATTTCATAGGTTATCCGTGCGATTCAAATCTGGAAACATAACCTCAAAAACAATGATTACAAATAGTACCTATGGATGGCACTATGGTTTTCATTGATCCCTTAAGTTCACTATCTCTTCCTCAAGCCATGACAAAGTGTTTTGTAGAGTGTAGGTGGTGTTATTCAAAAATATTTAGTGGTCTCAAATTTTGTCATAAAGTGGGTCCCACTACAATCCAAAATAAGACAGGAGGGATAAATAATAATCATAAGCGAGATGGTAAGGCAACAATATGATACAGTTGATTGTCGATTATTGGTGAAAAGAACTATTGTCAACAACTGTAGTTTGCTAAATGTGCCGAGTCATCTTCATAAGCTTCCTTCATTATCATTGTATCCATTGTGCTTAGTTTTTATGTTTGGAGTCACGAATAGAATACATTTATAGAGTAGGGAATCAAATTTCATTAAATGATACATCATTGAAGCTATCCTCGTTCTGCTCACACATTCATGAGTCCTTCCAGTTAAGTTGCTATTCCTTGTTTTCAAAAATAGGACACTTGGTATGCTCAAGAAGTTGTTGGCTGTCCTTAGCATATAGTGTGAAGCCAATAGCATTTATGGGATAATGAGTACTGTGGACACTGAACTGAATAATTAATGGTGATGAACTAAATTTAATTTCTAACAGAAAAAAATCTGTACAAACTGGACTAAACAGTCAACCTGAGACACTTTTCTGCGCTGTATATTTTGGTTAATTTATTGTGCAAGTCTTTGGGCTTCAGCAATGCTATCTTTGGTTAGTCTAGTAAGATATGATAAGTAACAACAAACTAAGGGATGACAGTCTACTAGGAAAGGGGACATTTCTATACATCTCACATGTGGGGAGGCAATTAAGATTGGAGTTGAAGTGAGAAATTGAGCAATGTTAGGATTTACAAGGCAAAAAAGTAAGGGAGAGTTACTTGAAAAATAGGACACCATAACAATAATACTTGAGGTTTGGTGATTGAACTCTTGAGCTGCTCATATCCTATTATTTGTTTGATGTGGAATTTTGAATGACTTGCTTTTCACTTTTCACTTTTCACTTGAATTCCTATATGCCTTGGCATATTGTTCAGCTTGCCATTCACCCACAGTTGATTGTTCTGAGGCTTGCAAACTGCCTGATTTGGTGACATATCTACCACTGAATTGTAGTGCCTCTGTTGATGCTGTATCTTGACATTCGTGATCCTGCATTTATGATTGATTGAACATAAGACTTGGCTTCAATCTCCAATTTTGGGGATGTTTTGCCTGAGTTGCAATTTGGTTTCCCAAGGAATCTAACCATGTGAATACCTGTATGCTGCTCAATCCAAGATATAAACTAAAATTAGGTCCAATACACTGAAGAATCAATGTGGGATGTGAGTGTGATCTGTGTAAAGTGGTATCGTGAAGTGTCCTACTACACATGATGGACTTAAATGGGAATCTGCCACGAGATATTGTTTTGTTGCATTCTGGAATCAATGCCATAGTTTTGAGAGTTCATGTTATGGATTCCTAGTGGAATGCATTTGTGTGTGGAAGTGCATTTGAGTAAGAGTATCAGAGAAGGGCTCAGTCGATAGTGTACATTGTAGACCCAGATTCTGGAGAGCTTTTAGTCTTGTCAAATTTTTGTGGCTGAATTATTTCCATGTTAGTTGTATCAAGTTTGCTTTCTAGGATGTAGAGTCTCAAAGTGATAATCATATTTATCCATGTTCCTTGAATGCAGGATACAAAGCTGGTGTACAAGCACTATGCTACTCTATACTTCGTATTTGTATTTGACAACTCTGAGAATGAGTTGGGTATTCTTGATCTTATACAAGGTGATTTTTCCTTTATTTTCTGTATAATTTTCTCAAAATTTTGTTCCATGTGGAAAATGTCATATGCGTGTTTCCTGTCAGTTTATATATTGGCAGACGTTGTACATGCATGCCCATACTAAAGAAACCTGTACTGTTCCATTGTCTTAGCTGCTGTAAAACATTTCATAAGAAAAACGATACTGAGTAGGTATTAGGCTTTAGTTACTTCATCTGATGCAATATATATAAAGTTGTTGTCACTAGTGTATACGATGGCCATTTTAAAGCTAGTGACATTGACAACTTATATTTTATACGGCTAAATGTGTATGCCACTTTCACTGTTGTGACTTGGAGCTACTTTTTTGACTTTGTAGGCCCTTGAAAAAGTGTCAGAGGTGATTTATTACTACAGTTTTAAGGGCAGGATGATGATGCACTTATTTTTTTAGCAAAATCTTAATTTGGAAAGACAATCTCCTATTACATAGGCCATCATATTTATATTTTTTCAATTTTTCGTGTACTAATAAAAGAGAAATACATTCGATTTTTGATTTGGATGGAAGCACATAAGATTGAAATGAAGGCACTGATGAGGAGCTTCCAAGACAATGCAAAGAGAGGCAAATACACTTGAAGCTCTATTGTTATCCCTATTGAGTAAGGTTTTAAAGATCCTTCACATGTGGCCGAGTGTTTGTTGTACACATGATTGCTGCTGTTCTGAACTACACCAGATTGGCAGGGGAAGGTCAAACTGAGTTTTTTGATAAACACTTATTAGAGGTGAATGAAGAGGATTTTTCTTTTTCTTATTTAGTCAAGCTGTTGTGGAGACCATCTTCTTGAAATGGGTGAAGTTGTTAAAGCTCATGATGACTAATGATAAGATCTTCTGTCATCCATTTGTCTTGGTGAAAGAGGAATTTATTGACACATGAAATATTTTCAGTAGCTTTGCTTCTAACAAGGTTTCTTAGGATTCGGTTTGTTTGAAATATACCATCCTCTTTGTATGACTCCTTGGAAGGGAGCTATTTTGATGGATTGCAACAGTTATTGATGGAAGAGTAATATTAAATATACAGTACTGTATGGTTGACAGGGTTAGCATTCTTTTGGAGACAAATATGCAAGGCAAGATTCAATGATGATGCTTCCAAACTTCATCTTGGGGAGTCAACAACTTACAAAGCTTGTTTCTCTGTTTTCAGATAGAATGGATTTATTAAGGAAAGATGTGGACACTTGATTGGGGTGCTAAGGTTGGACATTTTGGGCAGTTTTACGTATGTTTTGAGAGGAAGCCTTCATGGATTCATTTAGTGATTCAGCGCTTTGTGTTGTATTAGTTAACAAAATCCTCTGTTCTCTGATATAATATAAGATGTATTTTTTAAAGTAAATGAGGAACCTTGGAACAAACTCTTTGAGGTGATCACAACGAGGAAAAATCAAGTGAAGAAGGCTAAAAATCCACAAAAGAAGTAATTGTGGAGCTTGAAGTGCCTATTGTAAGTATAAGCTAAAGGAACAACAATTCAAATTATATGAAATGTTTTCCTTAAAGGCTACAAAAGGGTTAAAAATAGGGCCAAACAGATTTCCATTAGTCTAGAGCAAGCATTAGGGACTATATTGATCCTATAGTGCATTTAATTTGGAAATGCCTATAAATTGCCTTTCATGTGCTTCATTTTATCATTTTGATATTCAGCCAGAATATTGCTGTTCCCACAGCCACTTCTTTTAATCGAGAACCCTAGAATTACATGGTCACTCTGCTTATGCTCTAAGCAAAAGTTTAGCAGGTCATTGTCACAATAGTCCCTGGAACATGTTAGAGTGGCAAAGGTACATGGACTCCATTTTTAAGTGTTGTTAACTTTTGTTTATTGCTTTTTTGTGTTGTTTATTTCTCAAATAGGTTTTATTTTCTAGTTTATTATTTAAAGCTAATCATGTCATATGGTCCAACTTTAGGTGTCGTGTTTCTAGGTTTTAAGTGATGCAATAAATCTCAAAGACCTGAGGAGTGTGAAAGGTAGGAATTAAGTTTTCCAATAGAATATTAAGGCGTCAAGGACACTAGCACATTATGTCAACCCCAATTTTGCCCCATACAAAAGTTGGGTTTAACTGCCATTTGTACTCTTACGAGTACAAACTAGTCCCTCACAGTCACAAAGTTGCCATCCCATGTTAAAAAATAATCTTCAAGGAGAAGGCAACAAATTTTGCACGATGTGTATACAGAGATTTTATAATTATTAAAAATATGTTAATGCATGCCTAGCATATTTGTAATGTTTGGTGACATATATTTAATCATCTACATGGTGGGACAAGCAAAGTGAAGTAACTTTAATTGAGTCATTGGGGGCCTAAGATGAAATATTTTGAAAAGATAAATTAATTAAGTGGTGCAAATGAGAAACAAAAGCTGCAGGTATTTTTAGTTTGAAATCAAGTTGCATTGGAAATCATGAGTTAATTGGGAGTTATAAGTGGGTTGGTTGATTGTTGAAATTTCATATGTAACCATAGTATTAAAATTCGTACTCGGAAATTACCCCGCAGCCAAAATTTTTGACCCGTACTTGGGACTCAGCAGTTTTATCCCTACTTTAAAAAATATATAAATTCATAAAATACACCGAAACACAAAAAAATGAATTGAATGTATAGAACACATAACTCAGAGTCATAAATATGTTTTATATTAGTTTTTGAGAAAATAAGACTACAATGCTTATTTTTAAACAAAAAGAGTACAATCTACTAATGAAATGCTGCTATGCTCATAAGTTTGAAAGTTCACTGGTGACTTTACTACTGGCCATATTTAATGTGGAGTATTTGCTTTTGCCTCAATGCCATCATGCACTTTCTAGAATAGTTATGAAGTTTGAGTGTAAAGCATGCACATTTTATGGTTACTGCTGCTTCAACAGCAAGGAAAATGGGTTACTGAATGCCGTTGGAGACTGAAAGTTGAAACAATCGCGGTGAATAGTACTAATACAAAGTCAAACCCTGCAAACTTGTGTTACGAACCCTACAAGTGCAAACAATGGCAGCGACTGCGAGTTACGAACCCTGCAAAGTGCAAATCGACCAAGTTTGTGTTGCAAATGCCAAACCATACAATCCCAGCTCGATTTGCATGCAAACCGATGGAATGATTGCCAAAACTCGACGGAAATGAGCCAAAACTGGATGGAAATGATGCAAAACCCAGACGCAGTGGAAATGAGCCAACACCGCGATTCTCATTCAACGGAAGCAAATGACATTTTTTCTCTCTCATTTTACCTATATCTTCACATTACATGGGTCGCAGGCGGGTAAGGACCCAAAACCCGCCGTTAACAGCGAGTAACCACAGTTAGTTACTCGCTGTTAATTGCATGTTTTGGGTCCTTACTTGCCCGTGGTTATTGGCAGCGTCTAACCATCTGAAAAAAGTTTGCAGGTTTTCTGTGGGTACTCGGGTTTTTTAATACAGGTATGTAACTAAAATTGAACTACAAGCTTTGTATAAAACAATTGGAAAATGAAAGAACAGGGGTTCTTCTCTCTCCACCCATGTGGTTGTCTGCAAACTTGTGTTGTCCTCTTCCTTTTTTGCATGCTTTCATTTATGATTAATGGATGTGAAGTTTTAAATGCTTAAATTATTTGCATGTAGAGGCAAACTTTAATTATGGTTAAATTTAATTGATTCTATTTTATGAAAACTAGCCCAGCTGTTTGATACCTTTGAATTAATTTTTATTAAAAGAACCATTATTAATTGTGCATTTATCCAAGATCTGATTGTTTTTTATATCATTTTGGTTTGGAAGGTGAACTTTAAGTGATGCGTGTGCATTTGGTAATGGCCAATAAGAATTTTAACTCTTCTATCATTCTCCCAAAGTGTACTGTTGTACTATACTTTGAGGAAGAATAAGGGCTTCATGGTTCTCAATGTTGCATTTTTTACACATATCACTATCCAACTCTTCCACTGGAGAAGTGAATATCATAAATTTCTGCACTCTTACTTGGTTTTCCGGGGCAAGTCTCTATCATGATTTTGCTTGAGGATTCCATTTGTTTTTCATTGCTTGTCTTATCATCAATTTTTCCTTTCTCATTTTCAGGAAAAAGTGATTAAATTATAATCTATTTAAAAAAAACTTGAGGGACTCGCACCTCTACCTTGCAGAGGGGAATCATTTAAAATATAGTTTCCTATAAGTTGGAATAAGTTTTGGTCATCTTTCCATTGGCAAGAGTCCAAGTCTTCATTGAGTATTTGAGGTGAGAAAATTTATTGCTAACAAATTGGCGACTCTGCCAGGCATGAGTACCTAGAAATGTCTGTCCTCTGCGTACAAGGTTGTTCGAAGGATTTATGATACCCTCCTAAAAATTCCAAGTAGTGTTGTTCAACAAACCTTTTCGAAGAAAATCCTCAAGTTTCCTCAACATTCAAAGAGAAAGTGTTTGAATTGAAACAACAAATCAAGCGAATGAAGGGGTCGGATGCATGGAAATTACTCACAGAGGATATTCACCAGCTTTGCAAAGAACTTTGCAAATTACAAGATCAAAAGATACATGCATTGAAGATAGTAGAGTCTTTATATATTCTTACCTTTCCTTGAAAAATTATTTCAGATTAGAGATTGTGTTATGCGAAACATCATGCAATGATGGGTGAAGAAAGTGTTGGTCCTTGGAGAACTCAATCAAGATACACATTCATATTTTGCATTCTTGGAACTAAGTCAAGAAGTTTAGGAAACATTTGAATTCTATCAAGAGACTGTACACCTCAAAATGCTGAGATTTCTAAGGTAAGAAATCCATCCAAAAAAGAAATGATGAAATGGTCGGTTGAAGAACAAGGGAGAGTTGTTGCTAATAGCCTCGGGGAGTACTTGATCATGCAAATTTTGTTGTCAAAGGATAAAATAGAAAAATCTACCCTAGAAATTCAGTTCTCCAGAATGAATGAAATAGGTTTATATTCAAGAATGGAATAGGTGTCTCAAATCCATCCCCAATTTCTAAGTGTTGTGACTAAAGATCATTATGTGTCAGCTGCGACGTTGAGCATGGAAACCCAAAATCCAAAGAGGGGTTAAATGGTTTTCTCCCTGAAGATTTCCCATTTTTGGTAGTTGAAGATGTTGGAGAATTTTTTCTTGCAAATTTAAAAATCATAATAGCACCAAACCTGCTGATAAAGCAACCTCCCTTCAGGAAGACTGGATCGATGAGAGTTTGGATTTCTTATTGCAAGAGGAAGACATTGTCAACCATTTCCTTGCAAATGCAGAGCATAATCCTTCTTTGAAAGTGGACAAATTTGATAAGATGCCAACTACAGTAAAGGAAGAGTCTATTGCTCATGATGAATTGAATTTACATTCATGCTGTGGTAAATTTATTTCACCTGCTTTTCTGGGAACTGACTATGATAATTTTTTGATGCACATTGGTGTGGACAGATTTGATGATATATTTGATGCAAGAACAGCTCTTAATGCCTTGCTATTTCATCATGAGAATATGGATGTGATTGATTATTCAGTTCCATTATCTTGGAAGCGTGGTTCTCTTGATTTCCAAAGCTATGATTTTCATGATGTGCCCAATTCTTCTCCTCTAAGCTCTAAGGTATGTAGTCAAGTCTTTGATTCCATTTTTATCCTTCCACTCCTGCCTTATATTAGCCATGTGAATGCAATGAAAACAATATTTTGGTTGCTGCCAATGATCTTGCAAGAGCTGTGTTTATCGTATATTAAATCTTCTCGAAAGGGCTCATACTTTCCATTCCAGTATGTGGCTTTGTGTGTTACATCCCGTTTTCCTCTTCCAAGTTTTAGTCTGATGAACTATTGTCCCTTTGGCATATGTGTCATTGTGACACATTGGTTGTGGTACATGTGCGTACATTTGTGTGAAGATCTAGTCTTGATATGCAATCAAGAAACTAGATATTTGATTTTATGAGTAAATTAATAAAAAATAGTATTAATGCTATAGTTAATTTGTCAAAATAATGATTTATTATAATCTTAAATTGTTTAATTATTGTATTAGACAGTTATTGATTTTTGGTATTCAACATATTAATTATGTTAATTAAACATGTGTATAAATCCTAATTAAACATTAGGATGAACCTGTACTTTAAAAGACTTATTTGGTATTAGTCAAGTGGAATTGATTATTAACTAGTAATGCATGAAACCTTACGATGACTTTACTTGGAAAGGTGAAGTTGAGTTACCTCAATATTAACTGGGGAAATCAAGGAAGGTTAATTGGAAGTTTAACCGAAAATTACTTGTGGGACTCAGTGAATTATAGGGAACAAAGCTTATAGCTTTGGTTTTCAAGTGGCATGCAAATAAATTAAAATAGGGAGTTGAAAATTAAAAAAAAAGAAAGCACCAACTAGAAGGGAGATGTGTAGCAGAAAAATGAAGAGGAAATTTTGAGAATAAAAGGAGAAGGTTGAGCTGGCAGAAGGGGACGATGCAGGTGGAAGGAGAGTCATGGCCAACAAGGGAGTTGATTGCAAGTGAGGAGGAAGGAGAGGAGTCAATACCGAAGGTCGACACAATAGGTTGATGCAGCAGGGGTATGCAGGAAAGGGGAAGAGCTGAACCAAAAGGATCCACTTTACCCTGCGTATTTCTATGCGAGTGGAATTTTTGTTGATCAAAATAAGAATTTCCTGCTGGGTTAAAATATTAGAAACTTTTCTATCATTAAAGATCTTTTTCCCTAAAAACTATTACTTGTATGTTCCCTGAAATAACTGTGTTTTATTAGTTTCTTGGCACTGCTGTTATGGCTCATTTATTGTTTCATTTTTGGGGTTTTTCTGTATGCGGGATAAAAATGAAATGGGGAATGATGTAATGAAAATAGCCATTATATGTCCTTAATGAAGTCGTAGGACTTCAAGGTAAGCTTACAAATCGTTTATACCATTTTCTATTATAAAAAAAAAAATTCAAACTGTTGAATATATTTAAAAGATGGATTCAGATTAAGAGATGGAATCGTAGTGTCCATAATGCTTACAAATTATTTTTGCCATTTATCTCCCTTTCCAGCGGAGTTGTTGTGATGCCCATTCCTGATTTTTCATGGGGTTCATTTTGATAAACCATGATTTAAAGTCCACTCTAAAATATGGATGTATATCGACTTATTATATGGAGCTAATATGCTAATGAATCGACTTAACATATGGGTATTTCGTGAAAGAATCATGGGATTTTTTTTATAACCACCACTGTTCTTTTATCTCAGCTATTTTAATTCAAGCAGAACTGCATTCCATTTCAGTCAAGGATTTCAACGGACTCAGAAAGCCTTTTGCGCTTTCAACAGACTACAAATACACGTTTATCTCCATGTCTAGACATGACATACATATAATGTATATGTACTGTGGTCGTGTTTCTTTCTGGTAGGGCGAGGTGAGCCGCTTCACGTCCATTTTATGCGTTTAACAATTATATCATGAAACTTTTTTTCTTTGATTCTGTCACAACTTTCATAATTTGTTGGCCGGCGCATATTTGATTTTAAGTTATTGTGAATTGACGAGAAGGGTAGAGGGAGACCCATATTTAGTTAACAATTTAGGTTATGTATAAATATATAATCAAAATGATTGGATATATTAGCATGTTTTGATACGATAAGCAATGTATTAAGTTAAATGTGTAATAGAAATTACATGTTAGTAAAGCAGTAATAATATTATTTGTTAAATGAAGTATGTATGCTTATCGGGGTATTGAGAATCTTAGAATATATGTGTAACAATAACTGATGGTTATTTTGAAATCAAAGTTGAGTTAATGAACATAAAATTAGACTTAACATAATAGGTCAGACTGAGAGTAATAGGAGCACAAGTTTAGATGCTCAGGGTTCGATTTTAGAGTATTTGATATCAGAGCTCACTTTCACAATAAAACGGTCCAAATGCCTAAATTGACTACCATCGTGTTAAAAATCCTTTAAAAATATGTTTTGATAGGAGATTTTACTTCATCTCTTAATATTTGTGGATATTATGTGAAATGAAAGATATTAAAAGTATCCACGAAACCAAATAGGGTATATAAACAAGTATTATGAAAATTATTACTTAGTGATAACAACATCTATATGGGCTAGCTAACAAAGAACCTAGATTGAGTGGAATATATTACTTCTCCTAAAAGCTTTCTGAGGAATGAACTAGATGAGTAAATAAATTAGAAATAAGTTATATACATGTTTATATTATTTTAAGAATGCATTGATATCTAAGTTTAACCCAAATTATTAGGGGAATTGGTTAAGTTATCTTGTGTAGCCAGATTTATGACGTAATGGTTTAAGATGATGAAGGTATTTGATTTTGTTGTACAAACAAAGATGTTTGTTATTAAAGCTTGCATAAATTTGATGATATTTGGAAACAAATTCAGTTATGAGTGATTAGCATGAGAGGCTCTTTTCAATAAATTCACTCAGTTAGTATGAACAATGTTAAACTCTATTTTAACTATCAGTTATAGACTGACTTTTATCATATTCGGTTGGTGTGATATAGTTGAGCAGTATTTATTGATATTTGATATTGCATGCATGATGTTAAATTCCTTTGATACGTATACTCGGACGGTATGGTTATGTAAAGACTCTCGAATCAAGAACCAAAGCATACTTACTCTATGAATAGATAAACCCTTTTATATGTGATTAGCCATGAGCATGGTAGTGTATGAGGACACGAGAATGATGTTGGACATCACCAGTTCTAGTTTATACATATTTGATGTGGATGATAGGGTTGTAAAGACCATTGAGTCTTCTCCCTGTAATCGAGAAATGTATCTATACCTAATCTTTGTATGCGCTCGTATGAGAAAAACTTTTGAGTAAACATTTATACCTTTAGTAGTTGGTAGAACTACATCTAGCCTTGATTCTGCGCATGTAGGAGACATTGCAGATATGTATGGCATCTCAGAGAGTGAGTGCAGGCATAAGAAACTAACCTTGATAGGTATTCCTTAGTGTGACATATGTTATAAACGCTAGTGAAAGAAAATAGCATTTGTGTAGCACAGTACTGTTATGTAAACTTATCGACATGATCAAGTTTGTCGCATCTCTTAAGGATGAAAATTTGTATATGGTATATTTAATGAGGAAGTTAATTGTGCAAGTGGCTAGACATTTCTAGAATAACATAATGCATCGTGAGGTGTACTTAGAGATTATGTTCTCTTCGGATTGTTATTGAAGGTATACTCGGATAGTATAATCCTGACTTGCTTTATTATTATGGTTGGGTGTAATATTGTTGTCGCTGTTGAGTTAGATGCTCAAGCACAAAGAGCTATGACAGTATGGGATGTCATAGAGTTTTACAGTACGAAAAGTACCCGGATGGTACATACTGTATTCATTATGTCTTGATCCATACCTAAATAAACATATTTGTTATGGTTGTTAATGTTTGGTTAGAGTGATCATGAACTATGATAGTTGGGATATCATATGATACTTCAGCTTAGATGTATATACTCGGGTGGTACATACTGTAGCTGTACGTTTGGACTCTCACCTAAATTGATTGTTCTAACAATTTTGTTGGTTGTTACTTGAGCAATATATTCATAGCAGTTAGCAAGACAACATGTATGCGTGCATAAAATATTGCGAGTATAAACGAATGATAGGTTCAACTATTATGAACTGTATGTCTCGCTTTGTTTTGTATACTTAGTTGTGTCTAGCATGTGGTTTTCTTTGGAACTAGAAATGTGGAGTCCATCATTGCTTATATCTAGGTGTATATGCGAGAGTGCTTGGGTAAGCACACAAGCCTGGATTAACAAGATGTTATGCTAGAGCGTGTCACTTAGTTGTGGGATTAGACCAGAGCTTTAGAAGCTCGTCTGTATCGCAAGTAGTTTGTTTCCTGTTTGGCTTAGAGTGCCAATCCCTTCGGTGGTGACGTCTTGTGGAGGAGACCATTACCATTGAAAGGAGAACTACATCGGACCTTGATTCCGAGGAGCGGATATGTAGGCTGCCCAAGTTGTGGTGGGGGCATCGGGTCTAGATCCTTAGGCTAGGTTAGGGTAGACTTGATTGCATAGCAATCCGTATGACTGATAGAATTAGTACCAATACTTAGTATGGGAATTCAGATTGTGCTAATGTCCCTAGTGAGATAGTAAACTTTCTGTATCTTACATTTTATTCTATTGCTTGCAGTATTCGAATGTTCTTTATTTAGTTTTTAAAAAAAAAAAAAATTACTGCATTTTGTTTTAGTACAATTGGGAGGGTTGTTACATTGTGTGAGAGGTAAAAGTTTGTCTCTTTGCCTGTACATTAAATTTGCATTTGTTATTTTCTGCTTTGTTTGTTAATAAATGGAATTCCCTTCTATAAAGGTCTCTTGTGTCCACAATGAGATTTTTGCATTGTGTTTTTGGGTCATCCCCTCATCTTCCATACCATAATCTCATTGTCCTCTGTGTTTCCAAAGTCATTGTTGAAAAGCTTTAGTTTGTACTCATCTTTTATCCTTCAAGTGTCTATGGAGAATGGAAAATAGAAGAGGCGTTTTAGATTTTCTCATCACAATATCCCAAGCAATTGGTAGTGGCATCAGCTCAAGCTGAGAAAATGTTAAAAAAAACGGTAAGAATTATCAGAACATTCGGATAGTACCATTCACATCCTCGCATTGTTGTTTCTGCTTCCCACCTGGATGTGTGAACACAAGGAATGTATCAATTGCTAGATCTGGGTTTACTGGTGTGACATTTTCTTGTTTCAATGAAGATTCTCGAAAGGTTGGTAAGATTCATGTTATATATTTGTCAGGCCCTTGATGAGAAGCAAAGACAATGGACAGTAATTCTTGATCATGTAGCCCCATTGAATGTTGCTGCTGGTTTAGAATTTGAATCTGCAAGAACTAAGTCAAGATGCTCTGGTTTATTCTGGACACATGCACGAGTTGGGCTATGTGTAGACTTCCCCAACAAATAAAATATCGCCAGCTCTGAAAGCTTACAATAGAATCTACAGCCTTTCCATTCATGGAAACAATTCTAAGTTCCGCTTCACTGAATCGGAGAAAACCATTTGCCTTTTCCCATGACTGTGGAGCCTCTCTTAACACATTTTCAAAATAGGTCTCTGGAAAACAGTTCATTTAATTCCAACAAGATTTCAGTTTGTAGGGTTGTATAATGTATTGAGTTTTTGTGGCTTCCCAAGTATGATTCATCAAGGCGTTTGACTGTGCATTTGGTGGTTGTTGGCAGTGGCCTAGCAGTTGCCCGACAGGTTTCAGAGGCTGGATTATCAATTGTTTGCATGTACCCATTTCCACACAGCATTTGGAAAAATAACTATGGAGTTTGGGTTGGTGATTTTGAAACCATTGGTTTGGTCACTATCTAGCATGATGCAGTTGTGCACCTGGATGATCACAGAAGGTACTTATGGCTGGAATTGAAGAAATCCAACAACAGAAAGCTGCCTGTGAAATCTCTGAAGACTGTGACAACGGAAGAACACGAGGAAGCCAAAGGGAATAACACAAAGCAATACAAAAAATGAAGAGACAAACTCACTACTAAGCCAAATGGCTGCCCAAGCCAACCTCGTGGATAAAAAAAAGAATAACAGTCAATTACCAGAATGCAATGAAGTCTAATGTTCTGGAAGTTGCAGCAGGTTATGACTTGCTCCAATTTTAACTCAGTACTGCAAGAGACATGAGATAGATGTGGTTATTTTCACAGCTCTGGGGAGGGAGGCAGATTTAATCCTTGTCAATCCCATTTGAAATAGTATCTCTATCTGGGTACTGTTCATCTTCCTTCGGTGCTTCGACAATAGTTTTTGGTAACAATCAATTCAGAGCAGAGAAAGGATTCATTGCCATTGGTAGCAGTGTTTCTCATAGTAGGCTTATTGCATGTGGCACTGTTTATATTACAACTCCTTTTGTCATTGCATCCTATCACAATGTTAATTGCAATAGTAAGGATGAAAGTGGCAATACCATTGTCTATGCTTCTCGTCCACTTCCTCCTCCTCTTGCAGGTGCAATGGGTAACAATTCATCTTGGGATTCTTTTTTCTATGAATACTTCATTGCCAAATGCAATTAATTTTTATCTTCTTGAAAATGTTCCTCAGATAGCCAGAGGACAGTTTAAACCCTATGACCAGACTCCCAAGTTTCTTGCTGGAGGTGCTCTGCACTTGTATTAATTTGAGGGTTTGAACTTTTTGCGATTTGAATGTCTTTAAGGAACATGTGTTATTCTTGCAGATGAAATGGGGCTTGGTAAAACCGTATAGAGCATCTCTTTTCTGGCATCTCTAGCTGAAGGGAGTGTTTCTCTTCCTCATTTGGTGGTGGCACCACTTTCAACATTGCGTAACTGGGAGCATGGATTCTGTAGTTAGGCCCCTCAAGTAAATGTCGTAATGTATGCAGGAAATGCTCAAGCTTGCTTTATCATTAGCATCATGAATTTTTCTCCCCAAAGAAAACCTATCTAGTGAAGAAGCACAAAGGGAAAAAGAAGCCAGTGACAGATCTGAAGACAAGCAAACAGAGAAGAATAAAATTTGATGTCCTTTGTAATGTCATATGAGATGATCACCGTAGACACTACAATTCTAAAGGCTATCAATTGGGAATTCCTGATAGTTGATGAGGGTCATAGGCTTAAAAACAAAGATTTAAATCTTTTTCAGACTTTGAAGCAAATTTATTCTATTCATCGAGTTCTAGTGACTGGGACTCCTCTTCAGAATAACTTGGATGAGCTCTTCATGCTTATGCACTTCCTAGATACGGGTAAGTTTGACATTTTAGAAGATTTTCATCGTGAATTCAAAGATATTTGTCATGAGGAACAAGTTGGTAAACTGCACCAGATGTTGGCTCCACATCTTCTTTGAAGAATGAAGAAAGATGATGAACAATATTCCTCCCAAGAATGAGCTCATTTTGTGTGTTGAACTGAGTTCTCTGGCACACCATCCTCCCCCACCACTCTCCCCTCCTTGAGCTTAACACCCTGGATTGATGATCTCCCACACATCCACTCTCTATGATATTCCGGGGCAACCTCTAATTCATGTTTCCTCCCCACCCTCTTCTTGCCACTTATTCACATGCGGGAACATCAGAGAAGCTGTTAGAGTGATGAACAATAGCAGGGCCGTTGATGAGGAGAGTTTTCAAGCAGAATTCTTCAAACATGGATTTGAGGTCTTGGGTAGATACTTGGCTGATCTCTGCAGCCATGTGGTCTGTTCAGGGTTTCCACGATCTTGGTCACATCACATCATTCATTCGATACACAAATCGGGCCCCGGCTCAGATCCCAACAACTACATGATGATCATGGTGGGCCACACATTCTTAAAACTATATGCTTTAGTTCTTCACATGCGGCTTTCAAGAGAGTTGGAGCAGAGACACCTTAGAGCTAGGGGGCAAGCAGGATTCTGTCCAGCTCATCAGATCATAGACCACATATTTACTCTTCGAGCCATCATTGAGGAAGCACGTCATCGCTCATCGAAAGTCTACTGCTGCTTTGTAGACTTTCGGAAAGCATTTGACACTAGTCTGCGGGAGGCCTTATTCCAGAGGCTCAGAGACATTGGTATTTCTGAGATCCATTTGACAGCCATTATGTGCCTCTACGAGATGGTCCTTGGTCATCCCCACATTGCCCATGGGTTATTAGATTTTATCAGGAGTACCATCGGGGTTAAACAGGGCTGCCTCCTATCCCCCACTCTCTTTGGAATTTACATTGATGAATTAGAGACCTTCCTTCATGAGCATATCCAGGATGGTGATGGTCGCCTTCTCCACTAGGTTTTGATATCTATCCTATTGTTTGTGGACGACGTGGTCCTCATGGCCTCCTTCCTTGAGGGTTTGCAACGACAGTTGGATGCCCTAGCTCTTTTCTGTGATGTTTGACAGTTGACAGTCAACTTGGGCAAAACCAAGGTTATGGTCTTCAACGGGTTGAAGACCTCACACCTCCATTTCTTCTTCAGAGTGGAGGAGATTGAGATCGCCAACACCTATAGTTACTTGGGGGTGCATTTCTCTGGACTCCGCATTAGCCTAAGAAAGGTCCTCCAACGTCGAATCAACAAGGGGCATGGTTCTTTAGCCTTCCATGAGAGACAGTGTTTTTGACACCGTTTTTAGGACATCTCTTCCAAGATGTCCCTCATGGACACTCTTATCAGGTTCATTGTTCTATATGGGTCCATGGTTTGGAGATCCTCTTTGCTTAAGTCTGATTAGGCATCGACTGAGAGAGTCCAAACACTTCTCTGCCGCATTATCAAGTGCAAACAGACTATTCCCCAACACATCATCCTTGCAAAGTTAGGGGCCCATCCCTTCAAATTGGAGACCATGTTTGATCTTATCTCTTTCTTGCATCGCATTCGGAGCTTCACCGACTCAGGTAAGGGGCGTGACAGATACCCGTACTTAGCTTATTGCTCTTTAGAGGCTGTTGCTCGTTCTAGCCGTCCTGGTTGGGCTCGTTGTTGGTACACTGGGTTTGAGATCTCTTAGGGTCTATGGGGATTAAGATGGACTGTCTTCCTCCATTTCAGTACTCCTTGGATGCTCTGAACCACCTTCTACCTACCAGACAGGAGATGAACAAGATTATCAGGAAGGATATTTTCATACCACTTGGGTTAACCCCTATTGGGGGTTACGCTCAAAGATGGCTTTTTATGCGGAGCACGTCCTGGAATTGAGGGACGGGCTTATTGTCCATCCCCAGTACACTTTCCACTATTGGATGCATGCTCTCCGTATTCCCCTTAAACAGTTCAGAGTGGGTTCTCATAGGCTTTGGATTGAGACAGATCACTGGATGGATCGAGCAGATAGGATCTGTCAGTTATGCAGTCTTCAAGAGGTCTATATGGAAGAACACTTCATCTTCTGTTGCCCCATCTACTACGAGATCAGGGGGAGGTTCCACTGCCTTTTCAAGGAGACCTAGGCTCTCTTTGTCTTCTCCAGATATGAAGACTAGATATGTCTGGCTCTATACATGCAGGAGGCTCTCAGGCTTCATGACCACATGATTCAGGGCCCCATTAGACCACAGTCTAACCAACGGATTACTTCCTTCTTTACGGTGCTACCTTTGGGGAGAGGCACTAAGCGCCAGATCGACATCAACACAGCGTCACACTCCAAATCAGTGTGGATCCGGGGGACCATTCACAACTCCTTGGGATCTCATCGGCATAACGATTCCAGTCCCACCCCTAGGAGTCAAACTAGATCCACCAGATCGTCGCGGCGAGCTACTCCCTCTAGACAATAGCACACGGGACAGAGCAGACACTCCACCTCCTCCACTGGTTATCCATCTATTTTGAGCTTCTTTTCGACGGCCTTGGATGTTGGAGAGTTGGGTCCACTCCTTGATGGACCTTTCTCATTCCTTCTCTTGGTTCTTCTCTCATATTGTACCTTCCCACCTCTCCGTTTGGTTGGGGTCATTAGCTGTGGGTTGTTCTTCGCCTTTTTCCTTTTTGGTTGCTCTCGCTCTTTGTTGTACTGTTTCTCTTTTTGCTTTGTGTTCTCTGTGGGAAATTGTTTGGTTTTCCTTCTTTGCTTAGACACTTTTTGTACCCTGTAGCCCCTTTGACCTACTTTTGTGGTCATTTATTGGACATTAATATCTTTATCTTATTTGCAAAAATAATACTCTAGAGCAATTTTGACTTTTAACTATCATATGTTAGATCACCGAGGTGGAGCTCTGATTTCCCTCAATAATGTTTTGATGGAACTCTGAAAGCTTTGTGAGCATCCTTATATGTTAGGAGTAGAGCTTAATGTTAAGGATATGCAAGAAGCATATAGGAAGCTTTTGGAGGCTTCTGTAAGCTGCTTTTATCGGACAAGATTATGGTCAAGCTTAAAAATCAAGGTCATAGGGTGCTCATTTTTTCACAGTTCCAAAATATGTAAAGACATATTGAAAGATTACCTCTCTTATAAGGGAATGGAGCTAATGAAATCCCTATCAAAGTTGAGGCATAGATTCTGGGATTCTCTTGCACCCTCCAAGTGGGTGTTGTCCCTAGTCATAGCCGCTTTTAACCCCAAATTTGCCTCACACAAAATGTAGGTTTAACTGCCATTTGTACTCTCACGAATACAAACTAGTTGCACAAAGTTTCTATCCAAACAAAGAACATTCATGCACCGTTCCATGTTAAAAAATAATCTTCAAGGACAAGGCATCAAAGTTTCCACCATCTAGATACATATATTTTATAATTATTCAAAATATGTAAATGCATGCATAAATTCATGTGCATAAAATATATGTAATGTTTGATCACATTTATTTAATTGTTTAGATGGTGGGACATGCAAAGTGAGGTGACTTTAATTAAGTCATTTGGGGCATAAGGTAAAATATTTTGAAAATCTAAATTAAGTGTTGCAAATGAGAAACGAAAGTTGTGGGTATTTTTAGTTTGAAATCAAGTTACATTGGAGATAATGAGTTAACTAGGAGTTATAAGTGGGTTGGTTGGTAGTTGAACTTGAAACTACCTATGTAACTGTTGTCAACCTGGAGCTGCGCCCTGATTCGAAGACGTGTGTGAAACAGCCAGTCCTCTATCCCGCTGAAACAATGGGATCTTCTCACGAGGGTGGGTGCCTCAACAGTGAGAAGAACCTCCAGAGAAGGCTGGTTCCTGTATGATGTATCGATGAAGATCCCTACTCTACGCTACGGACTACCATGGAAAAGGGAGAAGGAAACTTAAAGGGGAAATCCTACCTAAAAATGGTGATACACCAGAAGTTCGATCCACTCAACTTGGAACCTTGAACACTGAACGAAGAAGGGAAAATGAAGACCTATGATTTCAATCAATCACTTATGCATAAGTATTTCATGGAGAGGTTCGATCCAATGGCCAAAACCTGAGGGAAAACGATGGAGAGAGGTCTGATACAAGACACTTTGCAGCCACCTAACATCCACTTACAGCTTCAGCAAGGACATAAAGAACACTTTAACATGACTTGCATAAGGATAATCTAGCAAATAGGTATGAACCAGAATTTGGGAAGGGAGAGAAATCTACCACTTATGCAAATTGCTGAATGAAATATACACTATGCCAACGCTTGAAATCTGAAAGTGCAGTCCTATTGATCGAAGAGGTTACACAACTCATCACTGGCAGAGTCTGGTCTAACCAAGAGAGATTGGATGATTTTAATCAAGGCTGAAAGCCACTATATAGAAAATTACAAGAGGCCAAAGATTGGCGCTGAAAATTTGAAGAGAAGGATTCACTTTGGTTAACTCAAAGCTTTACTTGGCCTTTCAATAAAATATATTTTCTTTTATCTTTGCATGAAGTTTCTTGCGCTTGATGAAGTGAACTTGTCTTTGTCATGAACCGCCCACCTCTCTTTGCATGGAAATCCACGCAAATGTGAATTTTAGAACTTCTTCGTGAGTTGCTTGATGCCGAGTTGTAGCGTTTGAAAGTTGAGTTAAGCGAAGAGATTATGCTGAGTTGGACGAAGAGATCATGCTGAGTCGCATGGAAAGCTCCTAGTGAATGCGGCGTTTAACAATTAGTCAACTCTAAATCTGGAACAGTCAACTCGTCATTCGAATTTGGAACTCCTGTTGGACTCTCGGATGAGTGAGATGATCTGGAGACGAGCGGGACTTCTATAACCAGTCGACTGAAGCTTTGACCGGTGTTTGAAAATAGCCCCTGCTTGCATGTATTCTGTCCTATTCTGGTCTTCCTGTTCTTGTCTATTTCTGGCGGGATTCTATATTCGGATGTATTTGTCTATATTTTTACCCGTTTGGCCTTTTCTTTCGGAATTTTGGCATTATCTCTGTTCCAACGGTTACTTCCCGCGGTCAAAATTTGACGGCTAGCGGGATGTCACCTTTGGTCATTTTCTCCTTCGGACTTCTCTGCATATATTTCCTGCGGCTTTCTTTCCTTTGGCTTTCACATTTCTTCGGGTTCTTTCCTGCGGGAAAGAACCCGAAGAAATGCGAAAGCCAAAGGAAAGTAAGTCCGAATAAATTATGACTTCCTTTTGCACTCGATTTAGAAGCCTTCAGGTTTACTCTACCTTGCTTTTTCTCGGGTTTATTTTCTCGGCCCCTTTCTCCGAATTTCTTCGGACTTTTTGTCCGAAGGAATTCCTCTCTTTTGCTTTGCCTTCACTTGTTTTCTGAAGCCCCTTAGGATTTTATTGACCGTTGGCTTTTTGCTATTTTCCCAAATTTCTTCAGACTTTTTGTCTGAAGGAATTCCTTTGGACAAAAGTCCGAAAGAATTCATTTTCTTTGTTTTGCCTTTGTTTTTTGTCTTTTGGCCTCCATGTGTCTTTCAAATTCCTTCGGACTTTTTGTTCGAAGGAATTCCTTCGGACAAAAAGTCCGAAGGATATCTTCCCTTGCCTTCTCCTCCGAATGTGCCCTTCGGCCTTTGAAAAGTGCCCTTCGGAAAAGACACAGTGGTCCTGTGACCAACCAAGTGCCCTCTGCAAGGGCTAGTTACTGTCCCTCTGTGCCCTTCAGAAAAATTGGAGGACACCCGGGTTATTTGCCAAGGTTCTGAATCTGCTCCTGTGCCTTCCTGAAGGGCAGGTGCCCTTCGGGATTGTTGCAAATGACTCTTCCGAAGGGTACCCTGCCCTTCGGGATTCTTGTAATGGACTCTTCTGAATTAATCCTTGGCTTTTCCTTGCCTTTTGTGCGGACTTTCCTTCTTAGTGCTCTTCCGAATTTCTTCGGACTTTTTGTCCAAAGGAATTCCTTCGGACAAAAGTCCGAAAGAATTCATTATCCGAAGTAAAAACCTTTTTGATGAACCATTCCGAAGGAATTCATCCGTTGTAGCAAGGACCCTACCAAAACAATGTACTCTTCTTCCTTGGCTAGAGACGTGAACTTTCTAAATGGCAAAAGACAATCCGACTTGTGGAAGAATTGTCAACAGTAACTACTACTGAACTAGAAGGTATGTATAAAACAATTGGAAAATGAATGAAGAGGGGTTCTCCCCTCTCCATCCAAGTGGTTGCCTGCAAACTTGTGTTGTCTTCTTTCTTTGCATGCTTTCATTTTTGATTAATGGATGTGAATTTTTAAATGCATAAAAACTTGCTTGTAGAGGCAAACTTTTATTTTAGTTATATTTAGTTGATTCTCTTTTATCAAAACTAGTCGAGATGATCGTTACATTTGAATTAATTGTTTTTAAAGAATAATTATTAATTGTGCATTTATGCAAGATTTGATTGATTTTTATATCATTTGGGTTTGGAAGGTGAATTTGGTAGTGGTCATTAATAATTTTGAGTCTTCTAGCATTCTCCTAAAGTCTACTGGTTGTACCGTACTTTAAGGAAGGGTAAGGGCTTCATGATTTTCAACCTTGCATTTTTACACATTCATATCCAAATAATCCACTGGAGAAGAGAATATCATAAATTTCTGCACTATTTCTTGGTTTTCTGGGACAATTTTCTATCAAATTTTTGTTTCAAGATTTCATTTGTTTTTCATTATCCATCTTATCCTCAATTCTTCCTTTCTCACTTCCAAGAAATAGTGACTAAAATTATTTAAAAAAAAAATCATTGCGGGAGCCGCACCTCTACTTTGTGAGTTAAATTATTAAAATATGGTTTCCTATAAGTTTGGAATTTTGGTCATCTTTCCATTGGCAAGAGAAGTTTTATTAATCGATTACCCAAGGTTTTTGTGGAAATTATAGTGGGATTGCCAAAATGCACTGTACATTTTAGTGCTTTTGCAATGGAAATCCCGATGTTCATCAAATTGTATAACAAAATATTATATTTTTGAAAAAATGAAAAAAGAATGATTGAAGTTATATTATTAACATAACTAATGCTAAACTAGCATGATAGCTCTTGTTTTGAGGGAGGTTTATGCTTAAATAGTATTTGTTAAGGTATATATTTTTTTCATTATATGCCTAGTAGGAGACAAAGAACTTATAATATCTTTTGATGGTCACAATTTTTGAAGTGTATATCAATGGAGTAGCATAAGCACCTACATTAAAAAGTACCAAAATGATAAATTTTAAAATACGCCTAAATAACATGCCTGAAAATTAGTGCTAGAGTTAACATCCGTGAGATTATATAGTCTAGATATGGTCAGGCTTGTAAAGTAGACTTTTAAGATTGATTGACATCGACATCTTCTATTATGAATTCACGAAAATTTTCATGTTCATTTTCTAGTCTTGTATGAGCACCATAAGGATGTCTTTGGTACCTTTCCATACCTTTAATAGCAGTTGTCATTCATGGGCATGGAGATTATGGAAGGTTATGCTTCCATGCTCTTAGGTTCAAACCTCCTTACTGTCTACTGAATCCATCCCCATCCAAACCGGATTTCCCAAGTCTCCCCATTGGCTGAGTCAAAGCATTCATCCCCTCTTAAGGAGGACATGGCCTCCTCATAGACCCATATCCTTCAATAGTCCATTGCAGCCTTCATAAATGCTGTCTCAAATGAGACCAATCAAATCTGCAAGAATGACCTGCTTAAATTTGTTTAACTCCATGTGCAGAGGACAATGACAAGACCCTCTTTCCCCTCCAAAAAAAGAGAATGGCTGTTACCAAAGGATGGAAAACCGCCCCAAGGTGATATTAACCCTAGATGAGATGGATTACACACATTGGCTGTTGAAAGAGAAGGTCCTGATTTGCAGGTTCATGGGAGCCTTCTTTGGACCCAAAACTCTCAGTTCTTGGAAATTGGCTGGATCAATTAATATTATGATGATGCCAAAAGGCTATTTCATGGTCATCTTCTCCTTACAGCAAGAAAAAGATCAAGCCTTTCAGGGAGGCCCCTGGTTTATGAAAAAATATCGTCTTTTCATGAAATTGTGGTCACCTTCCTGAAACCCAATTGAGGATCTCCCTAGTACTATTCCTGTTTGGGTTAGGCTTCCCCTTCTACCAAGTGAATACAGGAAGGAATCATTGCTCTTGAAGGAAGGTAGCACCATTGGAAAATATATTACAACCTCTGAGTTTACCAAGCACCCTAGTGTCCTTAACTTTGCCTAGATATGTGCTAATATAGGTGTAGAAAACCCATTGGGTTCTGTGCAATGTTACCTGTTCGTTTTTGGTTTTGGTGTGGGTTCGAAGAACCCGGTTCACTGGTATGGCATTTTTTTTCCTTGGGTTTGATATTGGGATCGTCCGTACAAAAAGTATATTAAAAAAATTAAAAAAATATAAATTCTAGCGTAATATATAGGAAATTAGTGCTATTGTCATTAACCACATAGTATGCATTTTGATAATCGTTAAATTATGTGGATACAAAGATTTTTTTGGGGCCTAGATATGTTTTTGGATACGGCCGTACAAATTTAAGCTTTAAATTTACTATTTAAATTTTTTTTAATTATATAGATTTAATATATAATGTGGTTAATTTTACTTGTGACTATATTTTGTATATTTTTAATTATATATATATATATATATATGTATATATATAATTTTACTTGTGACTATATTTTGTATATTTTTAATTATATATATATATATATATATATATATATATATATAATGTGGTTAATTTTACTTGTGACTATATTTTGTATATTTTTAATTATATATATATATATATATATATTGATATATATAATGTGGTTAATTTTACTTGTGACTATATTTTGTATATTTTTAATTATATATTTTACTTGTGACTATATTTTGTATTTTTTTAATTTTATATATATATATATAATTAAAAAAATACAAAATATAGTCACAAGTAAAATTAACATTGACTATATTTTGTATTTTTTTATATATAATTTTACTTGTGACTATATTTTGTATATTTTTAATTTTAACCACATTGACTATATTTTGTATTTTTTTAATTGACTATATTTTGTATTTTTTTATATATAATTTTACTTGTGACTATATTTTGTATATTTTTAATTTTAACCACATTGACTATATTTTGTATTTTTTTATATATAATTTTACTTGTGACTATATTTTGTATATTTTTAATTTTAACCACATTGACTATATTTTGTATTTTTTTAATTGACTATATTTTGTATTTTTTTATATATAATTTTACTTGTGACTATATTTTGTATATTTTTAATTTTAACCACATTGACTATATTTTGTATTTTTTTATATATAATTTTACTTGTGACTATATTTTGTATATTTTTAATTTTATATATATATATATATATATATATATATATAATTAAAAATATACAAAATATAGTCACAAGTAAAATTAACCACATTATATATATATATATATATATATACAAAATATAGTCACAAGTAAAATTAACCACATGGTTATTTTACTTGTGATTATATTTTGTATATTTTTAATTTTATATGGTTATTTTACTTGTGACTATATTTTGTATATTTTTAATTTTTTTTATATATATATATATAGATATATATAATGTGGTTAATTTTACTTGTGACTATATTTTGTATATTTTTAATTATATAGATATATATAGATATATATACAAAATATAGTCACAAGTAAAATAACCATATAAAATTAAAAATATACAAAATATAATCACAAGTAAAATAACCATGTGGTTAATTTTACTTGTGACTATATTTTGTATATATATATATATATATATATAATGTGGTTAATTTTACTTGTGACTATATTTTGTATATTTTTAATTATATAGATATATATAATGTGGTTAATTTTAAAAATATATATATCTAATGTGGTTAATTTTAAAAATATATATATCTAATTATATAGATATATATAATGTGGTTAATTTTAAAAATATATATATCTAATTAAAAAATATAATTAAAAATATACAAAATATAGTCACAAGTAAAATTAACCACATTATATATATCTATATATATATATAAATTAAAAATATACAAAATATAGTCACAAGTAAAATTAACCCCATTATATATTAAATCTATATAATTAAAAAAATTATAAGTAATAAATTTAAAGCTTATATATATTATAAAAATATTATATTATATTAATATTTTATAAATTATAAATATAATAATATATATTAAATTATTAATATATAAATGAAGTCATGAAAACTATTATTAAAAATTTAAAACCTAATTAAAAAATACTACATTAGATAAAAATATTAAAAAACTAAATATTATAATATACCTACTAAAAACTAAATATCAAATTACGGAAACTGTATTAAAAATTACATAGATTTACAAATATTAAAAACTAGGCTACATCAACGGAACTGTAGCTTTGATGATGGAGGGTGGAGGGAGGACAAACGGTGGATAGCAGACGCAACAGATCGTGGAGAACACAACATATCTCGAGCACGCAGACAGGGTCAAGTTTGCAGGCAGTGCAAACGGTGAGTAGGGTTGGAGCTTACAGGGTACGCAAGGGAAGTCCATGTTTGGCGTTTGATAAATGAAATTGAAAAAAAATTAAAAAAATATATTTTTAACCGCTGTTCACATGCGTTTTCTATGCGTTCGTGGCTCCAACGTCCAGGGAAGAACCCAAGCGAACGCAGGTGCCCAAGGGCGAACCCTGGGTGTTGGGGCATCGAACCGAACTACGAACTTGAATGGGGTTCGCACTCGGGTGCCCAACGACAGTGAAAACTGGCGAACCGGTAACGTTGGTTCTGTGCTAATATAAATTTAGAAAACCCATTGCTGGAAATGGGAGGGGAATGAGTGGGGCATCCCATAGACTATGGGAACATTCCTTTTTGCTGTGTAGAGTTTCCCATGAGCATGGCCATCTAGCTCGATTATGCCCCTTCCAACAAGCGAAAGAACAACTAATTCTTGTAGCACATCAAGATAAAAACAACAGCCAAATGCATCAGGGAGTACATGAAGAGCTACCTCAAGAGGTGACCAAAAAGCTATCCATTCTCATCCCAGGAGTGTTTCCAGACAACAAGGAGAAACAAAATGAAGAAAAATTCCAGAGAGACTATGCAAGGAAGACCAAAGGATCAGGTCATTCACCCCAACAGGTTAGCCTATCAAACCCCTTTGTGGCCCTCGTGAAAGCTGGTATAGAAGAAATGGAAGATATTCATGGGAGCCAGGACAACACGACAACATCCTCAATAAGCTCACAAGATCAATGTAAAAGAATTAGCGAAGTGTCAAGAAAAGAAAAAAGGGAAAGCAAAGGATCCAATCCAATTCACTAACATTGCTACACCTCTAAATCAGCAGCACGGGGAAAAACAAAAAAGGCAAGTCTAAGATTTCAATCGTTTTTAATCCAATAATTCTATCAGCAAAGCACAACTTCAAAAAAAGAAAACCTTTGGCTGATCTGTGATATACTAACTTTGCAATCCCTCAATGCAAGTACAAAGCTTGGACCCAAAGGCTTTAGAAGATGGCTTGTTTGAAGAAGGCTTTACAAGATCAGCTATTAGGTATGTTTGACACCGCACCCTTTGTATGATATGGATACTCTCATGGAACATTTGAAGCATAGAGGTGCCCAATAAATGTCAATTTCTCAAAAACAAAGTCAAAGCCAAAAAAATCAAGCTTATCTTCCTCTTGGAAAAAACAAGATCAAGAAGTCAAAGGAAACTCAAGTACCTAGGCATAGGGACAACAAATATCAAATTTCTGCCCCAACACTTGAACCATGGTTCTTTGGGGCCCATCCAAGTATGCCTTACACCAATTCCTCCCTCGGAAGTCGATTTCCAATTTATACTCATGACTTCAAAGAATGTTGTTGTGTAGTCTGTATATATTCCACATTATGGAAAGAATAGAGCTCTCATGATCAATCAGCTCTTCTTAGAGGTCATGCAAATTGCAAAATGCTGCCCAAAGTAGTGGATTCCATTCATTGTTCCTCTCCCCTACTAAAAAAATGCTCTAAGGTGCTTTTGTGCCAAGTGAGTCTCCTTTCCTTGTGATTGATCTGGGAGGATCTCCCAAAAGCAGTTCCAATAATACTATTAAGCCTATTCTCACAACATGTGGTAAATGCGGTTATTGCTCAGTGGTTTGAGGTACAAACAACCTCTCGAGGTTTGCGGTACCTCCAAGATAATCAACCCATCTCCAACAAATGCCACACGCTCTTTTATAGTGGTGCAGTGCAATTTGTGGGTTTGATAGGGTTTGACACACCTCAATGCCATACCGCAAAGGCCAATTGACATTACGTAGTACCTAGCTGTTCTGAGTGTTACACTTCTAATGCTAAACAACATAGTCCCTGCACCATGCCAGGTGGCACACATAAGGCTCGCGTTGTGTCGGAACATCTGTCAGCATATTGTGCACACTTGTCAGCGAAGCTGCGTAATTTTCGGAAAATGATGAGTCACACCTGGAAGCCCATAATGGTTCTTCATGCCTTCATGGATTTTTAACATATGTATACACATCTATAGCTTTAGTTAACAATTAGAGTATAAGATAGATAACTATGCATCTTTCTCAAGCGTATGCCATGTACAAAACACAAATTAATAAAAATTTCTGTTCCACTTCTATTACCTCTCTCCTGATTATTTGCATACTATCTCATATAGCTTCCGCATATGCATATAACACATCTAGATCGTCATTTAGGGTGTTGTCCACTGGGTTTCTCCTGGGCCCAAGATGGGTGGTATTAGAGTGGTTCATCTTATTTGTGTATGTCCCATCAAGTGACGTCATAGGTTCCATTGAGCGAGGTCAGAGTATCTGAAGCTCGATGTCAAACCACGAGACCCATCATAATAACTTCCTATGCCATTTCAAGCAATTTTAGATGGCAAGAGACAATAACCCAAAAAATGCAATTCAAGAGATGATTAATGACAAAATTACAAAAGCACTTTGAGAGCAAAAGACATTTATGTTCAATCAGTTTACTGAAGTCCTCGAATGGGTGGTTCCATTGACTCACAAATCAAGTAAGGCTTTTGGTGGTCGAGTCCCCCCCAGGTTTCAAGTAATTCTAGATGTTTTGGTGTTTCAGGGTAAAATAAATGTAGATGTAGTAGATAGCTGATTAGATTAGTTGATAGTCATATTTCTCTATGAATGAATTTTTTGATGAAGAGAAATTCAAGATTGTACTTCGAAAAGTTTATTACCCTGTTAAGAAGTGGTGGCAAGCCCATTCTCTATGGGAGAAAGACTAGATAGAATAAAAATCTGAACCAAATCGGGATAAATTCTTGGAAGCCTTCAAGGATGAATATTATCCTAAAGATGTCGATGATGATTGCTACATTCAGTGGCAACAATTATGGCAAGGACATGACCAGCTAGTCCAAGCCTACATCGATGTCTTCCATGACCTGCATGCAAGACAAAGCTCATCGAGTCAAAGCAACATATAGTTCTCAAGTACTACAATGACCTGAGACCATTCATTCAGTCCAAATTGAAGTTGGCCAAGGTTAAGGTGATGGGAGAAGCCTATCTCTATGCGACAACGATCGAGGAAGAGTCTAAGATGAAGGGCAAGTGGGACATGTTGTCTGCACCAAAGAAACTACCTTCTTCAAACAAAAAGCCACAATAGCCTAAGACATGTAAATGGTGTGACATACACAACAATAGTAGTTACTCCAACACAAAGTTCCATGTTCAGAAGGGTTTGCTTACAGAAGTATAAACAAAGGATTATGAAGTCAAGCCTTCTAATGGAATCATTGATGCAAATCCAAATGTTGCAATAGCCACTGCACAAGCAACGTCCACAGCACAAGATGCTAAAGCAGAAGGCCTATTCGATTAGAGTAGATTTGGGTACATGGGAAACCATTGGATTTTCTAATTGATGGTAGTAGTGTGCAAAACCTCATCTTTGAAAGAACTGTCAAGCGTCTGAATTTGCCGATCATGCCTCATCCACAACTTGATAAATTGGGATGGTTTAGTTCCTGAAACATCAAATGTATACATGTTACTCTCCAATGTGGCTTATCATATGCTAGCTATCCTTTCAAAGAAAAGTTAGTTTTTGATGTAGTGCCAATTAATGTTTATGATGTACTTCTTGGTATATATACCATAGCCAACAATATGTGTACAATGCCAATCTTCAGAGCATCGTCGTATCAGTGGGCAGTAAAAGATATCGGATTCTTGGAGTGATTCCATTGACTCACAAATCAAGTAAAGCTTTTGGTGGTCGAGTCCCCCTAGGTTTCAAGCATAGTCACAGGGTTCGCCGAATTTTTACCTAAAAATTCGGAATTCGGCGAACTTAATGCCCTTCACTAAAAATTCGCTTAAGTTCGCCCTGTTCGGCGAATTTCATGTTTGGACCCAACAGTATATATATAAAATAAACATTTAAGTATAAGTTTACATTTATATGGACATCTAGTTTCTTATACTTTAAGTTATATTTTATTTATATACTTTCAGGGTGTTTGAGAGGGGTTTTGGACCGCTAGGAGCTATAATGCAAATTCTAGGTTTTGGAGGATCCTATCATATTTCAGAGTTAGTCAGATTTGAGGGTTTCAGGGTTTCAAACTTAGCCATATTTCAGGGTTTCAAGACTTCAAGGAGACATCATAGGAGGTATGAAGGCTGCATGAAGGGATGTATGCGTGATAGAATAGTATGAGAATATCTCTCGCAAAGTGCCACAAGCCGATCCCACCCCATTCCTAGTGCACCCCTTAAGGCATGCACTCTGCGAGATTCAATGTGCCGATGAGCCCTTGTGAGAGAAAGTGTCAGTAAATGAGATTGTGCCTGCGAGTGGTCTCAACACCGGGGGAGAGTAGCTGAGTGGTTTAAAGCGGCACAAGAAGACATTGTTAGCATGGATCCCCATTTATGGCGGTAGACGTATGGTTCTTCTACTCCAGAGTTACAAAAGCTTGCCATGCATGTCCACAGTCAATGTGCCAGTGCTTCTGCATGCGAAAGAAATTGGAGCACGCATGATTTGATCCATACTAATAAGAGAAACCGACTAGGGGCCAAAAAGTTGTCAGATCTTGTGTTTGTTCATAGCAATTTAAGATTGCTTGAGCACAATCTTGCAAAAGAAAATGACAATCTTCATCTTGAAGAACCATCCTTTGAAGGAGTTGAGAAAAATATAGATAGTGTTGATGAGCTGGATGGAGGATTCGTTGATGGTGCTAGTGCTAGTGCTAGTTTTGATTTTGAAGTTGGGTTTGATGTTGCAAATGTTTGAAACTTAAGTTCTATATCAATTTTGAGCTTAGGCTCTAAACTATGAATATTTTGATATCTTTTAATGTAATTCAAGTTTGAAATTCTTATGTTTATTTATTAAATTAATTTTATTTTTTATTTTATTTATTTATTTACAATTATTTTTAATTTTTATTGGATTTCTTTTCGACTTTTTTTTAAAAATATTTTTTTATGTTTTTATATAAGTCGAACTTAATGGCGAATTTTTTTTCGAACTTTATCTACTGGCGAACTTGAATCGAATTTTATCCTTGTCGAACTCGAACTCGAATCCGAACCTTGTGACTATGGTTTCAAGTAATTCTAGACATTTTGGTGTTTTAGGGTAAAATAAATGTAGATGTAGCAGATAGCTGGTTAGATTAGTTAGAGTCATATTTCTCTATGAATGAATTTTCTGATGAAGAGAAAATCAAGATTGCACTTCTAAAAGCTTCTTAACTTGTTAAGAAGTGGTGGCAAGCCCATTCTCTATGGGAGAAAGACTAGATAGAAGAAGAATCTGAACCAAATTGGGATAAATTCTTGGAAGCCTTCAAGGATGAATATTATCCTGAAGATGTCGATGATGATTGCTACATTCAGTGGCAACAATTGTGGCAAGGACATGACCAACTAGTCCAAGCCTACATCGATGTCTTCCATGACCTGCATGCAAGACAAAGCTCATCGAGTCAAAGCAACATATAGCTCTCAAGTACTGCAACGACCTAAGACCATTCATTCAGTCCAAATTGAAGCTGGCCAAGGTTAAGGTGATGGGAGAAGCCTATCGCTATGCGACAACCATCAAGGAAGAGTCTAAGATGAAGGGCAAGTGGGACATGTTGTTTGCACCAAAGAAACTACCTTCTTCAAACAAAAAGCCACATTAGTCTAAGACAGGTAAATGGTGTGATAGACACTAAAATAGCTGTTATTCCAACACAAAGTTCCATGTTCAGAAGTGTTTGCTTACGCGAGTATAAACAAAAGATTATGAAGTCAAGCCTTCTAATGGAATCATTGATGCAAATCCAAATGTTGTAATAGCCATTGCACAAGCAACATCCACAACACAAGATGTTGAAGCAGAAGGCGTATTCAATCAGAGGAGATTTGGGTGCATGGGAAACCATTGGATTTTCTGATTGATGGTAGTAGTGTGCAAAACCTCATCTCTGAAGCAACTGTCAAGTGTCTAAATTTGCTGATCTTTCCTCATCCACAACCTTACAAATTGGGATGGTTTAGTTCTTGAAACACCAAAGGTATACATGTCACACTCCAATGTGGCTTATCATATGCTAGCTATCCTTTTAGAGAAGAGTTAGTTTTTGATGTAGTGCCAATTGATGTCTGTGATGTACTCCTTGGGTATATATACCATAGCCAACCATATGTGTACAATGCCAATCCTTAGAGCATAGTCATATCAATGGGCAATAAGAGATATCGGATTCCTGGAGTGATTCCATGCTCTAATCATGCTGCACCAACTCCTAAGAAGATTGTGCCATATAACTATGCATATTCACCATTCAAAACTTCACCTCCTACTAACACACGAGCTCAACCAACAAAGATGGATCAGATTTTGGAAGCCATGTATGCACAAAACTATACTATGCCTATATATAGAGTCGTTAGAGTAGGTCAACTTCCACATCAAGCAAAATGGTTCACGTGGTATCAACTAGAAGCCAAGGTTCCACTCTTGCTTCCCAGACTTAATGTAATCAAGACTATTGCTTTACAAGGAGTGATAGATATAAGAGGATCTCTTAAAAGTGGTTCCAATGATACTGTCAGCCCTGTTCTTGCAACATGAGGCAACTTTTATTCCTAATCACTGGTTTGCGGTACACCCCAAAACATCCTCCCGAGGTTTGGTACTTCCAAGATCATCAACCCATATCCATCATATGCTGCACACACTTCTACAGTGGTGTGGTGCAATCCATGCAGATCGGATGTGGCGCCACCCATGCATGCGCCAAACCTTGTGTGATATCCACCAGCGGCTGTGGCAAGGTTGGGCACACCTCAATGCCATATTGCGAAGGCCAACACACACTACGCAGTACCTAAATGTTTGGAGCGTTACACTTTTGACGTCGATCAATGCGGTCCCTCCGCCATGTCAAGGGGCACTCCCAAGGCTTGCAACATGCCAAAACATCTCTTAGCATACTGCAAACTTGTTAGTCAAGCCACATAATTGTTAGAAAATGAAGAGTCACACATGGAAGCCCATAACGGTTCAACTTCCACAATGGTACTTCATGCCTTCATGGCTTTGTAATATACATCTACTCATTTGCAACTTTAGTTATCGATCAAAGCAAAAGATAGACATACATCTTTCTCAAGAGTATGCCATGTATATAACACAAATTAATAAAACTTTTTCTTCAAGTTCTATTATCTATTTCTCTCTCTTGATTCTCTACATACTATCTCATATAGCCTCTACATACTCTGATAACATATCTAGATTTTCATTTAGGGTGTTGCCCACTGGGTTTCTCATGGGCCCTAGATTGGTGATTATTACCAAAAAATACAAGAGGAAACATGTCATTAGTGTAATGACTTCTCATGGAAGCCATCTTGAGATGACTTAAATACATGGGTAAAATCCTACGAAAATTAAAAAAACTAACTAAAAATGTCCGTGGAAGCCTTCAATTACTTAACACAAATACATGATTGGGTTGTAATTGGGTTAATCCCACATCGGTAGGCACTGTGAGACGGAGGTGACTTATATGGCATTACATGCTCTAAAAGTTTTGCCAATGGAGAAAGAGACTAAGGGTGAAAAGCCCAAAGTGGTGGATTACATTCACTGTTCCTCCCCCTACTAACAAATGTTTTAAAGTGCTTGTGTGCTAAGTGAGTCCCCTTACCTTGTGATTATTACCAAATATACATGAGGAAAATTGTCATTAGTGTAACGATTACTAATGGAGGTCATCATGAGATGACTTAACTACTCATGGGTAAAATCCCACAGAAATTAAATTACCAACTTCAACACTATCAAGTCACCTGAAGAGAAGAATGGGGGGCATGGCTTCAATTAGAAATTTACGACTTCCTTACCCAACTCATATCATTGGATACATGATCATCTTGGATATTGTACAAAGATTGTGCACATGGAGCAACTGAAGGAAAGACAGTTGTTACATTTCTAAAACTAGACTCAGTCCTCATCTTTGATAGGTGGCTCATCTTACAGGGATTAGTTGACAACAAAGTTCCATGACACAACCCTCTTTGACAACTGGTCAATACAGTTGGAAGCTGTAACAAATATCATTGGACCTAGGACCTCATAGTTCAGATTTAAAGCTGCGTGGCTGACCCATTGGGAATTCGCCTCTAATGTGGAAACATGGTAGCAAGAGGCCAGCGATATCACAAGGCATGAAATCGACACATTTATGTGGAAGCTGAACCATCTCAAATGAGGATGAAAGTTTGGAAATGCCAAATTTTTGGTAATAGTTTTGCCTAATCAGCTAATCTGCAAAATCAGGTTGCTTCTATCCAAAAACAGATCAGAGAAATAGGCTTCACATATGATATATCTGCCAAGGAACAAACTATGATCAAAGAGCTTGCTCTAACCTAACAAAGAGAAGAATAGTATTGGAAGCAGAGATTTAGGGAGGCGTAGATTAGGCAAAGGGCAAAAACATCAAATACTTTAAAAAATTAGATGTCAATAAGCAACATGTAAACACCATATGCAACAGATCTTTTCCAAAATCTGTTGATGGAACATCCTACTAGCAATTGTAAACAAAGTGCTCAACGGGCTTTAACTTGCCATATCGCAAAGCTGGTAAAGGAAGTGGATAACTAGGCTACGATGAGGCCAGCAATGGAAAAATAACTCCAAGAGACCGTTTTCTCTTTTCAAAAGTACAAAGCTCCAAGACCGGATAGCTTTCCAATGCTATTTTATGAGACTTTTTGGACCCTGATTAAAAAAGACCAGTGTTATGTAGGGACATGTCCTCGGGGGTCTTGGTGATGACCCGGGAATGGGGATGGGACACCTCCCCATGTCCCAAAAATGCAGAAAAAGCAAGAACGTACCCTGAAAAACGGGGATGTCCCTTGTCAAAACACAAGTGTCGAGGGACAAAGGCCTTGTGTAAAATAAATTGAGGGTGTCCTTATTACAGGTGGTGTTGCTTGCCATAAATCCACATTTTGTAAAGATATTTAGTCTTACAGTTATTGTATCTGCTGATAATTGGAGATTTGCACAGGCATTTTGACAAACTAATCCTTGCCTTCAGTGATATCGAGGTGGTTCTGGAAACATTGCACGAAATAAATCCATCCCCTCGTGACATCATAGTATCTACTATCATACATTATATATCCATTTATCAGCTGTGTCACGAACGCATCATGCATTAATACATTTTTGTCAAACAATACATTCAATATTTCCTCTGTAGCATTTGTTAATGGTTAAAAGTCAAGGCAGGTTTGTAACTTTGGCTGGTGGGAACCTGCAACTGTTAGGTTCAGCCCAAACGTTCCTTCTGCCTGTAATGAAGTGGTTTCCTCTGTTAAGGATGCCTCACAAGAAGAAAATAATAATTAAAAACGGGAAACAATGGGGTAGGATTCCCCATGTGAAAGGGACGTGGGTTCGAAACTCTTCCCCAATACTATTGCTTAATGCTATAACATCAAGGCATTAATCATTATATTTATAACCATAACCATATAATAATTTAACCTTGCTTTGCACGCAGGCTTTATCTTCATAAATCAGTAACATGCTTTCTTTAGCCAAGTATCGGTTTTTTTTCTTTAGTTTGACTCTTTTATTAGTTGCTAGACTTTGGTACCAAAATTTGTTAGCAATTTATATATTTCGTAATTAACTTTTAGATAAATTAATGATAATCTACATTTGTAATTCACAATTTCAGATTATGATATTATCATGTGGATTATTAGATCAATGGTTTTATTTAGAAATTTAGTGCTTTAAATTTCAGCTTGTTTTAGTTTGTTTAAGTTTTTTTTATTTTTTTAATGTATTTCTATTTTAGATATTTAAATATTATTATTTTTATATATTATTTTAATAGCCATCCTGAAAATATGGGAAATGTTTGGCTGTCCCTCGCCCTGTCCCTGAAATGCAGGTAACTATGAAAAAGACCTACTAATTTTCATAGAGGAGACCTTAATGAATTAAGGGATGCTCCAAAGCATGAATGCTAATTTTCATAGAGGAGACCTTAATGAATTAAAGGATGCTCCAAAGCATGAATGCTAATTTTCATAGAGGAGACCTGAAGGAGTAAAAGGATGCTTCGAAGCATGAATGCTACCTGATTGGTCATAATACCGAAGGAGGCATAGGCTGAAGCTATGGGACCAACATGACCAAATTGCATTATGCAACATGGTCTATAAAATCCTCTCTAAGCTGATGACTAGGAGGTTGAAGCCCCTCCTGCCCAAGCTAATCTCTGACACATAATCTGCATTTGTCCCTAGTAGAAAAATTACAGATAACATATTGGCAGTATAGGAAATCATTCACTCTCTACAGATTCTTTTGAAGCTTAATATGTCTAAGGATATTGACAGGTGTAATTGGGATCTTCTCTCTCAGACTTTTAAAACTCTTGGTTTCAGCAATTAAATAGTAGGCTAAATAAATAGTTGTATCACTACTCCCACCTTTACCATCTCCTTTAATGGTAATTTGGGTCCTCAGTTCTGCTCGTCTTGTGGGCTGAGACAGGGAGACTTGCTGAGTCCTTAACTCTTCATAATAATGGGAGAGAATCTAAACAGACTGATTGCCGAGGCAAATTTAAAGGGAAAATTTCATAGTTTACTTGTAAAGTCGCAATAGGACGGCAAAGATACTTTAAAATTTCAATTTGTTGATGATCCTTTGATTCTCTCCATGCTCATTCTCAGGTAAATCAAACATATTAAGTCTCCCACACAATTATAAAGAAGCCTCAAGACAACAAGTAAATAAACAAAAATTCTAGTATGATGTTTTCTAACATCCCAGTGCAACACGAGGTATCCTTCAGATTCTTGTAGTCCATGAGAGCAAACTTCCCACGACATACATAGGCTTCACCCTCCACTGGAATTTCACAAAATAAATCTGGGAATCAACTATTGGCAAGGTCAAACTCAAGATAGACAAATGGATAAACCTATGGCTCACATTTGTTGGACAAACCTAGTTATAATAGGCTGTCCCAGTCTACCTCGTCTTGCTTCTTCCTATCCCCAAACAGGCAGCGAACTCAATTTTGGGCATACATAGAAACTTACTCTGGAGAGGAGAGCATGACAAATTCAAACAACCTTTCGTTGCTTGGACTGAGATTACCAAGCCAAAATCAGAAGGTGGACTCAACATAAAGGACACCAAGAGTTTCATTCAGGCTTTAGTAACAAGAATTGTTTGGACCAATCCAAACTCTCCATGGGCTGCATTCATTAGAAATTTCTGCAACCCAATTGCAAACCCTATGGCAATAGATTAATGAACCCAGATTTCAGCAGTTGCCAGGCAAATAAAAAATGGAAAGGGCATCCTATACCAAGAATCCAGGTAGGAAATGGACAAAGTATATGGTTCAGCGAAGATAGCTGGATTGGCATGCAACCATTATCCACGATACAAACATCTGAGCTAACAACAGCACATGCAAAACAAAGGGTACATGACTCTAGTTGATTATACAACAGTTCAAACACACTCACATTCACTGGAACACCCTAGCAATAAGAAGAACTGGGAATCATTATCAGTCTCAAATGAATGTGTTACTAAAGGAATTGGCCAATAGGCCTCTAGTATAAACCAATGAACCTGACAAAAGAGTTTGACCAGGCATATCAAATGGTGTATGTTTAGTTGCCTTTGCATATGCTATTTTACTAGGAACAAACCAGCCCATTGATAGAAATTGGAACTGCTTATGGAACTTCCAAATTTGACCAAAAATATGGCTTGTTTTTCATATGGAAAAATCCTCACCGCTGATAACTTGAAAAGAAAAGGTTGAATGGGCCATAACAGATGTCCCAATTGCCAGAATAAAGTGGAGTCTATTGATCATATTTTCCTAGAATGCTCGTATGCACATGCCATTTGGAAGTGTGTGGAAAACATATTCAACTATTCCATTCTAAGCCTTTATTTTTTGCCAATAGTACAATGTCTGCATAGGATGAAACCTGTCTTTGTCATATGGAAACTATGGAATGGAAGATATAATAGAATATTTGAGAATTTGCATAGAGATTAATCCACTATTTACAGAAATATAAAAGCTCAGATTAGAGCAACGACTTCAGTTTACATTGCAAAGTCTTCTGACAAGTTTCACCTGCTAATATGAAGGACCTTCACCTTTCCCGCCTTTGGAACATAACTTCAGCTACAAGCTCACATCTATCAAAGTCCATGGCAAGCAGCAATGGATCTCTCCACCTCTGGATTATTTTAAATTAAATTTAAATGGGGCAGCAAAAAGAAACCTCAATACTGCTGGGATTGGAGGATTAATAAGGAATTCTGTGGGTGTGACAATTATCAATTGCCAGCCAAATATAGGGAAAAATCAATAATTTTGCTGAGCTATTTGCTGTGTATAATGGCCTTCAAATTTCTGTTGATAAAAATATGACTTGCATCCGTGTTGGAGGATACCCAGATTATTATCTCCCTTATTGTAAAGGAAGCTTGGCAAGATCTGTCCTAGCCAAGAGCTCTGAGTTCCCCCTATGAAAATTGACTGATGGAGCATACCATAAGCAGGATAGTAGGCCTCATGGAAAAGTATCGGGATAGCTACCTTTACCACAAAACCAAAAGTCATAACTCAGTGTAGGATCTCCTTGCCAAAGTTACAGTCGAACAGGTGATACTCAATGGGCTCACCACTCTCAGGGGTGACGATTTTGATGAACAGAAATATATATCCAACAAAACAGGGCTCAACTATATGTTTTGTACAAACATTTAAATGATGAACAGAAATCTCTGCAAACAGGCTAAATTATATGTTTTAACAACCATTTTCTCCACACAAAATATCATCCAAAGATTCTTCTTCAGGCTGGACAGTTTACTCATGAAGCACAAGGCTAAAAACCCATTTAATTCTTGGACAAAACATCAAACTCCAAACCGACTAAACTGAAATCAAATACAAGTACCTTCACCGTGCATCTACATGTTTCCACGCTAGGCTGCAGGTCAATATTTTCCTATGCTTCAGCTACGTCGAGGTATTCTGCCGTGGTCAGCATTTTTTTAGCTTCTACGCTCGTCTTATTTGCTGCATAGAAACAATGATCTTCTTTTGACAGCAGCTTCCTTATTTACACTGTGTGCATCGATCTCTTCAACGATTTCTTCCTTTTCCACATCAAATCGTTGTCCAAGACTACTGCGTCCTTTGTCAATCAGCTCCTATGCTATGGCAGTTTTTTTTTTAATTCACTGCTGGCTGTTTTTCCTCACGTCCCAGACTACTGCGTCGACTTGCTCAATTCGTTGCTGCAAGCTCTGATACCAGCGTTGTTATAAAACTGAATTGTTTTCATTCTTTTACACCATATCCATATCCCTGTTTTAACCGAAAATCCTCATACAAAACCATATTGTTACCACTTAGATATTCGATCCTATATTAGGCTAAACAACAACAGCGTCCCAAAACGAATGAAAACGGTTCTTCTAACATAAGAAGACTCAGATCGCCAAATATCTCACCCAACAGACTTAAAATCTGCAGAGGTAAGATATTGGTTTTTATTTGTAAATAGACAAATTTGAAAACTTTGAAAATAAAGAAATGGAGGGAAACTAATTTAACCAAGAACATGTCAAATAATTCCAAGCACGAAGATGCTCCTGCATCATTCTTCCAAGGAGCAAAAGAAGTATTCTTCACTTGTTGTTTTTCTTCAGCAGTTCTTCTACGCTTGTGCCCAGCTTAAGGATGTCATTTGCAGTCAACCATGTTGCATCTTCAGTTGGTAGATTCTTCCACTTAGATATTGGAAATATTCTTTGCCCCTTGTCTTTTTAACCACTTTCTTGTCTAAGATGCTCTCAATCCCCATTGGCACTTCCTTTGGTAGTTGTTGTTCCCACTGGATAACTTCATCTACTCCTGTTTCAGTCTCTTTGGCTGGTTGTCCTTCATCTTTATATGGATATAGATCTGCAACATTAAAGATTGGAGAGATTCCAATTCCTTTTGGCAATTCTATTTTATATGCATTATTTGAAAACTTCCTTATTACCTTGCATGGTCCTATTTTCTTTACCTTTAGCTTGTTATATTCCCTTTTTGGGAACCTCTCTTTTCTGAGGTGAGCAAGAACAAAGTCTCCAATACTGAAACTGACCTCTCTTTTCTTTTGATCTGCCCGTAGCTTGTATTTGATGGTGTTTTCTTCAAGTTTCTTCTTTACCTGTTCATGCAAATTTTGCATGGCATTGGCAAATTCTTCTGCATCAGCACTCCTTGTCTCCATGCTACTTAGATTTCTTAACTCATACACACCTCTTGGATGCATTCCATACATAATTTGAAATGGACTCAAACCTGTACTTCTGTTAGGAGAATCATTATAGGCAAATTCAGCTTGTGCAATTGCAAGATCCCATTGTTTTGGATGCATACTTACCAAGCTTCTCAAGATATTGCCTAAGCTCTTATTGACAACCTCTGTTTGGCCATCAGTTTGGGGATGATAGGCTGAACTGAAACTCAATTGTGTACCCAATTTCTTCCATAAGGTTCTCCAAAAGTGTCCAACAAATTTGGTATCCCTGTTAGAAACAATGTTTCTAGGCAATCCATGCAATCTAACATCTTGAAAGAATAGATTAGCTATGTGAGTAGCATCACTTGTTTTTGTGCATGGAATAAAATGAGCCATCTTTGAGAACCTATCTACCACTACAAATATGGAGTCATGACCTTTTTAAGTTTTTGGCAAACCAAGTACAAAATCCATGCTTATTGAATCCCAAGGCCTATTTGGAATGGGTAGTGGCTGGTACAAACCTGCGTTTTGACTACTTCCCTTGGCGTCTTGGCATGTTTTACACCTTTCAACAAATTTCTTGACATCAGTACCCATACCTGGCCAATAGTAATGAGCACTCAATTGTGCTAATGTCTTATTCTGCCCAAAATGTCCTGATAAGCTACCACTATGTTTTTCTTTCAACAAATTCTCTCTCATGGAACTCTTGGGAATGCAGAGCTGGCTACCTCTGAACAACAGACCCTCTTGGACCATGAAATCTATCCAAGGACTTCTATCAACCCCTACTGGATTCATGCAAGCTTCATATGGTTCCTTGAAGTCTGGATCTTCCTTATATAGCTCTTTCAAATCTTCAAATCCCAAAATGCTTACTTGAGATTCCTGCATGATCAGATTTCTCCTGCTTAGAGTATCTGCAACCTTGTTAGATTGTCCTTTCTTGTGCTTAATAGTGAATGTGAAGCTTTGTAAAAATTCAACCCATTTAACATGCTTTTGACTCAACTTATTCTGATTGCTAATGAACTGTAAAGCATAATTGTCAGTGAACAAATCAAATTCTTTAGGCAAAAGATAGTGCCTCCATTTCTTCAAAGCCTGTACAAGAGCATAGAATTCTTGATCATAGGCTGAGTACTTCTTAGCATCACTTAATTTCTCACTAAAATATGCTATAGGCTTCCCATCTTGGCTTAAAACAACGCCTATTGCAGTTCCACTAGCATCACATTCTACTTGAAAAAGCTTATTGAAATCAGGCAAGGTTAAGATTGGTTCTTCAGTTACCTTCTTTTTCAATAATCTGAAACTCTTATCAGCAGCCTCAGTCCAACAAAAACTTCTTTGATCACCTTTGATTGTATCTATCATTGGAGCAACAATCCCACTAATTTTTTTTATGAATTTCCTATAGAAGCTAGCCAAACCGTGAAAGCTTCTTACCTCATATGTGCTCCTGGGTGTAGGCCACTCAAGTATAGCCTTAATCTTCTCCTTATCCATTTTCAATCCTTCTTTTGAAATCACAAACCCCAAATATATCAACTCTGTCTTCAGGAAACTGCACTTGTTAACATTGATTAACAATTTCTCTTCATGTAGCTTACTCAATACCATCCTCAAATGTTTCAAATGATCTTCCTTAGTTTGACTAAACACCAAAATATCATCCAAATACACTATCACAAACTTACCAATGAACTCCTTAAGCACTTCATTCATCAGTTTCATGAAGGTACTTGGTGCATTGGTTAGTCCAAATGGCATAACTAACCACTCATAGAGTCCATCATTGGTCTTGAAGGCTGTTTTTCATTCATCCCCTTCTCTTATCCTAATCTGATG
The DNA here is from genome assembly GCA_037957365.1 of Torreya grandis. Classification (NCBI taxonomy): domain Eukaryota; kingdom Viridiplantae; phylum Streptophyta; class Pinopsida; order Cupressales; family Taxaceae; genus Torreya; species Torreya grandis. The sequence continues at coordinate 337,059 of JARHVA010008157.1, forward strand.
GTAACCACTTTTCAAGTCTATTTTAGAGAAATATGTAGCTCCACTCAAACAATCAAGTAAGTCATCAATTCTAGGCAATGGAAATCTATACCTGATAGTAATCGTGTTGATTGCTCTGGAGTCTATACACATTCTCCAACTCCCATCCTTCTTAGGACTCAACACTGTGGGGACAACACAAGGACTTAAACTCTCTCTTACCAATCCTTTATCTAACAATTCTTGAACTTGGTGCTTGATCTCTTCATTTTCCTTTGGTGTCAACCTGTAGGCAGCCTTGTTTGGAAGATTTGCTCTTGGAATCAAGTCTATGTGATGGCTAATGCTTCTCAATGGTGGTAACTCATTAGGTAAATCAACTACCACAATGTCAATGTACTCATTCAACATATCTTGAATCTCTAATGGCAAATCAATCAACTTAGTACTAGTGACTACACTCCTTGGCTTACAAATCACAGCAAAGTTTACATTTTCTTTCTTCATTTGATGTAGAAACTCTTTACCACTCATTATCAATGCTTTAGAATTCTGTCCTACAACAGCAATAGCCTCTTCTTTCAATGGTGTGAGTGTATGCTTGATCCCATCCTTTTCAAACATGCATGTATTCTGCCTTCCATCATGCATGGCCTTCCTGTCAAACTGCCAAGGCCTTCCAAGCAAGATATGACATACATCCATGGGTATGACATCACATAAAATCTGATCTTTATATGTTTCTATCTGAATATCTACTTTACATTGTTCACTTACCAAGAGTTTGTGTCCTTTTTGTAGCCAATAAACTTGATAAGGTGTAGGATGTACCTCCTTCAAGCTTAGTTTCTCCACCATCTCAGTTGACACAAGATTGTCAGTACTCCCACTATCTATGATGACCTTGCAGCATTTTCCCTTACTTTTACATGTGGTTCTAAATAGAGTTTTCCGTTGAGGTGGTTCTACAACTTCTTTGTTCGGCTCCAACAAGATTCTTTTCATCAAAAGAGATTCACCTTCTTCTGGGGTATCTTCATAAGCTGCTGCAACTTCATTTTTTTCTTCACTTTGGGTCACATGTACACCCCTCTCATGGTTGGTAGAAGGGTTCTCTGGACACTCATATGCCCTGTGTCCTGCATACTTGTTGCACCTAAAACATTTGCCCATGAATCTTCTTCTTCCTCTTTGATATCCTTGGTATGGCTTTCTTCTTCTTGGTGTATAGCTGCCTCTTGAACTTTGTGAGCTGCTGGCCTCTTCTTGAGATGTTTGCAGCTGTCTTCTACCTCCTTGAAATCCTCTACCTCTGATGGACCTGCGCTTTCCTCTTGAGAAGGATGTTTGTTTCCTTGCAATCTTCTTCTCAGCTTTCAAGGCAAATTGATATGCCTCCTCAACTGTCTTAGGAATGAGAAGACTAATCTCATCTTGAATGGAAAATTTTAAACCATTAGTGTATCTAGCTACCTTCTCTGTGTCATCCTCAATATGACCTGATCTTACGGTTAACCTGTAAAACTCTTCAGTGTATTCTTTTACAGACATCTCTTTTTGCTTCAAATTTTGTAATTGCTTAAAAAGATTGGCTTGATAATCTTTAGGCATAAACTTACCTTTCATTTTTGCTACCACTCTGTCCCAGCGTCTGATCTTTGGCTTCCCTTTCCTCCTTCTTTCTTCTTGCACTCCATCCCACCACAGGGATGCATGGCTCTTTAGCCTTGTCATGGCATACTTGACTGTCTTATCATCTTCGTCAATTCCTTCATACTCAAAGTATTTGTCTAATGCACTAATCCAATCAATTAATTCTTCTATAGTCAAATTACCTTCATACATTGGAACCTCCATTTTTGGCTTTGTGTTCACCTTCATAATGGCTCTAATCAACCTATCTTCAGCTGTTTCTTCTTCCACCACCAATTCCTCCTCTGGTGGCTCCGCTTCTCCATCACTGACTTCACCCATGTCAGTGCCTCTTCTTTGAGCCATCTCTAGGTCTTGTAGCCTAGCTGTAAGGTTCCTAATCTCTTCCGCCAGTGCAACCTGTCCTCCAGGTCTCCTTCCTCTAGCTCCACCTCTGTTCCTAACTCTCATGGCCATCTTGCCTCTTCTTCACAAATCACATTTTTCTTTTTTTGGATCTTTAGATTGTGCACAATCCCTTGGGCTCTGATACCAAATGATGAACAGAAATATATATCCAACAAAACAGGGCTCAACTATATGTTTCGTACAAACATTTAAATGATGAACAAAAATCTCTGCAAACAGGCTAAATTATATGTTTTAACAACCATTTTCTCCACACAAAATATCATCCAAAGATTCTTCTTCAGGCTGGACAGTTTACTCATGAAGCACAAGGCTAAAAACCCATTTAATTCTTGAACAAAACATCAAACTCCAAACCGACTAAACTGAAATCAAATACAAGTACCTTCACCGTGCATCTACAGGTTTCTATGCTACGCTGCAGGTCAATATTTTCCTATGCTTCAGCTACTTCGAGGTATTCTGCCGTGGTCAGCATTTTTTTGGCTTCTACGCTTGTCTTATTTGCTGCATAGAAACAATGATCTTCTTTTGACAGCAACGTCCTTATTTACACTGTGTGCATTGATCTCTTCAACGATTTCTTCCTTTTCCACATCAAATCGTTGTCCAAGACTACTGCGTCCTTTGTCAATCAGCTCCTATGCTATGGCAATTTTTTTTTTTAATTCACTGCTGGCTGTCTTTCCTCACGTCCCAGACTACTGTGTCAACTTGCTCAATTCGTTGCTGCAAGCTCTGATACCAGCGTTGTTATAAAACTGAATTGTTTTCATTCCTTTACACCATATCCATATCCCCTGTTTTAACCGAAAATCCTCATACAAAACCATATTGTTACCACTTAGATATTCGATCCTATATTAGGCTAAACAACAACAGCCTCCCAAAACGAATGGAAACGGTTCTTCTAACATAAGAAGACTCAGATCGCCAAATATCTCACCCAATAGACTTAAAATCCGCAGAGGTAAGATATTGGTTTTTATTTGTAAATAGACAAATTTGAAAACTTTGAAAATAAAGAAATGGAGGGAAACTAATTTAACCAAGAACATGTCAAATAATTCCAAGCACGAAGATGCTCCTGCATCAGATTTCCTAGTCAAGTTTGAACCAATTTTTCCTTAGAGATTCCAACCTCACATCCTGGGTTACTGACTATGTTATTGGGTACTGTCCTGGAGGCCCCCATACCTGTACCAGAATGGTTTTGGTATTGGTACTAGTACTGGTCTAGGTACCCCTTGGGTACCTCTCGTGTTCTATTACCTTGAGTACCTGACTGTCATAATAAAAACATAATTAGAAAGCAGTGCTGATCTGCATATGACTGTCATGATATTAAAAAAAATATAGATAAAAAACACAACAAAAACATTTAAAAAAGGAAAAAGCTAACTAAACTGCTACTAGTACTAATGCATCTGGTTTGAATGAACCAATTGCTGATCTTGTTGAAGAGTAATATGATGATTTGTTCACGCGGTTCTTAAGTTAGCCATATCATTGTTAATTTTGATTACTTTGTCTATAATTTTTTATATTTTGTATCTCTATTTATGGATGTACCCAAGTTGTACTGTACCAGTAAAGGAAGCCTGGCAAGATCTGTCCTAGCCAAGAGCTCTGAGTTCCCCCTATGAAAATTGGCCAATGGAGCATATCATAAGCAGGATAGTAGAGCTCATGGAAAAGTATCGGGATATCTACCTTTGGCACAAAACGAAAAATCATAACTTGGTGGAGGATCTCCTTTTCAAAGTTGCAGTCGAACAGGAGGTACTCAATGGGCTCACCACTCTCAAGGGTGAGGATGATTTCCTAGTCAAGTTTGAACAAAATTTTCCTTTAGAGATTCCAACCTCACATCCTGGGGTACTGACTACGTTACTGGGTACTGCCCTGGAGGCCTCCGTACCCGTACCAATATGTTCTGGTAGTGGTACTAGTACTGGTCTAGGTACCTCCTGGGTACCTCTCGTGTTCTTCTATTACCTTGAGTACCTGAGTGTCATAATAAAAACATAATTAAAAAGCAGTGCTGATCTGGATATGACAATCATAATATTAAATTAAAAAAAAAGATAAAAGACACAACAAAAACATTTAAAAAAGAAAAAAGCTAACTAAACTGCTGCTAGTCCTAATGCATCTGGTTCAAATGAACCAATTGCTGATCTTGATGAAGAGCAATATGATGATTTGTTCACGCGGTTCTTAAGTTAGCCATATTATTGTTAATTTTGATTACTTTGTCTATAAATTTTTATATTTTTTTAATCTTTTTTTATGGATGTACCCAAGTTGTACTGCACCTATAAAGGAAGCCTGGCAAGATCTTTCCTAGCCAAGAGCTCTGAGTTCCCCCTATGAAAATGGGCGGATGGAGCATCCCATAAGTAGGATAGTATAGGTCATGGAAAAGTATCGGGATATCTACCTTTAGCACAAAACCAAAAATCATAACTTGGTGGAGGATCTCTGTGCCAAAGTTGCAGTCGAACAGGGGGTACTCAATGGGCTCACCACTCTCAAGGGTGAGGATGATATTCTAGTCAATTTCAAGCCATTTTTTTCTTAGAGATTCCAACTTGACATCCTGGGTTATTGACTACGTTACCAGGTACTGCCATGGAGGCCCTTGTACCCGTACCAGTACAGTTCTGGTATTGGTACTAGTACCAGTCTAGGTACCTCGCAGGTACCTCTCGTGTTCTTCTATTGCCTTGAGTACCTGATTGTCATAATAAAAACATAATTAAAAAGCAGTGCTGATCTGCATATGATGCTCATAATACTTTAAAAAAAACACACACAATAGGTAAAAAACACAACAAAAACATTTAAAAAAGAAAAAAGCTAACTAAACTGCTGCTAGTCCTAATGCATCTGATTCAAATGAACCAATTGCTGATCTTGATGAAGGGCAATATGGTGATTTGTTCATGCAGTTCTTAAGTTAGCCATATTATTGTTGATTTTGATTATTTTGTCTATAATTTTTTATATTTTGTATCTTTTTTTATGGATGTACCCAAGTTGTACCATACCTGTCAAGGAAGCCTGGCAAGATATGTCCTAGCCGAGAGGTTTGAGTTCCCCCTATGAAAATTGGCAGATGGAGCATACCATATGCAGGATAGTAGAGCTCATGGAAAAGTATCGGGATAACTACCTTTAGCACAAAACCAAAAATCATAACTCGGTGGAGGATCTCCTTGCCAAAGTTGCATTCGAATAGGAGGTACTCAATGGGCTCACCACTCTCAGGGGTGAGGATGATTTCCTAGTCAAATTTGAACCAATTTTTCCTTAGAGATTCCAACCTCACATCCTGGGTTGCTGACTACGTTACTGGGTCCTGACCTGGAGGCCTCCGTACCCATAAAAATACGGTTATGGTATTGGTACTAGTACTGGTCTAGGTACCTCCTGGTACCTCTTGCGTTCTTCTATTACCTTGAGTACCTGACTGTCATAACAAAAATATATTAAAAAAACAGTGCTGATCTGCATATGACAGTCATAATATTGAAAAGAAAAAAGAAAGATAAAAAACACAACAAAAACACTAAAAAAAAAAAAAAAGCTAACTAAACTGCTGCTAGTCCTAGTGCATCTGGTTCGAATGTACCAATTGCTGATCTTGATGAAGAGCAATATGATGATTTGCTCACGCTGTTCTTAAGTTAGCCATGTTATTGTTAAGTTTGATTTCTTTGTCTATAATTTTTTATAGTTTTTATCTTCTTTTATGGATGTACCCAAGTTTTACTGTACCTATAAAGAAAGCCTGGCAAGATCTGTCCTAGCCGAGAGCTCTGAGTTCCCACTATGAAAATTGGTGGATGGAGCATACCATAAGCAGGATAGTAGAGCTCATGGAAAGTATCAGGATATCTACCTTTAGCACAAAACCAAAAATCATAACTCGGTGGAGGATCTCCTTGCCAAAGTTGCAGTCGAACATGAGGTACTCAATGGGCTCACCAATCTCAGGGGTGAGGATGATTTCCTAGTCAAGTTCGAACCAATTTTTCCTTTGAGATTCCAACCCCACATCCTGGGTTACTGACTACGTTACTGGGTACTGCCCTAGAGGCCCCCATACCCATACCAACACGGTTCTGGTATTGGTACTAGTACTGGTCTAGGTACCTCCCGAGTACCTCTCATGTTGTTCTATTATCTTGAGTACCTGACTGTCATAATAAAAACATAATTAAAAAGCAGTACTGATCTGCTTATGATAGTCGTAATAGTAAAAAAAAAAGATAAAAAACACAACAAAATTATTCAAAAAACAAAAAAGCTAACTAAACTACTGCTAGTCATAATGCATCTGGTTCAAATGAACCAATTGCTGATATTGATGAAGAGCAATACGGTGATTTGTTCACGCGGTTCTTAAGTTAGCCATATTATTGTTAATTTTGATTACTTTTTCTATAATTTTTTATATTTTTTTATCTTTTTTTATGGATGTATCCAAGTTGTACTGTACCAAAGGTCCTGCAATAAAATGGCAAATCCCTGTACCCGAACCAGTGCCAGTACCGAGTTGGGTATAACCATGGTTAGTACAAGTTGCACTTAAGTCACTGCCGTTGTGGGCCCTATGGTCACACGGGTCAGCGAACACTACATGGCATGCAAGGCATAGCGATGAGATTGTCGATGGTCCAACCCACCTACCCGTTTCACTTACATCCACAGATCATATTCCTCACATGTGTGATCTCCAAGCCCCTAAAGTCACCCTTTTTTCTTTTAACTCTTATTTATATTATCATCCTACTCATTATGTCCCTAAGTTTTACCACTTTATAAAATGTGAGTGTCCGCCCCTCCTACCCTTTCCACACTTTGTATCTTCCTAGTAAGGTTATGTTCCTCAATCCCTATCTTCTTTACCACACCTTTATTTTCAAACATGCTTGAAAAAATTCTATGCTCCAACCTTTCTATCCCCACCACCACCTACTGTTTCAAACCCACACTTTATTCATTGTCTTCATATTTTACATACCTTTTACCATTTATCCTATTGACATAATCTCCCTCCATTCTAAGATTCGTACCACTAAAACTAGGAGTTCCTCTACTAATGGATTCCATCCCTCTTGTGAGCACCGTCTCCTCACCAATTCCAACACAAAACAGAAAATGCTTTCAATGGAAAAGAAATCCTAATGTCCAAAGTCATGGACTGTGGCCATCAAAAGACAATTTTTTGGAAAATAAGTGGAAACATGGCTTCACTGTGTAGCCTATATAACATGGCCTTTCCCCACCTGCTCCTTCAATCAATACTTGTCTCTGCAAAGGACGATGACTGTTGTTTACACCAACCAGGTCCCAATTTACCCAAATTGTATTATTTGCCTGGTTGACTGTGAGGCTGCAGCGTACATGCACTTGATGGAAATGTGTTTTTAGGATGACAATAAAGGCTGTTGGGGAAATGAGAGGTGGGTGACAGTAAATTTTACTTCAGATCAGTTATATTTGAGCAAAGGCGTGTGCATGAACACCAAACATTTTAAAATCCTCTTATCAACCCAAGATTATCTGCCATCACCCAAGGCTCAAGTACAACACTAGCCTTTAACGCACACAAAAGGAACAAGGAGAATGGTACTCAGATGATGCCTAAGATTACAGGAGTTGGCTATAAAGTAGGATGCCAATAAAGGAACATGCAGTTGCTTAAAACAACCAGAATAGACTGGGTTGGGTTCTAAGTCTTTTGTGGATTATCTCTGGTGTTACTGTTTTTTTTTGATCATATCGTGCGTTATACTCTGAAACTATGTTGTTTGGGTATGGGTACATGTACAGATACGGGGACGTCTTGGGTACACGGGCACGCCATTTTTCAAAAACCTTGATTTGGATACGTCGTGGGTATATATATATATATAATGCATATTGCTCATTTTTTTAGTAAAACACTTGAAACTACATAGTATGAAAATATTTGTCTATAAAAGATAAAACACTTCAAAATATATAATATTCATTCATTCATTACTTCAAAGACAAAATGTTCATTCAAAACTAGAATAAATCATCTCGATTGCCCACAAAATCATGAATGCGACTCCCATTATTTTTCAACTTTATCATTTACTAACACTTTCTCTCACAAGGGCTAGTCGGTGCATTGAATCTCATAGAGTGCAGGCCTTAAGGGGTGCATAGGTAATGGGGTGGGATCGGCTTGTGGCACGTTGTGAGAGATATTCTCACACTATTCTATCACGCATACATCCCTTCATGCAGCCTTCATACCTCTTATGATGTCTCCTTGAAATCTTGAAACCCTGAAATATGGTTAAGTCTGAAACCCTAAAACCTTGGACTCTGACTAAGTCTGAAATATGATAGGATCCTCCAAAACCTAGAATTTGCATTATAGCTCCTAGAGGTCCTAAACCCCTCTCAAACATCCTGAAAGTCTATAAATAAAATATATCTTGAAGTATAAGAAACTAGATGTCCCTATCTAAATGTAAACTTATACTTATATGTTTATTTTATTTATATGTTGTTGGGTTCGGACTGGATTTACCTTTTTAAAATTTTTTTTGTTGACTTTCCATTGTTTCTCCCTGCTGGTACCTTTCGGACACCTCCGGGTCGTCTCCGACAGGTACCCGGGACGTACTGGTACCCAAGGCATACCAAGATGTGAAATGTGGGGGGGGCGATTCTTGCAACGCAGCTCTGAAAAAAAGAAATTATATTAATGTCCACAGAGAACAAAAGTAGGTCAATGGGACTAAAGAATACAACCATTAACAAGTAAATTTAGAGAGTTGTTGACAGTCCTTTGATTGTCTTTCAGAGGAGACTGCCTTTTGTACATTCATATTTAGTAACATATATATGATCTTGAAATGTATTAAAAAAATACTATTTGGAGGTTTAATCCCCACGTTGAAGAAATTGGCATGAAGAAAATTCTTGAAATGTGAGTTTTTTTGGCATGGTAAACTGTCTGAAAGTAGTTTAGAAAATCAGTGTTTTTATCTTGTGAGGTCTTAATGTAAAGAAAATAAATAAGCACTGACAATGATTGGTCTTATGATGATCTAAAATGAGTTCCAATATGCACGTTTCCTAATTTTTGCATTCAAAAGTTCTTACGGAATGACTTATTGACGTACGAAGCTATCATGTGTAATGTCCTCAAATGGGATGAATTAGGGCAAAAGAGGTTTGCCCTAAAATCCACAAAATCTGATATGAAAATTAGCAAACTCTAGCTTGAGAATTAAATTCTCAAAACCCTTATTTAATGCAAAAAACTCTAGATGCCTAAAGTGAGGGTTTTGTAGGGAATTTTTTGCCAATAAAATAATCTGAAAATAAATAATAAATTTCAGATTTATAACCCTTAGATAAACACCTTTCTCTCTCCTTATGCCACAAAATGATGAAGGAAAAATTAGTTTTAATTGCCACTTTTTTGCTGCTGTTCGGAGAATAAAAAGTTTTCACCGATTTTAGATCTATCACTTCCAACCACTTAAAAATTATGAAAATATTACTGTAAATACACAAAAATATGGAGAAAAGGAATATTCAATTATTTCTCTGAAATTTTGAAAAATGTGATTTTTATGCCCAAAATACAGCTGAAACTTCTAAATCCATAACTCCGAAAATACTTGGAATTTATAATCAAGTGATAGCTCAAAATGAAGCTAAAAATATAGGCTTTCCAATGAAATATAAATCAGAATTTTTCTTCCATGGGAAGGTCACCGAAAATTGCTCCGAAAATCTGAAAACCTTAGTTTCTTGTAAAATAATTAAATAATAATTCTGAAAATTATTATTTAATTTTCTCTTTCAAAACCCTTCACAAATCCATCCAAACTTCACATCGATAATCAGAAAAATATCAAATAAATTCAGATAAATTAATTTATGAATTTTGACCAATTGGAGCCTTCAAACCCTAACATCCAACTCTTTAAGTGGTTTGCTCCACTTGCAAAATTAACACAATAAATTAGCAAAGCCAAGATGCAAGTAAAAGACCACAAAACCCTCAAAATCATGCATACAAATCCTCCAAAGCAATTCGACCCCCTCCTTAGGGCACAAACAAGCTTTCCTTTTGCAAAGGTAGTGTCAAAAAACACATTTTGTTGTATAATCAACATCAAATCGTGGGTTACAGTGCCCACTCCTATTGAACACGAAGGTTCAACAAAATCTTCAAGCATGAAGAATTTCAATTATCAAAATTAACATATCTTCAAATGAGCCTTCATCCTCTTTAAAATGCGCCCAATTTGGAGGGAAGAGTTAATTTAAAAATATTGAAAGTAAATCCTTATAATTTCACTTTAGGCCTTACGTGCCCATGACCCTTAAAAGGCCCCAACTTAAGTGAAATTTATAACATAAAATGCTTTTTCTATCGATTGCCTTTATTTTTAAGTATTTAAAAATAATTTTTATTTTAGCAATAATATCTATTTACTTTCAAAAAAGGGGACATTACATCATGCCACATTTGTGTTAGGCATAGCGTAAATAGCATAGTTATGCAGGTTTGGAAATGTAAAGCCTGTACCATTACTTATCATCCACAATTGTGAGTTGACACAAGGTTTGGTTAGGACTATGCACTTGTTGGACCATTGAAGGACTTCTAATGGACTTTGGTTGGTACCTTTCCTTATCTTTATTAGCAATTATCGTTACTATGCAAAGTTTTAGAGCTTGAATTGAAATGGATAAGGATGAGGAAAATAGCCTAAAAAAGGATTACTGATTAGGAAGAAGCGATAAACCCAACATGTATGAATTAAGTTAAGGAAATCAAATGCCAATCTAGAGCATGGGCCTGCCCAACACCAATGAAGGGTCACAGAGAAGGCAAATTCTAGTGATACTATGCAAGAAAGGGAAAAACACAATCAAATTGCCAACCATGTCAAGCTATTAAACCCTTTTGAGGCTCTCACACATCAAAGAAAAGATGAAATGGAAGGCATCCAAAGCAACTAGGAGCCAATGTCCACCCTTGTGGAAGATAACCTACATACAACCAAATAAAATCACGCAAAACAAATCGGTAAAGCAAGCGAGCTCATTCAATTTACATCCATGCTGACACTTCCAAATCTGCAGCTAGGGAAAAAACAACAAAGGAAAAGCAAAGCCATCACCATATTTTCAGCCCCATCATATTGCAATCTAGAAAAGAGTTCATAAATAGGAAGTCAACGTTGGATCTCCTTGACCCAAAAATTGAACTCATCCAAGGCAAGCCCCTGAGCAACATTTGCAGATCTGGGCAAAGAAAATCTCAGACAATCACATGGACCAGGTTATTGGAACGTTTGACCTTTACCCTATTTGCCTCATGTGGATACTTGCCCCATGTGGATACTTGCCTAGAATACAAGAATCCTTGGTGTGCCCAACAAATAGCAATTCTTTAAAGAAAAATCAAAGAAGGGAAAGTTGACCCCTTGATTCAGCCATGGTTAGAGGTCTCAATTAAGAGATGCCTTAGACCATGCCACCGTCATAATACACAATGTGATATGCTTTAAAATGCATGAAACACATTCAGATCTTTATTAGATTTCAACAAGGAAATACAATGCACACAATAATAACGACACCACAATCTCACAATGAGATGCATTGCAACATCAAATCCATAGATCTCAGAACTATCACTCAGAATTATTCCTTACACTCCAATATTTTGGCCGACCTCAACCATCCCAACCTATTTCGCACAAGTGTAGGGGCATGCTTATATAGTTGCAAGACCCACCTACTTACATTAAGTGCTTTACACCCACTAACAACATTTAACACACCTTAGTGCACCACAAATAATAAATGTCTCTCACAATTTGATGCACACACAGAAAGGGGGTCCAATGAAGGACAACCCTCAAAACTCTATGTTGCTTGAATGCTCATTCAAACTAGGACACACAACTCAGACTTTGACACAAGGAACAACCTGTTTTCATGATTGAAAACATAACAATGGTTTGATAATGCAAACACATTACTCACGTGCCTTATAGGCTTATTCAAACATAAACATGAATAAGAACATGTCATGTCCCCTTCTCAGTGACATCTCTCGGAGCACAGGTTTAGCCTATCATACGACCCTCGTAGGCTGATAGACTGGATAGAGGGTCACATTGGAGCTTGGCTCAGCGTCAGTTGGCAGAGTTTGATTAGTTGGCTTTCGTTTGGGCTCGATCGGAGACTTCTTGCAGAAGTTACTATTTTTAGCAGTTCCTGGCAGTCAGAGTGGGACCCTTGCTATTTTTAGCAGTATGGGTTGGCAGCGTTCGCAATCACTTCAGTGTTTGTCAGCTTCAGACGGATCAGTCATCGGATGAGTAACGAGAGAAATATTAATATTTAATTGTATTAATTAAATATTAATTATTCAAAGACTATTATATTAAGTTATAATATTAAATTATAACTTAAGTGATTTACGCTGAGGGGTCGCCCATCATCAGGGAGGGGCCATTTCGCCATTATATTTTATTATAAAAATTTGGCTAAGACTATGGATTTGATTAAACAATGAGAAGTGCGAATTTTTAATGAAAACCCTATCATTGAGGAAATTGCACTTTTGAGGTTATAACAGCAGTTGCATTGGAAATCGAGCATTATGAGTTTATTTGTGATGGAAATTGATCAACTTTGATCTGAGCAAGAAGCTTTAGGGTTTCAAGTTCGAATTCCTTGGGGAACGAGCCATCTCCATTGGAAGCAATTCAGAGGGTGTGAAATAACACTTGATTTATTGCTGTAGAGGTTTCTTCATCCAGAGGAAATCATTGATCTTCAGAGATTATTGGGTTACAGAGTTTTCAGCATAGTTTATTCTTCCAGAAGACATTCATCCACCTAGGCGCCTATATTTGGAGATCTGGAGAGTTACAAGGTAGGCCGTACAACATCATTTATTGCTGGTTCTGACACAGCCGTACTTGTATCTGGGCGTACTTATTTGCAGCAGGTGGTACCTTCATTCTTCAGGCCGTACCTTCTTGTCTTGGAAAATACGCCTCCCTTCTGGTCTTTGTTCTTCATCCATCTGGGACGCAGTTGTACTGGGAGCAAGCTGAGATCACCATACACAGGAAAGAAGGTCAAAATATGTGAAGCCGTACCATCTTCAGCAGGTCATTTATTGCTGCATCAAAAACCAGGTTTTCAAAATATCATTGCTTTTTACCTTGCATGTAACCGGTTTTAGTTGTAATCGTTTCAGGAAGATTCTATATAAAATAAGCTTGAAGTTTTGCAGTATATTATGTAGTTTACGGAGTTAGATAATTTTTTTAGAAAATTATTCTCTATTTTATGCAAAATCGCATTATTCCTATTTTATGCAAAAAAAACCCCAAAACGTCAAAAAAATCAAAAAATTCAGAAAAAAACAAATAAACAGTTAGATTTGCGAAACAGAGGAAACTAGAGTTTTTACAGAACATGCATACATAGTCTCTCATGGACCGATTACTGTCACACTTTGACTTCTCCCCCTCGGAGCTCTCACTTTCCTTGCTTTTTCTCTCCAAAACTAACTCCTTTTTCCCAATTTGAATATTCCTTTGACTTCCTTAGCCTCTTGGATTGTCTCTTCCGCTTTCCTGACCTCTTAAAAATGCACAAGATTCAACTGTTCTTCATTCTGGGCTGTTACTTTATTTTTACATTCCAAATGGGTGAACACGCTGCTTTATGTAGTCCGATGTTTATAAAACTGCCCCTATATGTAGACCGGCAGTTTTGTAACCGTCAGGGTGGTTTTACGAGCTTGAAAAACCACCTCTCAATGGAGATCGGTGGTTTTGTCACTGCAAAAGTTGTGCCAACTTCCAGAGGCCATAACTTTTGCATACAAGCTTGAAATGAGATGATTTTTTTTTAAAATTTTATAACTTTTCGAGAGTGATCCAAATATCAATAATATTCATGTTTAGGGAAGTTTTGGATGTCCTTTCAACCTCCGCCCCACAACCTATCTGTTTTTGCCTTTCAATGTGCGCAACCACTTCTTTGTTTGTATCGATGGTTGAGAGACATAACTGACTTGTTTGGAATTATTTGGCATATTGAAACTGATCCTTCTTTGATGTAATTATTGATACTAAAGTTTTGAGTTTTGATGCTTCTCCCCATCATTTCTCCATGGCGAAAGCCAACCAAAACAAACAAAACTACGAAAACTCACAACTACCATATTTTTGGGTGATGCAAGATTGCCCTTTCACCTTGGATGCTCTTTCATCACAATTCCAAGGCACGAACACATTACAACATGATGCTTCACAACATACTACATCATGGGCAATACCAAATAGATCCTTATCGTCTTCCCATGACTTATGGGATTAAATGTCATATAGTCAGCAACAACTCCTTTCATAATACATTACAAAGATATCCACCCATACCAAATGAGCACCAAGAAAGTCGCATGAAGTCACAAGACCTCGCAACCAACAATTTGGTTGAAAACCCTTGTGCCATTATCCTCGTGTTTGCTTAAGAACATTATTGCATATTATTGCACGTGCCCCAAATGACTAGCAAATTATCGCACAACTTGTGGAGTGAAGAACAAACTCCTCCAAGGAATCTCATCCACAATGTTGTTTCTACGGAAAAGAATGAAAGCTTTGATGTCCTAGAAGATGTCACAGGGTTCTGAAAAGACTGCAAATCTCTGCAAGATTGTGCTTGCGGAAAAGATTAACACTATCTATTGCACAAAGTGTTGCAAGCTTATTTAGACAAACAACAAAAACAATGGCATGAGAACAACCGTGTAGAACATTACAAACATATGCGCGCTCACAGGTAGTGCAAAAGACGCACACAAAAAAGTGGCGCAAAACAACACAAAAAATATCTGCCCAACACAAAAGACTTGCACAAACTTACAACAAAGACATATGCACAATAAGAAACGTGAGCAAAACAACACTTAGACAAATTTACTAAATTACCATTTTTTTTTTTGGCCGATGCAACATTGGATGTGAACCCGGATTCTCTTGCATCACCTCCTACTCTTGCAAGAAACTTCTTACTCAAAATCTCTGCATTCAATAAATTACTTGGGTATTTGGAACAGTCACTAATCTTTTTGTTGTAAAACTACCAAAACTATGATTCAATTGGCCCTACCAGGTATGCTCCAATTTATAGCCACTCCCAACCTTGGGGAACGGTGTTCAGTTGTTACTCTTATGAATTACATGAAATTTGTCGAATATCCAATGTATAAATCCCTCCTTAGGTCAACAACAAAACAGAATACCTGGCACAGCTGTCTGCTTGGGTATCTGCTAACATGGTGCACAATCCTATATTGTTTTGGATTTCAACACTAAAAATCCCCTGAAGAACAGAGGAAAGCCATGACTTAAATCAGTGAATAAGGGGGTCTTTAATGCAGCTGATAACAACTCCCTATTGACATGGATTTGTGCAAGGGTTGTACACATGGGGCAACAAATGCAAATTGGGAAAATACATAGCTGAGAAGCTGGACAGTACACTGGTCTCAGATAAATCGTTGACTGGTCAAAATCAGTTCATAACAAATATACGCAACACAACTCTCTCTGACCACTGGCCCATCCATCTTGACATATCAAGGACAGCTGGACAATGCACATATCAATCAGGTTTGAGAGGATGTGGATGACTCATCTGGAATTCAGGCCCAATGTGGATAAATGGTGGCAGGAAGACAGCAATATCATAGGGCACAAGCTTTAGAAATTAACAAGGAAACTTAGCCATCTCACATATAGAATGGTGCACCTAAAACTTTGGTAACATATTTGCTCAAACAGTTAAACTCTCAGATCATCTGGGAAAACTTTAAAAACAAATTAGAAAGAAAGAAAGAAAGAAAGAAAAGAAATTATATTAATGCCCACAGATGACCAAAAGCAGGTCAATGGGACTCAAGGATACATCAGTTAACAATATAAAGTTCTAGGAAGAGAGAATCCTAAAAGCCAAATAAAGGAATAAAAGTACATAAAACAAAGTAAAGCAGTGTGCCAGTAACAAAGGTGGTAATGAAACCAATACAAATAGCAATGAAAGGCGAACAAGAGCAATGGTATTCACAGATGAAATGGCAGCTCAGGAACAAGATCTGATACAAACACTCTCTCTTCAGCTACAATGCGAGGAGTGTTAATAGAGAGAGATTGCATCAGACATGAATAAAACAAGGAGACTTCAACATTCGCTGTTTCCACAAATCATTCCTTGCACAAAATAAAAGTGGCCACCAACCAATGTATATCCACTATGCCATTGGTTTTTTAAAAAACTGATGGCAAAAGAAGGTGGTATGGAACGAAAAAGGGCTCAAAAGGCTGTCATAAAAGCCATCCCAAGGATAATGTCAACTGCAGACAATGAAAGATTGATGAGGCCCGCCACCAAAGAGGAAGCCAAATATATTGTCTTCTCTTTCAAAAGGAAAAGGATTCTAGGCCTAATGGTTTTCTCGCCCTTTTTATCCTGCTTTCTGATATCTCATCAAAACTGATATGGTGATTGTAATAGAGGATTGCAGAAGAAATAAGCAAATGCTAAAAGTATCAACGCTACCAGGCTAGCTCTAATTCTGAAAGTGGTCCAGGTGGAAGCATTGGACCCATATAGGCAAATTGCACTATGCAATATGGTCTACAAAATTCTTTTAAAGCTGATTGTTAGTATAATGAAACACCTAATTCCGAAAATAATATCCGAGACTTAATATACTTTTGTCCCGAAAAGGCAGATTACTGATAATATCATGTCTATTAAAAAACTTCTTTCTCTCCACACTCAAAAATGGCCACGAGTACTCATGAAGCTGGATATGTCTAAACCTTTTGACAGATGCAGTTGGAAACTCATATAAAAGATGGTGAGGGCTTTTGGGTTCAGTACGCAAACAGACTTATGGATCAGCAGTTGCATTATGACCCCAACATACACAACCTCTCTCAATGGAAACACAGGGGAGTCATTTTTGTTTTCTTGAGAGTTCTTGCATGGAGATCTGCTCAGTCCATCTTATTTATATGCATGGGGAAACTCTCAGTAGGTCTTGTTGGCCATTTTTTGGCCTACATACCAAAATTTTGCCTAAGTGGGAGAGGGTGGGCATTCAAGCAAGGGTTTTACGCAGCAGAAGACTTCGGGTTTTTGGAAGGAGAAGTCTTCGGGTTTTACAAGAGACAACTTATTTCACTTTATGAGTAATCAACAGTTAAAACCCCTCAGCAGAAGTAATCCGGGTTGGAAAACCCAAATTACTTAGGATAGTGCATTTCGGGTTTCTCAAGGTGAATGACTTATCTCTTTTTATAAGTAACAAGCAGTGAAGAATCTGAAGTAGGTACTAGTAAAGAATTTGAAGTAGGTCCCAGTGAAGAGTCCAAAGTTGCAGACATTGCAGAAAAAACAAATAGACTCGGACAAAAAGCTCAAAGGAATTCCTTCGAAAAAGTTCAAAGGACAAATTAAAAAATCCGAAGGGCAATGTACCCTTCGGAAAGGACGTTTCCAAAAAGCCTGGGTGCTTTTTTCTTAAGGGTTATATGATAGGAAGGGATTGTTTAAAAAAACCCAAAGGGCAGGTACCCTTCAGAAGGGTCATTGACAAAAAAAAACCGAAGGGTAGGTACCCTTCGGGAAGGCTCATTTAAGGATCAGAAGGGATGTTTGCAAAAATCTCGAAGGGCACCTGCCCTTTGGGAAGGTTCATCTCACGATTTTAAGGGCTTTACAAAACCCTGAAGGGCACGCCCTTCGGGAAAAGACCATGACAGGGTTTTCGAAGGGCTGTTTTTTAGGCCAAGGGACAATTCTCGTGGACTTTTGTCCGCGGGAAGTTGAACACAAAAAGCCCGAGGGAATAAAATATAAACAAGGCAAAAAAAGAAGGAAAGATATCCTTCAGACAAAAAGTCCGAAGGAATTCCTTCGGAAAAATTGGCAGACAGAAAAAACCCGAAGGGAACTAAGGGGCAAAACAAAAGATCCGAAGAAAACCCAGCCCAAGAGAAAGCCCGCAGGAAATAAAGTCTGTGGGAGATAACCAAGGGGAAGCCAAAAAGTCTGAAAGAAATGGATATCCTTTGGACAAATTGTCCGAAGGATTCCTTTGAAAAGCTTGGTCAAAGAAAGGAAAGTCTGAGGGCAGAGAGACAAAAGCGAAGTCCGAAAAGAATGAACATAATCCATGGGAAAATGACTTAGCAAATAGCCCAATGGATTATCCGAAGAAATAAAACAAAAAGGAGACGTTCGAGATAATAAAGACCCGAAGAGAATGAACATTAAGCCGACGGAATAAGTAAGAAGGGAAAGTCTGTGGAAAGACAAATACAGACAGAGGACAAGAAGAATTCTAAATTTAGCCAAGAGAAATCACGGACAATTGGGCCGAGAGAAAGCCATGCACAAACAAAAGACGGAGTCAACGTGGAATTCTATGCAAGCAAAAGCTAATTACGGTTGACTAGTCAAGGCTTTAGTTGACTGGTTGTTGAAGTCAAGTTTATCTCCAAGGTCAACTCAACCTTTCAAATGTTCCAACTCGGCTTCCAGTGGATCAAGTCAGAGTTCTAAAATTGGCATTGACGTTGGATTTCATGCATGCTATTGTCATCTCATACTTTCAAACGTTCCGACAGCTCATGAAGAAGCCAAATTTAGAGGTGGGCGTGGATTTCCATGCAAAGAGAGGTGGGCATTTCAATAAACCCAGTGGTCCACTTTCAAACGCCAAAGAGCTAGTCTCTAATTTTAGACATGGTTCAGCCGATCATGCATAAGCAAAGTCAAATGTTTGAGCCCACTGTCCACTTTTCAACGCAAGGAATTTTCATGCAAGACAAAATAGACTTTTGTAAAGGCTAAGTTGGTTTGAGTTTACTCCTTTTCTATTTTCAAACGCCAATATCTTGGCTTTTTGTAATTTTCTATATTAGTGGCTTTTCAGCGTTGTAAAAATGATCCCTCTTTTGGCAAGAAAACTTCTGCCAAAGTTTGTGCTATAACCTTTTTCAGAATCAATAAAAAAAAGTCTGTTTTTTCAATTTTCAGCAGTTGGTATAGTGTACTTCTGTTATAGATTTGCGTAAGTGAAATATTTTTCTTCTTTGTCAAATCTGGATTCGTATCTAGTTACTAGCTGGTCATTTATACAGGTCACGTTCTGTATTTGAACATCTTTTGCTGAGTTTATAGTGGATATTAGTGGCTGTTTAGTGTCTTTCATCAGGGCTATTTTTTCATTTCCCTCAATCTTAGATCATTAGATTAAACCTTTTCGTGAAATACTAATGTGTATTGATCAATTGGAGTTGAATTTGTGTCTCTTTCTTGTCTGAATCAGTGTTCTCAGAAGCTCGATTTGAGTGGATCAAGCAAATTAGGTGTATCACCATTTTAGCTAGGATTTCCTTTGAATTTCTTTCTCCCCTTTTTCTCAGGCAGTTTATAGCGTAGAAGTTGAGATTCTCATAGATACATCTTACAGGAACTAGCCTTCTCTGGAGGTTCTTCTTATCATTGAGGCACCTACCCTCGTGAGAAGATCTTATTGTTTCAACTGGAACGAGGATTAGCCATTTCAGCACGTCTTCGATTCAGGGTGCAACTCCAGGTTGACAACAGGTCTCTAGTTGCTCACAAGGTCAAAGGAAAAGTACATGGGCTCCCAACAACTAAGAGAGAACAATGTTACCTGGGCTTTTGGTTTTGCTGAAGATACTCTGCTATCAACATTAATCCTGTGGGAAGTTAAGCATCTCAAAAATATGCTTGCTCGTTAACAATTAGTGTCAGGGCAACAAATCAACATTGACATGTCTAGTGTTATTTTCGCCAACATCCTTGCTCAAAGAAAGAGGGTTATTCTTTGGATCCTTGAATTCCTAGAGGGTAAGCTGCCCATGATTTACTAGGGTTTTCCGCTATATGTGGATTTGACAAAAATGTTATGGGAGCCGACCATAAACAAAACGAATATCAAAATTACACAATGGACAAATATTACAGGCCATTCTCCAAGTTGTTCCTATCCCAAAGACTGTTGAATGGGAGCTAATAAATATTCAGATAAAATTTCTTTTAAGAAGGGTGAAAGAAAAAGTTAAACACCCTTTTGTAGCGTGATGAGAAATAATTAAATCAAAATCTGTTGGAGGTCTTAATTTAAGGAACCTTCACCTTCAATAGGGCTTTGCCAATGAAACAAGCATATCATCTAAGATTGCATCCTAAGGCCTTGTGGAGCTTAGTTGTTAGAAACAAATATTTAAGTTTGCATTTTGAAGAGGCCATGCAAGCTAACCGGAAACCACAACTCACAGCCATTGCAAATCATATAAAGAAACGGACGAAAATTTTGGCCATGAAGACAACATGGCAGGTTGGCAATGGAAAAAGAATTAGATTTTGGGAGGAAAGTTGGAATGGCATGCTACCTCTCACGTATTTCAATCTTTTGGAGATGCAACAGTTGATGCCAAACATTGGAATGGAGAATATAACTATATCACCCTCTTGACAACAAACAATTATGGCTGGAATAGATAATTGAGTAGCTAGGGTCTGGTTAGGTGCAAGGAAGATGTCTTCTTGTTGAGCTTGCAAAAATACCTGTTTTCATTTGTCACAAGTTTAATACAAGAGTTTGGCCTCACACTACAATAGGAGAATGCACAGTGTCCACTGCTTATGCTGTCCTAAACAATTCAGATCAGTCACTGACCAAAAATGGAACAAGTTGTGGACAATGGAAGCATGACCGAAGATAAAAGCTTTCTTGTGGCTTGTCCTAAAAGAACAAATTCTAACTGTTGATATTATTATGGAGTGGGCCAACCAGATGTCCTAATGGCTAGAGGAATTCAGAAACCACAGTCCATCTTCTCATTGATTGCCCCTATGCTCAAACTATTTAGGACACACTAGATGGTTCTTTTGGGATTAGATCCTTTGCTATCACCTTGATCGAAAACACCAACTTCTCTTGGTCCAAGCTATCCACACGTGGAAATAGTTAATTGCATCCACAAACATATTCTGAACTTTATCTTCTAGAACATTTGGTTAGAAAGGAAAAATCCGATATTTGAGGATTGTGTAATAGTGATACCTTTTACCTTGCCCAAAGAATTAAGTAACAATATCAAGCAACAATTTTTATCTACACAACATGCTCATCAAGTAGGTATCAAACATTGAGTATGGTTGACCTTCAGATAGCTGGTCAACAGAATATTCCATATCATTATAATCTCTGCTTATTTTTAGTGAACGAAAGGAAAAAGTGGATCCCCTCATCCATGGGTTTTTACAACCTAAATTTTTATGGGGTAGACAAGGGCAACCTAGGTACACTATTGGAATAGGAGGAATAATGTAACACAACAAGAAAATTGTCATAACCTTTGAAGAAGGCATTGGGCTTCAAACCAACAGCTATGCTAAGATCTTGCTCTCTATTGTACATAGAAGGGGACAAAAAATAATTATTAATGCTATCACCAAAGCAAGAAAGATACATATAAGAAAGCCCACAACTGCCAACTCCCATCACATCGATAATAGGAGAATGGCCAATATAATATCATCAATTTTGGAGTACATTAAAAGGTTCAATGATATTATATTACAACATGAAAAAGAACCGAATTGGAGTGGCAAATTTGCTTTGGCAAGACAATAGTGGATCAGGATCCAATTGGCCATATTGTGGTGTTAATATCCCTCTGGTCAAGTTTGAAATACTATTTGACTTTGATAAACCAATTGGTTTTAACCATGATTCATATGGACAGTTTGGTTCAAAGAAAAAATAATAAAAACGGTTCAAAGCAAAAATAATAATAAAAAGGCTATGGAGGCCACTACCTATGCTTCTCCTTATTGCCCTTTGACATTCTATTGGCATCTCTATTGATAGTCTACCCCCTTTCATGTACTCCTTGGATGCCCCCCAGCTCCTTCCCACAAAGGACTGATCACTAGAGTTGCCAAAGAGGACACCTATAGATAGTATATCCAGGCCACCTGGGTCTACCCCCTTGAGTCGCTCAGTACCAAACTTGCTTTTCACATTGAGCATTTCCTGCCAATGGTGGATGGTATTATTTGTCATCCTCACTATCTCTAGTGCCATTGGTCCCACGACTTGAGATTTTCCTTGGCCAGATGAGAATGTGCTCCCAACAGTTATAGGTTGAACTGATCATCACATCCTCCATCAAGGTCGGATTTGTTGTCTTTGCTCCCTCCAGGAGGTGGAGATCGAGGAACACTTTATTTTCAGATGCCCCATTTATATCATTGTCTCTATAGGGACTCAAGCAATGCTCTATCTACTTTCTTTAAATATCCAAACCAGTAATGTCTGGGTCTTTATCTTTGTGAGGTTGTCACCCTCCGACATTGATCTCTACAAGGGGTCTAGAGGCTCTAGAACCCCCATGTTGATCAACTTCTTTTTTTCCAACTCGCCCAGGTGACAGGGAACACTAAATGCCCTTTGGATACTGGTACTTCACATATTAGATTTGATAGGTCAGTTAGGTGGTGCTTCTCACAATGCACCATTACTAAAATTATTTAGATTCCCCAATTTGGTCTCCCTAGGCAGCATAGCTCTGCTCCTTCCCGTCAGCATGACTTAACCCCCTTCTGATGACATGGATCTACTACATACCAGCTTCCCCGAGACCACAAGGGCATATGCATATTACAAATTTATTTTCTACTACGGGAGCTACACCGGCCTTGGATGTTAGGGGAGTTTCTAGAGGAAGTGTTTTGCTTCCTCATAGGATCTCCCAACCTGGGCTTTACGACCTTGGATGCTCCCTGGCGCGCATTATCAGATTTTTCATAGTGATCGATGATGGCTCCGATAACTCCTCCACTTTAGGCTCAAACAAATATTCAACGAGATTTCCTTCCAGTCTTCATCGACACATGCTTTTGGAGCTCTTGTTTGCCCTTCATTGATATTTGTAATGATTTCGTTACCACCTGTGTTATGGCGCACTGATTTATTTTGTCTTATGTACTTTTATTATTTTGCTTCTAGGATTCTCTCTTCCTAGAATTTTCTATTGTTAATAGTTGTATCCTTGAGTTTCTATGGGCTATGTTGGTGCTCAAATCTGCACCCCTGATTTCTAATGAAGAAGAAGAAGTGGATTCATTAACGATATTTTCTCACTACTCTCCTTTCAAGCAGGGTACAAACACAAGCCAACATGTAAAAGGGGGCTTACTTTCCTCACTTCCGGCTTCGCAAGACCAAGGGGGCCATTCCCTACAAAGTTCTTAGGTGCCTTCACTATGAAAAATTTATAACACCCACTAGACTCGAACAATGAATGAAACCTGCTATAACAACCTTAGACACTTGTTCACATAGTCTAAATCAGAACTATAACATATAAAGAAATTGTATTTTCAGATTTGCACTCTTGATTATTCTACATAAGACACCTCACTCATTTGTACATGCAAATAAAGAATAATTTCAGGCCTGGAAAAGTAGCACAAGGAGAACACATATCCAACATTACTCTATCTCTCTCACCTAGAATTCTCATAACAAAGAACAAAATAGCAATACATTGGTACAACAGGTTGGATTAAAACTGTTTTAACTCATGCCAACACGCAAGTGTATCCACACTACAGAGAAAGGACTTGATTTCTCACACTTTAAGCTATTCCAGCTGAGGGGGCACTCCTTATGAGTTATTCTCAAAAAATTGACATGGAGTAAAGCATTAAAACAATTTGAGAATAACCAGATCTGAATGTTAATGGAGTCCTATGCTTTTATTCACACAACTTGTTTATAATCAGCACTCTAAATGCCCACTAAACAAATTGGTTCAGATCTACACAAATGAACAAAAGATTTATACATTCAGCTCATCAAATGATGAACACATGTTCTGAATACATCCATGATTTTGCCAATATGCATTGCATCAATCTTGAAGAAACCATTTCAGATTTACCCAATAAATGAGGAGTTCTTAAAACAAAAGAGAATTCTTGTAAGATGGTCTTCACTGAAAATCAGAATTCATATGACTTGAAAAATAAAAGAGGATTTAGCGGAGTTTTGATACAAGGTGCCTTCCATTGGGCCAACATGCAACTGATTTTCATAGCAAAATTGGAAGAAATCCATAAAAGCTGCTCATACAAGACCTACACGTTCTCACACAAGTATGCACACATGGATTACAGAAAATGAACATGACATGCACTGAATTCTCCATTTTCAGATTAGCGTCAAAATTATAGAGGTATCTCTCATACAATGACAATCAAAGAGAGATCAAAGCATTACTTAAAACCATCTGGAACCCATAGCACAACATAACTGAAAGGATTTTACAACCTTTTCAAAATCATTCCTACACATCTTACTCCAGCTCAATGAAAAAACATTTATGATATATATTCTGTAACAAAATACCCAGAACATTAATCTTAGCAAATTAAATGTCCCATGAACTCCATTGTTTCTAACCAACTGTCCACATATTCTAAAAACTACAAACAACCATGAAGAAGACTCACATAAATACCAAGGAAATGCATGACAAATAATAGACACAAAAATTGATTGAAACATTCTTGCCCTTGTAAAAAGATCAGATCGAAGGCTTGCTTCAACAATATATAGCAGCAGCTGTAATAAGTGTCCTTGTTGTGGAAGATATGAGTCATTAGTTGGATGGAGGGTCTTTAGACATGTGGCAGCATTGATGGTGTTGAGGTAGCTAGTCCCAACTGCATTTCATCATTTGCCGGGAATAGTCTACCCACATGAAATGAACAAGCCTTGAAGAGATAAACAAAAGTCATGGATTGTATTCCTTATAAGTTATCCATTGACCCATTTATCTTGTGTTTTGTTGAAGCCACATATGACAATTAGTGATTTGTATGTTCTTGCCAAAACCATTCTTGAGCACTCAAGACCCCAAATCTTTGTATTAAACCTGTGGGTAACTGCACAAGCAGTTTGAAGTGTGGATTTGAGAGGTAAGTGCATCTAGGGTTTAATTTTTTTTACATTTGTTTTATAGGGTTTCAAGTTTTCAACTTCAAAAATGTCATCTAGTTTGTGTAGGCCTAGGAATGTTAATGCCCTGAAATGGAAGCATTGCTATGATGACCCAAAGAACAACTCCGTCATATGCAATTATTGTGTGTTTAAGATAAATGCGGACGTCAATTGCCTCAAATACCACATAGCATGGATTCTAGGTAATGATGTGTGGTTGTGCAACAAAGCGCCACCTGAGTCTCAAAGAGAGATGACTACTGTCCTAGCTGATTATGAGGAGGAAAAAGTGGGAAAAAACAACATTGTTGAAGCACTTGCAACTGTGATGAATAGGGGGTAGCGAGAGTTGATTTTGATGAGTTAGGAGCCTCTGATTCTTCAGTTTCCCAAAGGATAGTTTGGGGATGGGGCTCACCTACTGGAGACAATTCAAGTTCATCTACGCAAGGTTTTTTTGTTCCTCAAAATACCCCTGGGGCACAACTTTCACTTGAAGGTATGGCATGGAATAGGGAATTGTAGAAGGAAGTAAGGGTAGCTATGAAAAACTTTTGGTACTACAGCAATGTCCCATCGATGTGGCAAAAAGCTCATACTGGGAGAACTTGGTTACTTTGACTGTTGCTGGGAAGAGGTTCAAACCCTCTACTCATGACTTGAGAGGCCCAATGTTGGAGGACGTTGTTAAGAATACATAAATTATTGTAGATGGCCAAAAAATAATATGGTGCAAAAAGCGATGAAGCATTTTGTTTGATGGGTGGATGGATGGAAGGAACCACACCTTGATTAATTTTCTAGTGGCTTCAAGTGGGCAATTGGTGTTCTTGAAGCCAATTGATGCCTTCGACAAAGTAAAAAAATGCATACATTGTGTGATATTTTTGACGAGGTGGTCATGGAAGTGGGTGTAGAGAATGTCGTCCAAGTTGTGACTAACAATGCAACAATGTATGTGGCAGCGGGGAGACTTCTTGAGGAGAGACACCCTTCACTTTTTTGGAGCCCATGCTCAACCCATTGCATTGATCTCCTACTTGAGGACATAAGAAATATGACATGAATGAAAAATATGGTCGAAGAGGTGATAAATATCACAAAGTACGTCTGCAACCATCATTGGGTGTTAAATTTGATGAGAGAGCACACCAACAGAAAGGAGCTTGTGCGATCAAAAGCCATACGATTTGCCACAAACTTCATCACATTGCAGAGCATTTCAGTCTTACTAAAATCTCTTAAGCAGATGTTTGTGAGCACATGGTGGTTGGAAGGCTGAAAGGGAAAGGTTCGTGAAGACCTTTTTTAATGATGTGTTATGAAGTCATTTAAGTAACTTTAGACATAACTATAAAATTGTAGTTTTTTTGGCTCAAATATCTCTTAATTATAATTATAAAATTGTATTTTATTTTGTTTTAGGTGTTTGAGCCTTTGGTTAGAGTTCTATGGTTGGCGGATGGAGAAAATAATCCAATGGGTTATTTGTATGAGGCCATGGATAGGACAAAGGAGGCCACAACAAATTATTACAGGCAAAATTAAAAAAATGAGCCCAATTGGCGTCTAATTGATCGAAGATGGAACAAGTAGCTCCACCGACATATACATGCAATGGCCTACTACTTGAACCCCAAGTTTTTCTTCGCCGATTCATTTAAGGCTAATGAGGAGGTCATGGATGGCCTAAACACATGCATAGAGAGGATGATCTTTGGTGAAGCCACTAGAGACACAATTGTCGATGAAGGGGAGGCTCTTTTCTTCACCTCTATGCATTTGAAGAACTTCCCATCAACTAGGTAAAACAAAAATTCAAATTGAGTTAGTTGATTGTAGTTTCATTGCTTTTTTAATAAATTCACACCTAGTTGACTTACAAAGTTATAAATTTTCTTATTTGTAGATTTGTGGTGGGAAGATTAGGGTGCAAAAACATCAAATCTTCAAAAGTTAAGCTATCCACATTTTTCTCCAACGATGTAGCACTTCTGGGTGTGAATGAAATTGGAGCACGGTTGAGGCCATCCACACAAAGAAGTGCAATAAGCTAACAACACAATGCCTCAATGACCTTGTCTTTGGGTGGTACAATCTTTGTCTTCATGTGAGACAAGGGTAAGATAGTCACGAGACAATTGACTTGGATGACATTGATCCATATGCGGATTGGATTGTTCAGTCTGAGGATGTGTAACAGGAGCCTTGGTTTACCAAGGAGGTTGCGAATTTGGAGAGGGAAACAAAAGAAGCGATAGTGGCAGGAGAAGCAGAGGCATCGAGAGGGGTTGGTGTGGATTTGAATGATATCTTTGTGAATGAAGTTCTAGAGGAGGAATCTTTATCTTCCACTCCCAGGGCACAACAAAGGAGTCAGAGATGATTTTATGGTGCCTTGATGACTAGTCTATGAGCATTGTACTCTTATTTTTGTCTAAAATTGAGCATTGTACTCTTGTTTAGTCAAAAAATAATAGAGAACATACTTATGTGTTCTCCACATTCATTTCATTTCTTTTTGTTTTACATGTTATTTCAGATTATTTTAGGAATTTATATATTTTTTAAAATAGTGATAAATTTGTTGAGTCTTGCATATAGGTCAAAATTTTGGGCTACTGAGTAATTGCTGAGTACGAGTTTTTAAGACTATGACCCAAACCATTACAAAACACCACCCCAAGCTAACGACCATATGACATATATAATACAATTTTAGTATCAACATACATAATTATGGTACCTGTTGTCAACCTGGAGTTGCGCCCTGAATCGAAGACGTGCGTGAAATGGCCAGTCCTATATCCGGTTGAAACAATGGGATCTTCTCACGAGGGTGGGTGCATCAATGGCGAGAAGAACCTCCAGAGAAGGTTGGTTCCTGTATGATGTATCAATGAGGATCTCTACTCAATGCTGCGGATTACCATGGAAAAGGGAGAATGAAACTTTAAGGGGAAATCCTACCTAAAAAAGGGTGATACACCAGAAGATTGATTCACTCAACTTGGAACTTTGAACACTGAACAAACAAGGGAAAATGAAGACCTTCGATTTCAATCAATCACTTATGCATAAATATTTCATGAAGAGGTTCGATCCAATGACCAAAACATGAGGAAAAATGTTGGAGAGAGATCTGATACAACACTTTGCAGCCACCTAACATCCACTTACAGCGTCAGCAAAAGACGTAAAGAACACTGAACATGACCTGCATAATACGATAAGCTAGCAACTAGGTACGAATCAAAATTTGGGAAGGGAAAGAAATCTACTACTTATTCAAATTGTTGAAGGAATATACACTATGCCAACACTTGAAATCTGAAAGTATAGTCCTATTGATCGAAGAGGTTACACAACTCACCAATGGCAAAGTCTGGTTTAGCCAAGAGAGGGATCCTTTTTAATCAAGGCTAAAAGCCATTATATAGAGAATTACAAGAGCCAAAGATTGGCGTTGAAAAAAAAAGAGGAGGATCAACTTCAGTTAACTCAAGGTTGACTTGGCCTCTCAATAAAAATATGTTTTTCCTTTGTCTTTGCATGAAGCTTCTTGTGCTTGAGGAAGTGGACTTGTCTTTGTTTTGAACCGCCCACCTCTCTTTGCATGGAAATCCATGCCAATGTCAATTTTAGCTTATTTGTGAGCTGCTGGAATGTTTGAAAGCTTGAGATGATAATATCGTGCATGAAATCCCACGCCAATGTCAATTTTAGAACTCTACGTGAGCTGCTTGATGCCGAGTTGGAACGTTTGAAAGGTTGAGTTGGCCGTCTGATAAGTTGAGTTGGACGAAGAGATCATTCTCCTTTGCATGGGAAACTCCTGGTAGATGTGGCGTTTAACAATTAGTCAACTCTAAATCTAGAACAGTCAACTTGACGTTTGAATTTAGAACTCCGGTTGAAGCTGAGTTGGACCTTCGGATGCATGAGTTGATTCGGAGATGAGCAGGACTTCAACTAGTCAACTGAAGCTTTGACCAGTGTTCAAAGTTAGCCCCTGCTTGCATGTATTTTACCCTGTTCTGGTCTGCCTGTTTTGTCTATTTCTGACGGGATTCTATATTCAGATGTATTTTTATTTATATCCGGTCTATATTTCCTCCATTTGGCCTTTTTTTCGACTTCCCGTGGTTTAATTCTTTCGGAATTCTGGCTTTACCTTTGTTTCAACGGTTACTTCCCGCAGTCAAAATTTGACGTCTCGTGGGACGTCACCCTCTGGCATTTTCTCGGGCTTATTTCCTGTCAAGCCCCTTGGTCTTATTTCCTTCGGAATTCTTTTCGTTTCCTTGGATTTCCTGCGGCTTTCTTTCCTTCGGCTTTATCCTTCGAAGTATCCCTTCAGACAAAAAGTCCGAAGGAATTCCTTTGGACTTTTTTCCGAAGGATATCTTCCTTTTCTTTTCCTTTACTCGGGCTTTGCCTTTGATTAGTCGAGTCCTCGTTTGGCAGCTCCTCTCCGAATTTCTTCGGACAAAAAGTCCGAAGATACTCATTCGTCTTTGCCTTTGTTGACTTCGGATTTTGCTGTTGGCTTTTTTGCACGGGCCTCTTCGTTGTAATTTCTCCGAATTTCTTCGAACTTTTTGTCCGAAGAAATTCCTTTGTTATTTGCCCTCCCTTTTATGTTGGCTTTGTCGGCTTTGCCGGGGCCTTTGGCGTGTACCTTTCCAAATTCCTTTTTGTCCGAAGGAATTAATCCTTGTCTTTTGTCTTTACCTTCGAAATGCCCTTCGGGAAAGTCACAGTGGTCTTGTCACCAACCAAGTGCCCTCCGCAAGGGCTTTTGTCCCTTCATCTGCGCCTTTGTTGGAAAAAATTGTAGGGCACCCGAGTTTTTGCAGGGGTCCCAAATTTGACGTGTTCCTTCCCAAAGGGTAGGTGCCCTTCGAGATTGTTGAAAATGACCCTTCCGAAGGGTACCTTGCCCTTCGGGTTTGTTGTTTCTTATTGCTTGGCTTTTCCTTGCTTTTTGGGCGGACTTTTGGATTCTTCGAAGTATTCCTTCGGACAAAAAGTCCGAAGGAATTACTTCCTTTGTCTTTTGCCTTTCCTTTGTTATTTCATGCAGACTTTTGTTTTTAGCACTTCTCCGAAGTTATGTCCTTAGCAGAAGCCTTCTTTGATGAACCATTCCTTCAGACAAAAGTCCAAAAGAATTCCAGTTGTAGCAAAGGCCCTTACCAAAGGAAAAAAAAAACAATGTATTCTTTCTTTCCTTGGATGGAGATGTGAATTTTTCCGAATGGCAAGAGACAATCTGTCATGTGGAAGAATTGTCATCATTTTTGGCGACTTAGTTGGCTTAGCATGCCTGCTATGCTTGAGAACTCAGACCATATATAGACGCTACTTGAATTCCCTAATGGTGAACCTGATTTTTGAATGAAAATCTCCTCTAATCATGGCTGAAGCAACCTCCTTGAGAAACACACGAAAGCAGAAAACTAACTAAAAAGCAAATGTGCAAACAAGCACTCATTGGACAAAACTGAAGCAAATTACTGTGCTTGAACAACACTTGGAGGAAAACAAAACAAATAAGAAACCTAGCTAACCATGATAAAGCATGATCTGCCTAGATCAAATGGAAAATTCTTGAACTCACTCCTTCCAAGAGATGGTACAAGTTGCAAAGCAGGATTTTTTTAGTCATAACCTTTGATGAGGCATTTTTCTTGTCCACCAACTGTATTAGCATCTTCTCAAATGAGTCATCAACAACCAAGACAAACTCATCAAGTACCCCTTGATTTTTTTCAGATTGCTTGTCATCTACCACCTTGTCAAGTGATACCTCATTTATGCATGTTTTTTGAGTGACCACATCCTTCTTATTGACTGCTGCAAGTTCATCTAGCTCTTCAAGGAGCTTTGAGTAGGCAACCCAATCTGTACTGGGATCTTGAATAGGTGATTCTTGATCAAAATTTTCATAAATGTGTCCTTCAATAGACAACATATCCATACAAAGTTTCTCAATCTCCTGAAGAGATTCAAGGTGCAGCTGCCAATCCTCTTTTTGTCCCTCATTCTGATCTATAGAATTAGCTTGAAAGATATCTGGATCCTTCTCAATAGGAGATCCCTGTAACTTATGTATGACTTCAATTTGTACCAGCTCCTCTTGAAGTTCTTCTACATCAAGATTAGTCTTCTCACTCTCAACTATAATTGGATGCTCAACTACAACCTCAAGTGAAGTATCAATAGGAAATTCTTCCTTAAACACATCTGAAGCATCTTCTACACACTCTGCAAGAACTTGACTTGTAGTTGCAACCTCTTTCTCAATCCTCCAAAGAACAGGATTCTCCTGAGGAAGGGGGATGGTTGGATGGTGATGAAATTCATTTGTTTGACAGGGAAAATGAAGCATGGAAGGTCGATCATGATTAGATTTTGGAATCTTGAGGGAAAATGAATTATCTAGGGAGTTTTGGAGAGGAGGGAAAGAGAAACTTTTAAAGACGTCTGTATTTTGTTCCTTTCACTTGGCCATTACCTCATCAAAGTCTGGAACCTGCTTGTCTGCCTGGACAACCTGAGCCTGAGGGATGATTGGTGAGGAAGGGGGACTATATGAAGGTTTAGTTTATGAGTAGTCATTTGAACAGGGTCTTGAATAGGCTCTTGACTCCAATTAGGAAACTCCTTTGGCACACACTGGGCATGGTTAAGAACTTCATGAGAATAAGAAGCACAATAGCCCTTTGTAGACAATTGGTTTAACTCGATTTTCTGCCTTTCCCAAGCCTCCATCTTTTCTAATACAAGAATACATAATCCATTTATCTCTTCTGGATCATTGGACACATTTTGAAATAGACCATTCACTTCCTCATACTGAGAGAACAAACCTTTCTTGCATATGCTAGTATTCTGAGTTCTATTTCATTCATTCTTTCTTGAAGGAAAGACTGCTCATATGCAATATCATGGCCATATGGAAAAGATGAAATCCGGTCCTGAGATTGATATGGCTTACCAAGAAGGTAAGATTCATGCTCTTGATAACGCTGATTATGAGAAACTTGATAAGGCTCAACATCGCTTTGATAATACCCTTGATAAGGCTGATTAGGCTCATAGGCATCATGACCAGGCTGGTATGATCCATCATTGGGTTGATAAGGAAACATAGCATAGGAATTCTCTTCATACATAGCCATCAAAATTCATTCACGATAATGCAATAAAAATAGACTTACATGGAAACTGTCTCTGAATTGTTAGAAGCAATTGCTTGAGCATGGAATCACCAAATACTTCTTGAAGAACACTGCTACAACTGCAATTTCATCAAGATCAGCGAAAATAGGTCCCATCGGCGTGCCAAAAACTGTCAACCTGGAGCTGCGCCCTGAATCGAAGACATGCGTGAAATGGCCAGTCCTCTATCCGGTTGAAACAATGGGATCTTCTCACAAGGGTGGGTGCCTCAATGGTGAGAGGAACCTCCAGAGAAGGCTGGTTCCTGTATGATGTATCAATGAGGATCTCTACTCTATGCTGCGGACTACCATGGAAAAATAAGAAGGAAACTTTAAGGTGAAATCCTACCTAAAAAAGGGTGATACACCAGAAGATTGATCCACTCAACTTGGAACCTTGAACACTGAACAAACAAGGGAAAAGGAAGACCTTCGATTTCAATCAATCACTTATGCATAAATATTTCATGAAGAGTTTCGATCCAATGACCAAAACATGAGGGAAAATGATGGAGAGAGGTCTGATACAAGACACTTTGCAGCCACCTAACATCCACTTACAGCTTCAGCAAAAGACGTAAAAAACACTGAACATGACCTGCATAATACAATAAGCTAGCAACTAGGTAAGAATCAGAATTTGGGAAGGGAGAGAAATCTAACACTTATACAAATTGCTGAAGGAATATACACTATGCCAACACTTGAAATCTGAAAGTACAATCCTTCTATTGATCGAAGAGGTTACACAACTCACCAATGGCAGAGTCTGGTCTAGCCAAGAGAGGGATCCTTTTTAATCAACGCTGAAAGCCATTATATAGAGAATTACAAGAGCCAAAGATTGGCGTTGAAAAAAAAAAGAGGAGGATCAACTTCGGTTAACTCAAGGCTGACTTGGCCTTTCAATAAAAATATGTTTTCCCTTTGTCTTTGCATGAAGCTTCTTGCGTTTGAGGAAGTGGACTTGTCTTTGTTCTGAACCGTCCACCTCTCTTTGCATGGAAATCCATGCCAATGTCAATTTTAGCTTATTCGTGAGCTGCTGGAATGTTTGAAAGATTGAGATGATAATATCATGCATGAAATCCCACGCCAATGTCAAAAAGTAGAACTCTACGTGAGCTGCTTGATGCCGAGTTAGAACGTTTGAAACGCTGAGTTGGCTATCTGATAAGCTGAGTTGGACGAAGAGATCATTCTCCTTTGCATGGAAAATTCCTGGTAGATGTGGCGTTTAACAATTAGTCAACTCTAAATCTAGAACAGTCAACTCGACGTTTGAATTTGGAACTCCGGTTGAAGCTGAGTTGGACCTTCGGATGCATGAGTTGATCCGGAGATGAGCAGGATTTCAACAACCAGTCAACTGAAGCTTTGACCGGTGTTTGAAAATAGCCCATGCTTGCATGTATTTTACCCTGTACTAGTTTGCCTGTTCTGTCTATTTCTGGCAGGATTCTATATTCGGATGTATTTTTATTTATATCCGGTCTATATTTCCTCCATTTGGCCTTTTTTTCAACTTCCTGTCGCTTAATCTGAGGTCAACTTCCCGTGGTTTAATTCTTTCGGAATTCTGGCTTTACCTTTGTTTCAACGGTTGCTTCACGTGGTCAAAATTTGACGTCTCGCGGGACATCACCCTTTGGCATTTTCTCGGGCTTATTTCCTGTCAGGCCCCTTGGTCTTCTTATTTCCTTCGGAAATCTTTTCATTTCCTTGGATTTCCTGCGGCTGTCTTTCCTTTGGCTTTATCCTTTGAAGTATTCATTCAGACAAAAAGTCCGAAGGAATTCCTTCGGACTTTTTTCCGAAGGATATCTTCCTTTTCTTTTCTTTTACACGGGCTTTGCCTTTGATCAGTCGGGTTCTCATTTGGCGGCTCCTCTCCGAATTTCTTCGGACAAAAAGTCCGAAGATACTCATTCGTCTTTGCCTTTGTTGACTTTGGATTTTGCTGTCGGCTTTTTTTGCACGGGCCTCTTCGTTGTAATTTCTCTGAATTTCTTCGGACTTTTTGTCCGAAGGAATTCCTTTGTTATTTGCCCTCCCTTTTATGTTGGCTTTGTCGGCTTTGCTGGGGCCTTTGGCGTGTACCTTTTCGAATTCCTTCGGACTTTTTGTCCGAAGGAATTAATCCTTGTCTTTTGTCTTTACCTTTGAAATGCCCTTCGGGAAAGTCACAGTGGTCCTGTCATTGACCAAGTGCCCTTCGCAAGGGCTTCTGTCCCTTCATCTGTACCTTTGTCGAAAAAAATTGTAGGGCACCCGGGTTTTTGCAAGGGTCCCGAATTTGACGTGTACCTTCCCGAAGGGTAGGTGCCCTTCGAGTTGTTGAAAATGACCCTTCCGAAGGGTACCTTGACCTTCGGGATTCTTGTTTCTTATTGCTTGGCTTTTCCTTGCTTTTTGGGCGGACTTTTGGATTCTCCAAAGTATTCCTTCGGACAAAAAGTCCGAAGGAATTACTTTCTTTGTCTTTTGCCTTTCCTTTGTTATTTCCTGTGGACTTTTGTCTTTAGCACTTCTTCGAAGTTATGTCCTTAGTAGAAGCCTTCTTTAATGAACCATTCCTTCTGACAAAAGTCCAAAAGAATTCCTGTTGTAGCAAAGGCCCTTACCAAAGAAAAAAAAACAATGTATTCTTTCTTTCCTTGGATGGAGATGTGAATTTTTCCGAATGGCAAGAGACAATCTGTCCTGTGGAAGAATTGTCAACAGTGCCTATGCAAAATACACATTGATTTGAAATATTAAACATTCTATTAGAACAATGTGACGCTGTACAACAACATATGGGTCACATGACCAAGCTTTGGAATCATGTTCGCAAGATTATCCAAGGAAATAAGGGAGGAGAAGAGAGAACTTCATGGACACAAAGCTCAAACATCAATGTTGCTCTGCTTAAGATGTTGTGTCCCTCGTGAATCGATGCGGTTTGTATGGGGATATATTTCCTAGAGGTTCTTGGTATGCGTACTGAAGAGCCCTCCGAGCATTGTGTTTCTCCTAGAACATGCTTTCGCCCTACTTGAGCACATTCAATTCATTATCTCCTAAGCAAGGTTGATTGGGAAGCCTTTCAAATGTGCATCCTTTTGGAAAGATTTGTTGCATAAACACAATAGGTGCACCATTACTCAACTACAAAGGAGGTGTTATTGGCCCAAATGTAGGGAAAATTTCATGCTCTCTTCTTGTCCTGCTATAAACATATGGGGGAAAGACAACAAAGGTGAGCAAAAGTAATTGGATCAGTCTAAACCTAGTCAAAACTTGGTCAAAAACATTCTTTGATAGTTGTCTAGCCCTTTTTACTATACCACCAAATCCACAAATCATCAGATCAACAATTGTGGTTCTTTCTTGGGGCCAAGGAAAACGGTGGATGCAGACCTTATTCCATCAAGGCGTCATTTCCATTTTTAGTGAATTTTATGTAGTTCAGAAGTTCACAACAATTGGCTATAAATAGAAGTTGGAGTTGTTCGTCTCTTTTCTCCAAAAAATGTGAAGTGAAGAGTCTCAATCTGGTAAGAAAAGGAAGATTTTAGATCACTATTGAGAACTCAGCTCCCAACCACTAAAACACTTGGCAAACAATCATGAAGAGATGCATCCCATTTTAGGGCCTATCCAAAGGTGACTAGTTTTGGTCACTATAGAACTAGCACGCAATTATCTCTTTTAAGAAGAACCAAACAATTGAGAATGTGACAAGAGAGTATAATCAATAATTCAACTCCTAGTCCTTGCCAAACCAATTCTCAGTCGTATCCAATAGTGGGGAAGCACTTCATTCCGAGTGAAGAGACGTCAATTGCTTTTTTTAACCAATTGAAAACTTGTGATCCTCCTTTTGCTTCAAATCACATGCATACATTCATCCTTCACCTCCCTTTTGGGTTTTAGTACATGCAATCGACAAACACCTGAACAAGCATTTACAACTATGCATTGAGGCTTCACATTCACATTTGTATCATCCGATTGGCGAGCACTTGATTAAGCTCACCTTTGATCGCATCTTTGGACATCATCCAATAGGCATATTTAGTGAATCATCAAACATTTGATTGATGCAAATTGATGGCCATAATGAACACTACCTGTAAATCAATGCTGGTCGTTGATTTGTGTCAAGGAAAGTGGGCTCCATCACCTATTCGACGCCATACTTACAATTTGAGCCTTTGTTGTCATAGCCCTATTCAAGCATTCACACGTAACATAATGAACACTTCTTGTCAATAAGTGAATAGACGATTAAGGCCATTTCTCTTCTTTCTAGATTCAGGTGTTTGGATTTAACGAGGTTGACTTTTTCATTATTTGAACAAGCGAATCATACATCATCATCATTCTTTATGATTCAGATATTCAGGCCTTGGAGCTTCATGCGATGCAGTGTTTATGATTCAAACATTCAGGCCTTGGAGCTTCATGCGATGGAGTGAAACATCTAACGACTGATTAAGGACTAGTTCACCAACTTCGCTCATTTTTTATTATGCCAAGACATACACGAGGCTTGAGAATTTCTTCATAGAAGGTCAACACATGAATTTTCCAATTGGCTATGTGAGATATTATCAGCTTGTGTGATCATTCAAACTTCCATCTTATGCAATTAGTGTCCACATTTTCGGAATTATGATTTCTTTGATCATTTGAAGCAAATTTTGTGTCTATAAACTTCTCATCCCAATGTCAATATATTCAAGTACTAAAAATCTTTGTAGGTCAAGCCAAGGGCATGTAAGCCAGTAGCTCCAACTATTCTCGAGTTATTCCTTTTATGGCATCACTTCCCCTAGCTATTTTCTCGTAAGTCATTGTATATAGCTCCATCTTTATAGACATGACAATCTTTATTATAAGTCTTGCAGAGCAATACCATAGCCATCTACTGAGTTTTTGGTTAGGATAATGAGCTTAGATGACCCATGATGGTGCCTAAGAAAATTAATACTATTTGTTGAGGGGCCTACATTGCCAGGGCAACCCATCATTAGTGTTATAGTGGTTGAAAACTTCACAATTCACCTTCGCCCATGGTCTCATTAATTTCTGAAGGGATCTCGTACTTTCATGATTCTTGGTGGCAAAATAAAGCAACACGTAACCCAGTTTCATTTGATAGGAAGACAAGGATCACCACTTTCATTTTCCCCATCACTTGTTGGAGATGTGTCCTTAGCCACTCTTCAAGTGCGTTATGTGTTGAATCAATTGTTTTCTGAAGGTAGTTGATAAAACGATGGTAATGAGACATTATTTTAGCTTGGGTCGTAAAGGTTATAGCTTCTAAATTTCTCCTCAATGTTAAGCACTATATTGTTGTAACCAAGCACAAATGCCCTATACAAAGTAAACTTTTTGATAAAATAAGTTGTTGCTTCATCAAGTTCCATTCCAACCCATTCAACTTGCTCAATGCCATTTGTAATATGCTTGATTCTTGTATCATTTTCCATTGCTTTACCTGATCTATAGGCAGATTGCATTGTGTGCCACCAAGTTTTATGTCAACCCTGACTCTAAATAAGCATTGAATTGCTATACAATCTTGATCTCTAATTTCTCAATACAAATTACCTTGGTTTAGTAACTTGAGTGCGGCCAATTTTGCCTTAGGTCTTATCTTTTTCTTAACAGGATTTTCACACGCGTTCTACGCTTTTAACAAAATTTACATACACAACACCACTAATAACTTGGGGTCACCATTGGTGCCAACAAGCTAGACATGGAATGGGCATATACCATCAATGTGAGTTTATGAAGTGTCCCCAACGATGATATCACCTCAAGTACCAATCCCTTGCCTTATCCTAAGCTTACACTTTTTTCCCTATGTCTTTATCATCTTCATGCTCAAGTTCCATACAAATAGATGCTGCCCTCTACTCTTCCACAAGCCACACCCTATACCTACCCCAATGACTTTCCTCCTAGTAACCATATGTAGTGCGCCTTTTAGTGCATCTCTTTTTCTACCCGTTGCCTACCTTTATATAATCGAAAGTCACATAACTAAGATACTAAGTACTTGTATGCAGAGGGGCCGGTCTTGGTACAATAAGCAGTGGGTACCGTTCTCAGTGTGATCTTTCTTCCAATCTTTCTTGAGTTCCAAGGATATACTCGACTTTGCAAGGATGCCCCCTGGCTGGACCAGAGTACCCACCTAAAGTGGGGAAATGATTATTTATTATTTTCTTTTTAACTTCAAAGAAGTCCACTTGGACTTTAAAAAACACTTAAAAAGTACGGGGAAACCCTAAAGGGCACTTTCACATTCATTTTATCAAAAGCAAACACCAACAACAACACATTACCTCTCATTGCATACTCATCTCTTATTGCACATTTGCAGAGTTTTTTTTTTTTAAGTCCCATTGACCTACTTTTGGTCATTCATGGACATTAATATAATTTCTTTTTTTCTCATCTTTATTTTGTCAATTGCCTAGGGCTGAAATTCCATTATTTTGCTAATTTTACACCATTACAAGTGCCCATTTGGTGCCAAGGAGTTTAAGGAGCTTGCAACAAGGATGATTGTTGATTGAAGGATTCTAATGAACCACATGATGATGTTGATGCTCTTGATGAAGAGCAATATGCTGATTTATTTTGATTTTTGAGTATACATTTGCACTATGTACTTGTAGTTCTAAGTTCAATTACTGACTATTAGTGTATGAATCTATCTAGATTTATATCATGACCATTGGTATTGCATTATCAATAGTATTTTCAACTGTTTTGTAGTTATTTAACTTATTTTGTTTACTCTTTGCATATTACGTGGTTAATTTTGCTTATTTGGCTATATTTTTAAAATCTTATATATATATAATTTGGTACGGTCATACCCAAGCTGTCCCTGGGGGCAAAAAACAAATTGCTGTACTGGTATACCCACACCTTTACTACTAATACTAGGATTGGCTACTTAGTCAAGAAATATATATGAACAGAAAGAGGGAAACCTTATCCCAGCTAAACACTTGGATGCCACAACTTTCACCCAACCTAAGTCTGACATCACTATCTCCTGTAGCTACTAATGTCTTTTCCTTAGTCACCTAATGTTCTACATTCCCCCTTGCCACACTTTTGCATTTCAATTAAGCATTTTTTCTATACCCTTTCTTTGCAGTTCCCAAAATTTCCAACATCTGTCTCCATATGATGCACACCATGTCACTCCAACAGGGAATGGGCAGTTGTGCAATCAATGCATAAGTTTCGAGACACATGATCTCAATTGCCTCTTCCGGCAAACAAGAGGCGTGCTCCCTTATGTGGGGAATAGCTTACATCATAAAACATGTCTACATAGACATGTCCATTCTTGACATGTTTCTATTGTGACACACAAACAAGAAAATTCCTAGGTGGATGTTGTTCGAAGTCAACAAAGAAGTGTACTATCCTGAGCAAGATATGTGACCACTCTTGGTAGATCACCAAAGGAGAGGATTACAAGACTAAAAAAAGTACCACATTGTTTTATACTCATCCATGCCTTTTAAAGTTCAAGAAAGGGCTAGCAGATCAAAATCAAGAGAAAATACTAGCATACACTTTGAAGATCAAGAAAGTACTAGCAGATCTAAAAATATTCTAAATCGACGGTCATTTAGAAAGATGGGTAAAATCCATAATTACCAGTAGACGTGGGGGTATGGGTACTGGTATGTGGATGGAGACCCCATTCAAATCAGGGTATGTGAGTAAATGAATAAGGGTATGGCTAAATTGTATGTAAATTTTGTCATCAAAAAATGTGGGTACATGGATTGGTATGCGGTCCTGGTCCATAAATTGGAGTTACTTGGTAACTATGGTAAAATTAAATTTAAAAAGGCAGATCCTAGTATTAATGCTAGCAAGTGGGACGCATGAAAAATATTCATGATGAGGGCTATGTTTCCACCAAAGGCTTTGATAATGACTCCACAAACTCATTCCATCCAAAAACATTATATGTGGTGCCTCTTCACACATGGTCCCCAACCACAACATTTATGAACTATGACTATCAAAAGGGTTTTCAAACCTTTCAGACTTAATCTGCAACACCTCACAGAAGTTTGTAATCTATTTGGGCAGGTTGATAGATTCACACCACTAATTGATCCTTTAATGAGATACACTTCCAATCAGAATTCATGATCCTCATAGAAGCCCCGAGTTAATGGCCTTGGCTATAAAAAGCATCCCCCCGTTCTGTAAATGTAGATGTGATAGTGTGCCAGAGAAATTTGGAGTATACTAGAGGAAGAGAAAGACTATGTCAATGCAACCTTACAAGAGCAATCTTCATCTTAGGGCTAGTAGGGCTGCATTGCAGGGGCACAATATCTAGACTACTATTAAGATGGATGATGAGGGTGCTCCGGTCTGTCCTTAGGTTTCTTCTCTTCCACTCAACTAGGACACTTGAGCAGGAGAGAACCAGGTAAGTATGATATTTATGCTATTAGCTCTTTTAAACTTCAACCACATTCATTCTGGGCACTCTAACAGGGCTCAAATTACTCCTTTATCCCCCAATCCCCACACAAAGGTCTATTCCACGTAGTTTAGTAATATGTTGCCTCGAGTGGAAATCCCATTCCCTTCTGCCCCAACCACTTGTCTGCTCCACATATTTCTACCGAGCAGTTCCTTCACTTCTCAGTTTGATCCAGAGGCTCTCTCCTAAGGTTGCAAAAATGAACTACACAATTAGGATTTAGTTTTCCACTTTGCTGAAGGCAACATTTGGGTCTCAAAGCACTAGCTCCAGCTCATGTCAAAAACTTAACCCTGCTCTTTGTGGCACTTTTTTTAATGAACTCTATTAATTCTATGGAAAAGAGCATTT
Organism: Torreya grandis; assembly: GCA_037957365.1. Taxonomy (NCBI): domain Eukaryota; kingdom Viridiplantae; phylum Streptophyta; class Pinopsida; order Cupressales; family Taxaceae; genus Torreya; species Torreya grandis. The sequence continues at coordinate 378,379 of JARHVA010008157.1, forward strand.
AAAACCTTAGCCATCAGACTGCTGAGAAAAGTTTTTCTAATCCTCCCTTGGATTTTTTTCCCTCCAACTTTTAGCTTGTCATGAGCAGTAGGTGGCAGCTCAACAACAACTGGTGTTGACATAAACTGTACGTTATGTCATGAGTTCATAGTTCAATGTCTCAGATAATGTTGATGTATCCAAGAAGAGTATCTCTTAAATTAAACAACTGTTGTTGACATAAACTGTACACTATGTCATGAGTTCATAGTTCAATGTCTTAAATAGTGCTGATGTATCTAAGAAGAGTATCTCTTAAATTTATCTAACATACATTAATTAAGCGTAAATAAACAGAACACTGATAATGCATAATACAGATAATTAAGTGTAAATAAACAGAATACTGATAATGCATAATACAGATAATGACGTGATTCAATTCTCATTAATATATGAAGCACAAATACATATATCTCTATCAGCTCAATTCAATATATTGGGATACTCTTCCCACAAGTCATTGCTAAGATTAAATACAATACATCTCAACAGACACATCTCTTCTTCATGTCTATACATTTTTGTTGATTTTCGTAGAATGCCGCGAAGTACAGTTGATGTTGTGAAAGACGTCTGCAGATGTCTGATGCCGTGGTATGACCATAAGTTTTTGCGGTATTCTTTTATGCTTAATATTCCAATGAAGGATCCCACCAATATCATCCCCCGACTTAACCTTTGTCTCGCCCTTGAGACAACCAAAAATGAAGAATTACACCATGCTATGAACTCTTATGTAGTTGCAAAAAATGTTGATACTTGGTAGTTAAACTTGTTTCAAAAGATTTCCATTCGGTCACGTAGTTAGTTGCCTACTGTGATTTTTGTTTCAATAGAATGTTCTCGCGGATTAATTCGACAAGTTTTTGTGGATGCTGACTATCAATGGACAAGAATAAATTCTCAATTTCTGTAGTGATGTGTTCCAACTATTGCCTGCGTTGATTGATAATACTGCCATACTCATCGAGTTCAGTGATGATTTGAGCTCTTTGTACCTCTTTCAAGTGGTATTGGTCTCCTAAGTCTAGCAGTTGTTTTCGCTCTGCACCAGTTGGATCTTTAGTTAAATCATATGTTGCAGCTGCTTGATTTAATGGATCTTTAGTTATATCATATGTTGTGGTTGCTTAATTTAATTTGGCCTCCAAGGCATCTAAAACATTCTTTTCCTCCTGTGTTACTATTGGCCACCCGAGAGCAAAGGCAAAATATGTCATGGCATCTGATATGGATTTGTGGAGAGAATTGATGTGTTTGAGTATTTTGCCGATGCTTATTATCTGTGAGGGGCTTCTGTTTTGTTCATATTTGAATTACTTGATTGTGGCTTCCCTTATTGTTTGTTTCTTTGCTTTAGAAAGTGCCTGATTTTTGTTTAAGTTTTGGACCATCTCATGTACGCATTATTCCAATAGAAATTTGGGGTCGATGTCATATTGTGGCCTTGCCTGTGAGATATTCTATACAACTTGCTGAATTGCCTCTTCCAAAACAACACATCGTTGCATCCAATCGTGACTTGCACTACCCTGACAGACACTACCTAGATGTTGTTTCTGTACTAGAGATAACTCATTGAGATGGATGTTGATGACTTGAAGTGCAGATTTTAGAATAGCTAGGGCCAATTGGATGGTGTTGATCTTTTGGCATTTGGATGAAATGGCTTTAATTTGGGTGATTGAGTCTTGTGGAGTGAGGAATTGGGTGGTTATAATGGATTGGGATGTGGAGGTTGTGTTAATTTGGTGTGGGGTAATGGGTGGTGGAGTGAGTTTTTGTGGGGGAATGGGTGGTGGTGTTTGTGATGCCATCCTCGTTGCTTCATCGATGGCTTGTTTTTGTTTTGCTTGTTATGTAGCTTCTATGACTGTTTTACTTTTCTCTGCCTTTGCTTTTCTGTGGCTTTCCTCTTGTCCGCTTTTGTGTTTTCTTTTTGCAACTTCTCATTTTTTGCCTTTTCTTTTTCTTTTCTTTCTTTTTCAAACTTGTCTTTTTCAATTGTCTTTTTCTATTTTTTCTTTTTCCAAATTTTCCTCATATTCTTTTTTCTTTTTGGCCTCTAGTGCCTCCTCAACTTTCTGTCTTGCCACAACCTCTTCTTTTTATTTTTTCTCTTCTATTTTTTCTTGCTTCCTCCATTCTTCCTTTCTTTTGCTTTCTTTTTCTTTTTCCTTTTCTTGTTTCTGCTCTTTCTCTTCTATTTGTGGCATTTCTTTTGCCTGTAGTCGTTTCACTTCTGCTAGTGTTGCTGATGCTTCCTATTGTGCCTTGGCCAATGCTATGGCCGCGACTGTCTTTGGTGTTGCTGTTATTTCAATTTATTTTTCTTTTCCTTTTTGTTGTTCTTCTTTGTCTGTTTTGTCTTATTCCATTGCTGGAGTCTCCGCGGTTTCTATTTGATTTCGCAATTCTTTTTCCTCTTTGTTGGTATCTGACACATTGATCGATGCTTCTTCCTTAGTTGGAGCCAATTGAGGGATATTGAAGTGCACTCTTTTGCCTTTTTGTTTCTGTCTTTTAGGTGGGTGCATCACTAATGGTTTTTCTTTTGGGTGTGTGCATGGCCTTTTGGTGCCTCTCATGTACAACATACTGCTGTCTACGTCCCTTGTGTTTCCGCCTATTGATTGTTTGCCCTTCGCTGATGGGGACAATTGGATGTCTTGCATTTGTTCCACGACAAGTACTTGTCTTGTTTTCAACAAGTGTACCTGTTATAGCTAGAAATTGCACAGGCTTTCCCACTTCCGGCTATAAGCATGAGAACAACTTTAGGATGTGGGTGTCCTATGGTGAGGTTGAGCCTCTAGGATTTTTAAAGAGGCTAGTTCCTCTTGGTAGATCACCTAAAACTAATGCTGAAATGAAACTTCACGGGGAAAAGGGTTAGAAGCGAGAAAAGGGCTCCTAAGAAGGCTAACCAGGGGATACACCAAATTAAAATGGACACTCATCTGATCAGTCATGAGGCGACTTGGGCTTGCACGATCTCAGGATCAAGCTAACACACGCTAGAAGAGGTTCAATCAAAACACTAATCTGAACCTACAAAACTTGAAAAAACTTCAAAGAGGCAAGCAACAGGTTAATGAAATAGGAATAAGCGCATTCACAAATCCACTAAGCAATAAGCATACTAAAGCACTAATTGAAGACAGGGAATAGGCAAAGAAATCGAGTTTCATTACATTCAAGAGGAAGTTCTTACAATACTTTGACAGGGTTTACCCTGTTCGAAGGAGCACACTTTTGCAAACGTCTCAATGGGCATCTGTCTCCCAGCAAGATGACAAAAACTCTAAAAAACTGGGAACCATTACAATGGCAAATCGCGTGATATTTATAGATAATGGAGAGAGAGAGAGAGAGAGAGAGAGAGAGAGAGAGAGAGTTGCGTGGCAGAAAGGAGAGAGGGGAAATCGTTGAACTGGGACCGCTGTTGTCGCCACTGCCTTGACCATGAAACGCTCCTCCCAGGTTCATTCCAATCTCCTCGAGCCATTCCTGCATTCAAGTCTCCCTTTGGCGTATTTGAGGAGCCATGCTGCGAGCAACTGAGATGTCTTTTCTTTGCGTAGCTGAATTGATCTTTGCATTTAAACAACGGCATGGCGATCCTCCCCTTCATGTGTCTTGCTGAAAAGGATGTGGGTCTCCATGCCTGGGAACTCAAACCGACCCATGCTACATTTAAGTTGGACGGTCATTTGTCAGGAGCCAACCATATTGAAGGACGAGAGCCTTCATAAATTTTCAGCTACCAGTCGCCTGGACTCCCCTTTACGCTGATTGGTTGTCCTTGTGCCACTTGTCCTTTACTGATTGGCCCTTTCTGCTCCAGTTTACGCTATGTGGCAGCTTTTCATTCGTTGCATTATGACTCTCGTGTTGCTGGACCAAGCTTAAGTCAATCACTTGAAGAATCCCGATTTACTCTATGCAGAGTAATTTGGGTTCTTTGATCTCTCCAACTTTGGACTTTCCTAGATCCGTTACTTATAAAGCTTTTTAAGTAAAGTACTTGGAGAAAACCGATTTACTCTATGCAGAGTAATTCGGGTTTTCCAAGCTTACTTCGGACTTGTCCATCTTGAAGTCTTCGGGCTTCTGCATCTAGAAGTCTTTGGGCTTCTCAAGGCCAGCTACTTCGGACTCTCTGCACCTTAAGTCTTCGGACTTCTGCCACTTGAAGTCTTCGGACTCTTGCCACTTTAAGTCTCTTTTATTCTGTGGGCTTTTGATGTCTCATTACTTATTTCAGGGTTTTTACTGCGCACAACTTATGAAGTAATTAAGTAGTGCACCCTCAGAGACCTGAAATACATTGCCCAGACCAAATTGGGCTTTCCAAACCTTCTTACTTGCTTCGGGGTTTCGACTGCTGATTACTTATAAAGTTTTTAAGTAGTGCTCCTCTGGAAACCCGAAGACTTCTCCTTCCAAAAAAACTCGAAGTTGTCTGAACTTGCCACTTTTGCTTGAATGTCTACCTTCTCACACTTGGGCAAACTTTGGTATGTGGGCCAAAAATGGCCAACAGTACCTCAAATTGGAATGGGGTGGTGGTGATCCCCAGACTTAAAAATGTTTGGATCAGGTACTTCTATTTGTTCCGTGGCTTCTTCTACTTCCTCTATGTTGATTTTGCCTTGTGGTTGGGCCTGTGTTTCTACCAATAGTTCTTCAATTGTTGCATTAATGTTTGGCAGTATTGGCTTCCCACAGATTTTTGGAAATGCCTTGATGACAACAAGAACTTGCTCTACTTGTTCATTTGAGACCTTGTAGGGAAGTGGAGGTACTCCAGTGGTGCGTCTCAAAGAGGCGGATGTAAAGGAAGTTATAGTTAGTATTCACTGCGAAGAAGAATTCATCCAAATGTCTATGAACTACTTCCAAAGAGATGTAGGCTCTGGTAATGAATTTCTTTTTGAGTGTATTGCCTCATCGGAGGATAGCTGAAATTTGTTCTTTTGGCCTAATTATATCCATGTAGGTTTTGATTTGTCTGCCTATAGATGTGTTTGGGGCCCATTGAACGTCTTTGTCTTCTCCATGGATGGCATTTGTGAAGTACAAAATATAAACATATGAGTAATGAGCCGTAATAAAAGTCATGCTTACCGCGTTTGATTTTGTCAATGTTGGCATTGAACTGGTCAAGCACACCTTGGCAGAGATTGTATTTGGTTTTCAGAGAGATCATATCAAATGCTACCATCGTGTTTTTGGGGCTTGCCGCATCCTCTTGGTTGGTGAATTAAACTTTCCATGCCATTGTTATTACTGTGTATCTGATTACCGTATTTTTTTTTTTAAAGCAATTGTGATACCTCTCTTATTTTGTAGAGCTCCCAAACATTGGGTGGCGCCCTTTGCTTTGGTAGAGCTTTCTTGTCATACTTGTGGATGCTCTGTCCCTCCATCAATCTCGTTACTCACTCAATATCGTCATTGTTAATGTGGTGCAATTGGTCCAAGAAGAAAATACCATTATGGAGGTGGCTTAGTAAAATTTTAGTGATGCTTGTGGCTAGGTAAAAAATATAACTTAGCCCATGCGTTTAACTTCATTCATGGAGTGGTGTTTCCCTAATTAGTCAATTCCCATGTGTTTGTTTCTGAGTTTTGCCAGATGACCTTGTTGCTGTTTGCCTCCATCCTTGTATGGCCGATTTCAGAAAAAAATGTGTGAATGTACTTGAATGTATCTTCGAGATGCCCTACTTTGTATGGGATGGATGAAAATGCCCCCCTGTTGTCTGGCGTTAGAGCTTTGAGTGGAACGTGCTTGGATTTTGGAATCAAGAGCTCCTTCTAATCAATGAGTTGCGGGGCTGCCATTTTTCTCTATTGCTTGTTTGACTGTTCAAATATTTTTATGTTGCGGGATAATTTTGATAGAGCTTTGGTACTTGAAAATTTGATATGAATTGTGAGGAGTGATGATAGCTATTTATAGAACTTCCTTTCCACCACCCTTTGTTTCTTGCCTTAAATGCGGATGTGTTTTAATTTTTTTCCAATTTTGTTGTGAATTGTAACAAACCTTGTGCATATGTTTTCTTTAAAAAAAATGATCACTTATTCAGTCCTACACTACTTGGTTTCCAAAAACGGTCTGCTAAGTTGTCATGTACTTTTAGTTTGTTAACTTACACTTTTTATTTAATGTTATTGATTTTGTGCCATTTGTCATTATTGCTTTTGATGCCTCAATATTTTTCATTTATTGTCTTCTCCACGATGCTTATTAATATGTTCATTAATGATTATCCTTCTATTTCTCTATAGATTTGGAGCATGGTCAACCAACCCGAAACTTAGATGTTTGGTGTAAGATACCACGACATCCTTGCTTGACTCGCCCGATGGGATTGGGATTTATAGGGCCAATGCTATACTTCGTGAAGTTTCCCTACATCTGTCTCATATTTAGGAGTGTGCAACATGGTCAACACCTAGATACTTAAGATTTATGGTGTAGGATGCGGCAACCACTTGACTCGACTTGCTCGATTGGATTTATAGGACCTATGTTACACCTCCTGTTTGCTTTGTATTTTATCTTTTCTCAAGCCGTTTGCCAATTTTCAACTTGGGTTTTTGGTGTTTGTTTCTTTTCTCAAGCCACTGTTTTCTGGCTTTCAACTTGAATTTTAAAAAAAAAAGTCTAACGACTGTCTTTTGCGTGCAATATTATTTCTTGTTATGCGGTATGATATAGTTTTAGGTGGACTTCATTTATGAACCCTTGTCACTCAACTCTTGCTAATGTTTTAATATTTACTGCGCCAGTCAGTAGAATTTGTCACTATGTAGGGTCCTAACCATCTAATTTTTAACTTTCTTGGTTTCTTATATTTACTGTTGTACACTAATACATAATCTCCTTTGTGGAATTCCTTATATTTGCAATTTTTGTCATGCTAGGTTTTTTGGTCTCTTCTCGTGTCTAATTATAAGCAACTATAAATCGTTTCTCATCCCACTATTTTAATTGGATCAATTGTTCATGGAGTGAATGATTTTCGTTTATTTTGAATGCTACTACCAGTATTAAACTTGGTACAATGAATTCCATCGGCACCACGGCTTCTAGCCCATAAACTAATTGGAATGGGTAGTACTTTGTTAGTTGTTTATATGTTGTGCGGTATGCCCAAAGTACTGCGGGTATTTTTAGGTCCCAATCTGTGGCATTCACATTACATTTCTTCGTTAATACTTTCTCAATAACTTTGTTAAACACTTCTACTGTGTCGTTTGTTTGTGGGTGGTATGGTCTACTCTTATTGTGATTGATCGTTTGAACAATTCGGCAATGGTTGAGTTTACGAAATGTTTTCCTTGATCACTGGTAACACTTGATGGACATCCAAACTATGTGATGATATTTTCATATATAAACTTTGCCACTGTGTTTGCTGTGGCATCTTTTGTAGGCATGGCTTCAACTCATCTTGTCAAATTTTTTGTTCTTGTGATTATACCCTTGGCTTGAGATATCCTTGTTGTAGGTTTAATCTGCCCACTGAAATCAATGGCCCTTTTTTCAAAAGGTGCTAAAGCAAGAATTGGTTTCAATGGCATTTCATCCATGGCATTTGGCTTTCCCACTCTTTGAAAAATGTCACATTGCCATGCATAAAGGTTGGTGTCTTTGAGTAAGGTGGGCCACCATAATCCAGCTAGTGGTACTTTCTTCGTGGTTCCTTCTCCACCATTGTGCCCCCCAACGATTCCTTTGTGGAATTCCTTGAGTATGTTTTGCTGCTCATGTTGCAATACTACCCATCTTAGTATTTTATTATGTCCCTTTTTGTATAATGCACTGCCAAATAACATGAAGGGAAACACTTGAATGATCAACCTTTTTTTATCCCTTTTTGATTATTCTTTTGGGAATGCTCATGTTGCCAAAATATGGGCAATGGTCTTCATGTCTTTGGGAATTGTTTCTACTCGAAACAAATGTGCTCCTAGGAATTCATCATCAATTGGTCCTTGATCTTCTCCATTCTCATTTCAAGATAAACAGTCTTGGCTATTGTGAAGTTTTTCTAGGTTCACAGTTATAGCAAAATCAAATTCTTGAAATAGCATCAACCATCTGCATATGTGGCCTTGAAGTACTGGTCTATTCAAAACATATCTTAGCAGTTCATGACTAGTGTAAAACATGAATGGAGTCACGAGTAGATAATGCCTAAAGTTTTAAGTTCAAGCACCGTTGCCAATGCTTCCCTTTCTATAGTGTAGTTTTGTCTTGCTTTAGCTAACTTGCGGCTTGCAAAAGATATCAGATGATCGATATTGTCTATTGGTTTTGCCAATATTGCGCCTATTGCTATCCCTGAGGTGTCAACATATACGTGGAAGGGAACCTTCCAGTTTGGAAATATTCATTTGGGTGCATTTAGAATCTTTGTTTTCAATGTCTCAAATGCATCCTAACACTCTTTTTTCCAATCAATTAGTTTATTATTCTTTTTCTTCAACAATTCCTCTATAGGTGTACAGATCATGACATAACCTCGAGTAAACTTCCGATGGTACCTTGTGTATCCTAACAATGCACAGATTTTTTTTGTGTGTTTTGGGTGGCAACAAATTGACAAATATTGTTGTTTTGAGAGGATCAATCATTAACTCTTTCTTGCAAATAATGTGACCCATTAATGTTCTAGAAGGCATAAAAAGTATGCATTTCTTCAGGTTCAACACGATTTATAGCATGCAACATCGTTCAAACATCAATCTCAGTGCTTTGATATGATCTTTTAACAATCCATAAATAGTCCAATCGTCTAAATAAATTTTCAGTAAATCATGTATAAAATATTTAAAAGCATTGACCATAACTTGACGAAAAATAGCTGGGGCGTTTTAAGGCCAAATGGCATTATTGTGTACATGAATGAATCCCATTCTGTAGCGAATGTTGTTTTTGGTCGGTCTTGTATGTCAATTTGAACCTGGTGATATTCAAAGAATCCATCTGTGAAGGAATATGCCTCTTTCCCCGCAATACTTTCCAAAACTTCTTCTATGAATGGTATGGGAAAGGGGTCATGGATACAAGCACTATTTAACTCTCTAAAATCAACATATTCGTATTTCACTCATCCTTTTCTTTTGCACAACCATCAGACTAATCTATTCTGCGTCATCTCCTGGCTCTATGATACATGCGACAGACACTTTATTGATTTCAATTTTGACTTTGATCTCCATGTTAGGGTTTAATTGATGCAGTCTCTTCCTGATAAGTTTGATTTCTGGTTTCAACTGAATTTTCATGGTTCCCAGCTTAGGCTTAATGCCATGAAGTTCATTAAAATTCTTTGGAAAAATATTTTCATATTCTTTTAGCAATTCTATCATTTTAAGAACTTTAGATTCTTCCCAATAGTCGCCAATTTTAGCAAATTTGGAATCTCCTTCATGGGCTATATTTTCTTGGCAGATTTTCAATGGTTGATAAAAATATCGCATTTCATCTTCATCTGTTTCAATTAGTTTTTTTCCCTTGTTTGGAAAATATAGTTGATGTTACTTAGATTACTTTCTTTATCTTTTCCAGGTTTGTGTTTTTCCATTTTATAGCATCTTGCCGGAATATTTTGATATACTTTATCTAGGACTTGCATGGTCTTTTGATTTTCTATTTCTTCTATTGTTGGATGTTTCCCCATATATATTCGATCCAAAGTTTCTATGGTTTTTTGATCTTCTGCTTTCTCTACTGTTTGATGTTTTCAAAATTATGCTATATGGTGTCTTCATTAGAGGATATTTGAAAATATTGGATTTTTCTCAGAGCACAACATATTCTTCTATCTAGATCCCAAAAGTTAAATGTGTGGCAAAAGTGGTTAAGGATCTAGTCCCAACTCTTGGTCCCTCATCGCATTGCTTGGTGCATATACCATGCCTGTGGTATATGTCCTAAGGTCCAATAGAAATAGTGTACCCAAAGTTTTGGGGTAGTTTCTCCAATTTGTCTCCAATATGCTTCACATTGATTTATTTGTTGAGGCAGACTTCCTTTTTTTGTATATTCTATGATCTCGCTTTAAACTTCCCTTGTTCTTGAATGTACCTTGTTTCAATGATTATGACTAGGGTGTTCCAATTCTTAATATGTGCCTTATGCATTGCCTACCATCTTCCGGCATTTATATCATCTAGGGCTTCCATTTGTGCTCTTTCATTTGGGAATACTTTCACCATCTGTGCTAAATATGTTCTAACATCACTAGTTCTTCAAAATTTAGGCAAGTTACTGTGTGATGCTCCCTATGATGGATGTACGACTTCGACATCCATACCAAACGTTAACAAGCTATTAAGCGAGTTGTTTAGCCTTTCTTTGTGCAGTGATTTGAGTGAATGCAACTCTGAACTGACAAAGTATTGGAAAGTGAAGTTTTTGTGCTTTTGGTCCCAAGTTATTGTGGGCAGCGGACATCTGCCTGTACTGTGTTGTACGAGTGTGTGTGGGCAGATTTGTTGGTCTAGGTTTCTTGACGCTGGGTTGTTTCCTTGTAGAGAGTAATCAGATCTTGGGAGGGGATTGCCTATTGTAACCATTTGAGTAGTCATCGAGCATTGTCGGTTGTGCCTGACTCAGTGGTTGTGTATGTGGCCGTGTGCCTACCTTATTGTACTCTGGATTGTTTTGTCTTGAAAGAGTAAATAAAATACACGCTCTCCCAATTGTTCTTGCATTATGTGATTGCTCTTGTGTTAGAGTAGTTTTCTATTTCATTGCAAGTGTTTATAAGCTTCCGCATCCAATCCTTTAAAATTCAAAAGCATACCATTGTGTTGTGTGTGTTCTTGTGCAGGTAAACATTGTAGGCGTAGTCTGTAGTTCTTGTAGAGCTCTCTTCTCATGGAGGAGCTCGAAGAGAGCAAGCGGTGCCGCACAGTTATAGCTCAGTTGAGCTGGCCTCGTGACACTCCCTTTCCCAAGTAAAATCCCTTTTTGATTTGTTTGTGGGAATTATTTATTGTGTTCTTCTTCCTCATTGTTCTTTGATATAGTTTTGCCTTCTTTTTCTGTTGCAACTCTCTTATTTTCGGCGGTATCTTTGGTTAATGTCACTATGTATTGTTGCCTTTCTTTTCCAATGGTTACCATGTATTTTTTTTTGTTTCTTATCGGCTTTCCTTCCTCACACACAGGATAATTTGCTTGGTTTGTGGTATACTGAATATTTCTTGTTTTTTTGGCAATGTCTCTGTGTTGTGGTATTGCTATGTTCCATGGTATATTTGGTTTTCGTGCTATGTAGTATACAGTTTCTGGCATAATTAATTAGTTCCTTAGTATGACTAATATGATCTGCGGCATATACCATATGTGTTGCGGTATTGCTTATGTGTTCTGCGACATCTTGAACCATCCTTTGTTTCGTGGTATTGTTTAATACTTTTGTGTCATAGTCCCATGTCTCTGTGGTATCATAAAATATGTCCTCTTCATCATCTATGATTGAATGGTACTTAGTTTCATCTTTCCTGGTTGAATAATAGTCTTCCTCATTTGTTTCTTTCTTTTGAGTTGTGGTAATTGTTTGTTCTTGGTTGATTCTTTGTAAGTACAGCAGTTTACAAACTCATTTCTAGTGTCTTATATAACCATGCTTCTATATCCTCTTCGGTATTAGACTCCAATTCTTCATTTTCTAACTTGATTTCTCCTCCATCGGGTTCAAAATCCCTGTCAAAATGGGGTACTTTCTCAATGGCATAAATTCTTTGGAAGGCATCAAAATATTCATTTCCATCCTTGTTTTTCCATACTTCTTCAGTCCAAGTAACACTCATGCTTGTTTCTAATGGGGTATGGGCCATGATCCCATTCCCTTCCAAAGTTCTCTCTACATCTTCACAGGTGATAATACCATTGCAATTTGTGAACCACCATAGTTCTATAAGTATGGAATATGATGGATTTTTAGAAAAGTATTCCATTGCCTCAAAGTCCACTGTTTTGGCCATTCCCATAAAATTCACTTTTGTCCCTTTCAATACTCTTATTGGTGATTTCAAGCTATCATCTGTCATAGCAATATCACAATCTACCGGATGTAATCGAGGCTTGCCTAATGCTTCCCATGTTCTTTCTGACATAACATTTACATCGGCTCATAAATCTAGCAATACTTTTATAAATTTGCGACCTATCTTGACATCTAATTATACCATTGAATTTTTCCATTCTCTTTTTGTTCGAAAAATATTTTTCTTTTTATTTTTTTGTTTTTTTCATGTGGTATGTGCATTCTTGTTCATTCCAATATGTACAAAATTGTTGAAGTTTTTATAACAAGTACTGCTCATTTATCATTTTTGTTATTTTCTTTTATTCCATCATTTTTTCTTCCTTGAAATATATTTGCTTCTTCTCTTCCTTCTGATGAGATTTTTCAATTATATTTTTGCTTTATTGTATTTCTCTGTCTTGGGTATTAGGATTGGGGTAGGTTTATCACTTTTGTCACTTGATATATCTCCCCAAGGTGCCCTGTTCAGCGTCTTTCCAGCACCACTCCATGTTAGTATTGTTGCTCTGTCATCATCTACGGTTTTGTCCATGTTTATTTTCTTTATGGTTTTCTTGTTCCAGTTGTCTCTTAATTCTTTTGTTTTTAATTTTTTTGATATAATTTCACCTCGTGCAGAAGTTTTTGGTTCTTTTTATTTTTCTTCTTCCTTACCTTCCCGCGGTACCTTCTTTAGATGTTGAGCTCCTTTAGTGGCATCATTTAGAGCGTTTGTCTTTGTGCCACATGTTTCGAAAAATTGGGTGGCTTTGGGACAAGTATATACGTCATGTGTGCCCTTCTCATGGCAGAAGGTACATTTTGTTTGGTTTGGTGTGGTGCAAGCCCATCTTTTCTACATTTGTAGTAGGTAGAGGGACCTCTCCCTTGTTCACCTTGTCCTCCCTAATAATTTTCCCCTTGGTATCCTTGGTAGTTTTTTCCCTGATAACCTTGGTACCCTTGATACCCTTGGCAGTCATAGGATCCTCTTTAATAATTGTTTCCTTGATGACCACCTCAATATCCCTCGCGGTATTTTGGTATATAATTATTTCCTAGATAAATGTCGTGGTATCCTCGATATCCTCCTTGATAGTTGTTGAAGTTTTGTTTGGGAGGGCCAGTTATATTTTGTGGTGCCATAGGTGATTGGTAGGGGGTTTGTACGTGCTGTGCGAGATTTGAGTTTGTTGTTATTGATGGGGGAGTGGGTAATTTTGGTTGTTTTGCTGCCACGTTAGCTCTTGCTTGCATTTCTTTGAGGTCCTCTAATGCATCCATTGCAAGGTGGTTTTGTCAGTAATGTCCAAATGTTCCACACATCATACAATATCTTAGTTGGTTTGTAGGAGGAACTACCTCCATTAATGGGCACATGTTTTGACTATGTTGATCGTATAACCTTCAAATTTTGCACCATAGTCTATCCTCTACAATGGGTTGCTGTATTGGAGGGGTCGTCCCGATAAGGTTGGCTCGAGATAATGTTGTCATAATATTTTCAGCATATGGGAACTCTATCTTGATATGACGTTCTTCATAGCATATTGTACACCAAATATTGGGTCATGTTGCTGAATTTCTGGGTGAATTATTTGTTATTTTTGGTTTCATTTGTATTTCCTATCGCAATCTTGGTCATGCTAGTTCTTACTCGATTTTCTTAAACTTTGTTTGCATCACTGTATCCTTCTCCCTCCTCCATGTTTGTGCTTCTGACCAATCTGCCATTTCTAATGTTTCAGTAAATGTTTGAAATTCTTTGCCATTAGTAGTTGCTCTTAGGTGTGGTAACAACCCGGATATAAACCATTCGATTTTCTGTTTTTCTGTTAAAGGTTCTATTAACTTCCTTACTACCTCTTTAAATATTTTATCAAATTCTTTCACTATTTCTTTGTCTCCTTGAATCAGTGTTCTCATCTTACTTACACTTTCTATGGGGGCATCTGGATAGTATAAATCATTTCTAAATGTATCTTTGATCTCATCCCATGTCTTACTATGAGTAGGATTGATTCTCACATACCATTTTAATGTATCATTTTTTTAATGTGCCCAAAAATTCAAACAGTTTAACCTAGTTATATGAAATGTTATGAATTCTCCTGTATACGTCTAGTGCAAAAAGATGGGCTTCTGCGTTTTTAGTTTCTTTGCCAAAAATGGGTAATTTGGTCTTTTGTGCCATTGTAGCTTGTGTGGAACTTATTTTTCCGCTTACTGGTTTTGTATTAGTGTTCTTTTGTTTTGGAGTTTGTTGTTTCTTTTCTTTTCTTTTTCTTGGTGGTACTTTGTTTCTCTACAACTTTATTTCTGCCTTTATCTCGTGGCAATTCTATCTCAAAGTAACTTCTTCCTAATACTTCTTCAAAATCTTTCACTATTCCTTCTCTCGAATTCTCAGTTTTATGTTTTGTATATCTCTCTTAATTCTTCTCCTATATATATACCTTCTTCAGGGGGTGTCTCTCTCAAATTTTTAAGTGGCACGGGGGATGATGGTTGGTTCAAGGGGTTCATCTCCTCAAACAATCTCTTCTAGTTTGGGGTAGGGGGATGGGGACGCGTCTCCTGGCATCTCATTTTCATTTTCCTCTTTATCCTTTTTCTCTCTATTAATTTAAACTAATCTTTCTTCATCATATGCATCTCTATTGTCTATTCCTTCAATTCCACTCTCTTCTTTTTCTAATCCAGTTTCCCATTTATTTTTTTAAATAGTTTCTTCTACTATCTTTTTAACTGACTTTTCCAAATCTATTTCTCTTTCTTCTAAACTGCTTCCTTCTCCTATTCTTTCCTTGTCATCTTTTATTTCACGAGTCTCTTATTCACTGCTTTCTATACTTCTTACTTTCTCTCTTATCCCACTAAGTCTTCTTATACTCTGTAAAGGTTCTCTTTGGCCTTCCACTTCCAAAGATTCTTCTCTATGTTTTCCATCTAACATCTTTATCACAAATTCTAATGATTTTATTGATGTAGTAATTAGTTCAACTAAGTTTGTGTACATAGTATGTGCCTCTTACATCCATCCTCTATTTCCAATACTTTTTCCATTCTTATCGTCAGTTTGGGTGTTGTCAATACTAGTTCCAAATTATGCATTATCTCAAATTGTTCTGTAATGTCTTTTTTCTCGGATTCTTCTTTTCCCTCTCCTGCGGTAACTCCACATGATGTTGCCCTTAATTTCACTTTCTTTAAATTCAATTGTCTAATTCTCTGATCCCTTTCTAATTTCTGGTTTTTTATCATCTCCTCTAATTGTTTCTTTTCTGCTTCTAACCTTATTTTCTCTTCTAATTTTCCCATTTACTTCTTTATATGTCCTAATTTTCTCCTTTACTTCTACCTAGTTTTTGTTATTTTCTATACTTCCTTTGCTTTTCTTTTTCCTCTTTTCCTCCTCTCTCTTATACTTTTTCTTTATTTCATTTCTTTTCTCTTATCTCATATAATTTCTTTCTTATCACTAGTCCTTGCTTTAATCCTTTGTTAATTTCCTCCATTTATCCCCCCAGCCATCACATCTTTACCTTTCAATAGTAATCTCTTCTCGGATGTTTACCGTTTCTTATCAACCCGCCTTTAGTCAATAACATACAAATTAATGTTGGCATTTTTTCAATGAATCTCCCCCTTGGAGCTTCTAATAACTTCGCCTTTTTCGCGTCAAAGCTTGTCCACCCTTGTATGGCCCACGGTATTATAAATGAGTCTACAGGTGTTTCAAACCAATAATCCACTGCTCTCGTCCACGGTTCGTCTACTTCTTCAAGTTTTTGTAATTTCTCCTTCTGCTGCTGAATGGATTTCTTAATCTGTAACCTTGAACATTTTGTTATGTCAGCTAGTCTTAAGATCTAGGGCCACAATAGCTCTGTGAATGTTACCCAAAATTATTTGTCCTGTGGTTGATAGAATTCGTCCTCAACTTGATCTACTATAGTTTATATCCTTTTTGCCTATTATTGAATATACTGTTTTGTTTTTATTTCCCACCAATGCTCTCTCTCTCTTATAGTCGGCTTCCAGAACTCTAGCGGGTACTTTTCCCTAGACCTTAGTTATCTGAAACCTGGGCTCAAACACCAAATATTGACATAAACTCTACGCTATGTCATGAGTTCATAGTTCGATGTCTTCAATAGTGTTGATGTATCCAAGGAGAGTATCTCTTAAATTAATCTGACATACATTCTTTAATTAAATGTAAATAAATAGAACACTGATAACACATAATACAAATAATGATGCGTGATTGAATTCTCATTAATATATGAAGCACAAATACATATATCTATATCAACTCAGTTCTATATATTGGGATACTATCCCTATCGGTCATTGCTAAGATTAAATACAATACATCTCAATAGACACCTTTTCTTCATGTCTATCCATTTCTGTCTGTTTCCGTAGAATGCCGTGAAGTATAGTTGATGCTGCAAAAGACATCTGTAGATGTCTGATGCCACGGTACGACAGTAAGCTTTTGCAGTTTCCTTTTATGCTTAATATTCCAATGAAGAATCCCACCAACAACTGGCCAAGAGAATGGCATCTGTGGAGGAACTGATGTTGTGGGATAAAGCAAAAAAGCATGTCCTTGAGGTTGTGTGAATTTGGGATCCCCATCCCACGACCCAAACGACAGGCCACGGCGTCAGATAGTTCTGTGATGGCAACAATTCAGGGAGTGGAGAGAGATGTTCCTGTCTCAGGCCATTGCCACATCAGCTCGCCCCAAATTGAGCCTAGAGCACCAAGAGTGAGAACACTTCTCAGTCCCAGATGTTCATGGAACCTGCTCCTGCTCCTCGTTGATGCAGTTTATTGGCATATGTTTGAATGGGCGTTGGGTTATTTTGAGTAGCATGCAGCACAACAATATAACTAGGAATGGGGATGGGGTATTTGATTGCAAGAATTTGAGAAACAAATACTTTTAAGTACTAGATAATTTTATTGGTTTTTTCAATATTTTTGTTTTAGTATTTTGGAAATGGTGGTAAATACTTGTGAACATTCTCTTTATATTACCTCTTTAGAAACTCTCAAAGGTGCTGTTCAAATGGTTAGCTCATATACACTCTTGATCTTTTGTTTCTATGCAGCATTTTGATTGAGCTAATTGGAAATATTCTGTAATTTTTCACTGCTGTTCTTCAGATTCTATGTTTGGTTTATGCTGGAGTCTGAACTTGTAATTTGACCTTTTTATGTTAATATATGGTCTTGAATTTATTACCCCCCAAAAAAAAAAAAAGAATGAGAAAAAACAAAAAGGGAATTTATTCTGGTAAATTTGTTTAACGTTAAAAAAGTAGTTCAGGAAGATGGACTTTTAATGATGATTTTAAATCAAACAAATAAAATCTTATCGTCACCATTCTCTCTAGCATTTGAAATGAGTAGTGATTTACATGTGCAACTGATCCTAGGATTCATGAGCTGGTCAAGAGGGATTTGTTTCTATGCAATGTTACCAATCCTTTTTTTTGTATAAGAAAACAAACATCCCTTAGTAGTGGGGGAAAATTTTAAAATTGCAGAAACATATTGATAAAAGGACATGAACTATCGGCAAAAGTACTAGCAGGTCTGAGATCTTAGACTTTAGTCTGAACAAGACTTATATGCAATGTAGCCAATCTTTATCAGTATTTTGTTTAGTTGTAAAAGATACAATGATGTGGTATTATTGTATCGTTTTATGAGTTAGAACTTCTAGCTTTGCTTTAAAGCATGGTAAATTATGAATCAAAAGCGTAATGCCTTTAAAACCGCTTGTGCTTGTCCTCACAGCTTATCTCAAACAATTTCTATCAGGAAATTCATTGTTCTTGAGATTATGGCCAGTGGTTTTCATTTTCATTCTCTTTCAAGTTAATTATATACCAAATAGCTTTAATCTCACTGCCAGCTTTTTTCATTTCTCTCAGTTGCTTTGAGGTGTAGAATTTGGTGAGTTATGATAAACATGATAGCTTTATGGTCACGAGCATGATACCTTGGATTTTTCAAATGCTAGAAATTGTATTTACAACATGGCATGTTAATGAAGGAATGTAAAATTTGTTGAAATTATCAAATTGAAAATGCAACTTGCAAGCATGAATGTATCACAGTGTTTTTGAATAGCCTATACATTTGTGGCCGTTATGGCTAGTTTATACTCATTTTGATGTATCATTACTTGGATTCATGCATTGTTGCGATATCAGACACTTAGGTTTTGAATTTGATATTCTTGTTTACTTGAGATTTCTATTTTTTATTTAACGCATGTTTTATTTTTGCAGTTTTTGTTGAGACATTGGATAAATGCTTCAAGAATGTTTGTGAACTTGACATTATTTTCAATTTCAACAAGGTACTTCTCTATTTGCTTTCTTTTTCTGATTGGATAATGTTCTGAACACCTCATTAATTGGTAATCGAAGCTTTAGAGAGCATTCTAAGAAAGAAAGAGGGTCAAACTTATTAAATGGAATCTATGCCTACTACAAATAGTTAAAGCAATCTTAAAAGGGTTAAATGTATGAGAGGTCTCGAGGAACGAAATATTTCACATACTCATAGTTGGAGTCTTCTATATGCTTTAAATGACAATTGTATGTATTTGTCAGCAGCCAAGATAAATGGATATTATTTTGCTGATTCAGGAAAAACTGGCAAATTCTAGTGAGATGCAATCAATATTGTATAAACTGGTGATTTTCCCAGCTTCCATTGATGATTCCTTCTTTTTCTAAATGTTTGTTTCGAGTATAATTACATGGCAATAAAAAATTGGGCAATTTTCCATATTGGTTTGAAGATAAATGAGTCAATTACATTTTGTGGCATGGCAAAGGCACTTAGCACAATTATTATATCCTAGAAAATTGTGGGAACAAAGGGAGTTTTTCACTTTATCTTATATATATTGTTTATATTTTGTACCCCTTAGGTTTTGACCTTATGACCAAGCCTATGAAAATAAACCCACCCTTTCCAATCCACCTAATACCAAAGCATCCTGATCCCTGAAGTCACATTCTTGGTGGAGTGGATCTGCTTTGTTTTGACGTCGAGGGCCTTCTAGTCCACTTGGCCAACAACTTGGTCATGGGGGCAAGAGCGAGGTACTAGCTTTTTCTCTACTTCTATAGTTTCATTGGTCTCGAGTGTTGGTAGAGGCTCTAGGGGGAGTTCCTTTTACCTTGCTTCCCACTAGAATTGTCAAACCTGGTCCTCTTAGCCCTGGGCATTCCATCATGGACATTATCAGACCTTGTATCAACCCTCTTGTATTGCCAAATTTCACTAAAGTTTTAGGGCTAGTGCACTTGTGCAGGCAAGAGGACCAGAATGAAAAAATAATTAAATGATATTGTCGCAGGATATAAAAGAGTTCATTGTGGGCCCAAGAACTATATATTAACTACTGAAGGAGATAAAAGAGTCCTTTATTGTACAAAATTGTCCCCTTAAACATGCTATTTATAATTATGAAAACCCGGCATATTAATTTCCTTATTATAGACTCTAGAGTATTGAGTTTCATATGATGTCCTTTTTCAAAGTGCCGGAGAATTCAACATTTTAAAGAAAAAAGATACGAGTTCAGAGAATGAAATGTAGAGCATTCAAATTAGACAACATGGCTACGTTGCAAACTAACATGGATTGCTAAACACAATCACACCTTTTAATGCTCAAGTAGTTATAACTTATCTGGCTAAGTAGTATCTAGCAAATGCCTTGTGAAAGTCAGATTTTGGATTGCTATCATGCAAATAAAGCATTTTATTGAAATAATTGAGATGTGCAAAAGATTCTGTGTTTTTCAATAGCCATTTTATAGTACAAGTCGAGTTTATAAGTTTTGAAATCTGTGTCCAGCTGCATACTGTTCTAGATGAGATTATAATGGGAGGTCAAGTAGTGGAGACAAACTCTAATGAAGTTATGAAGGCTGTTCAAGAAATATTGAAGTATGCACTGGAAGCTGAGTATTTTCCTTTGTTTTCTTCATTTTATTTGGATCTACGCTAAAAGTTTGCCTACAATTAATTTTAGTACAATATCTGTGAAGAACTCATTGACTGACTTGTACATGATGATTGGGTATTACCATATTCAACAGATTGGAAGCTGAATATTTTCATATGTTTTCTTCATTTTATTTGGATCTACGCTAAAAATTTGCATACAATTAATTTTAGTACAATATCTTTGAAGAACTCATTGACTGACTTGTACATGGTGAATTGGGTATTACCATATTCAACAGATTGGAGCGGTCATCGGAATCAACATCCCTTGTAGCAAAAGCTAAAGGCAGGCAAGGTCGGTGATTTCAGAGGCTGATTGTGTGGGTTTTGCATTTATAATCAAGGCACCAATCTATGTTTTCTCTCCAGTCACTCTAAAAACGAAAAACCTGTGTATACACCGGAACAGTAGAGGAATACATTGATGTTTTAAAGTTTATTGGAAGCAAAAAAGGTCTTTATTTTGCAGAAGTAATGAGTTCAAAGAACAGCTGTGTTTTAAGAGTGTACCAATGGTAGCAGATATCGTATCTGACAATGCATTCAGGTTGTTTTGTTTTTATATGGAATTATTTTGTTGATGCTAGTTGTGAGCTCTTTACCTTAACAGTTCCTTGATTCACCATATTCGTCTTTGATTTTTCATTGGTTAAATAAGGCAAATTGAAACAATGAATAAAGGACAAGAAATCATTATAGTTCTAATTTTGATGTGCAGAATCAGGATCTTTATGTTATATGGTAAAAACACGCGACCTTTTTCTTTTACCTTTAATAAGATACAATAGTGGACAACCTATAATTTCTTTATCTCAAATGCTTTACTTAGATGCTTAATGCTTGCAGCTAGACATAATCAGACTTAGTGGATTTTGAGAATGGATCGGGCAAGGAATTGCATGTCTTGAGGAGACAGAATTGGAATGGAACATGAGGGTATGCCAATGACATTACCTGGAAAAAATGCAATAAATGATTTTCTTTCTACTTATTGACAATTTTATTCCATTTTAATTTGCTGAGGACCTGTGTAGCATTTTCTGCAATATTTTGGGTCTTTTGAGCTGTATTTTTTTGGTCTTTTAAGCTGTATTTTTATACATTCCCTTTGCTCCACCAAATACAAATTATCTGTACGATTCTCAAACTTTTGCTTGAAACCTTGGTTACTTTAACATTCGCTGCTGCAAGGACAATGCCATGAATATGTTTGGAATTAATGTTTATTTGTCAATGTTTGAGTCATTATTAGTAAATTTGTTTATTGGAAGTTGGAACATTAAGCCATATGGCTCACGACTTGTAATTTTTACCAATTGGCTATGGTGTGGTCAAGTGTCTAAAATGGACATGTCTGAAATAAATTCATTAGTGAGCAGTGAGTGTGAATGTGAGATGAAGTGAAAATATTTGTTAGAAAAGTGCACAAGTGGCACTAAGGATTGATCAATGATGAACATATGATCCAGTATTATATGATCACATCACTTAACACTGGTTAGTCGGCACTTGGTGCCCACCAATCAGACTTAGCTTGATCAGACAGGTTCCATGCACCATTGCTATTTGTTATGATGCCATGTGGGAGCAGCAGTCCCCTGCTCCCTTCCCTTGCAGGCCGAAGGGGCAGTGTCCCTTACAGCTTCCCCGCATCACATTGACACTAAAGCCAACTATATACATTGGAGGCTAGCGCCAGTTTCCAGGGCACCACCTAATTCCGATTTGCCAGCACCAACAAAATTCTGGAAGAAAAACAGTTTCATCTTCCACAATTTCTTTCATCTTCCACAATATTCTTTCATCTTCTACATTTTCTATTAATACGTACATATGTATTCAGGGTGGATAGACATTCGTTCGTCTCTTATCAGAGATTGTTGTACACAGAATTTTCAGATTAATAGAATACTGATTTCAGTTCTATATCTTTCTTCAGATGTGTGAATATTCTCTCTTCTTTTAGATTTCTGTTATATAATTTGCTTCCACTAGAAGACATTGAATCCTGCAATTTGGTGTTTGTTTCCTGGGATCGAGATCAAGGATTGTCACAAGTCAATTTTATTTTAAATAAATAAAGGAGGTGGTTATACTCAAGTTGATTATTTAAAGAATATGCGGTGGCATTAGGGAGTTTCGTCTCCACATGGAGACCCTTATGTATACAATATATATGTACTAGTTAAACTTTGAATGGAATTGGAGAAAATTGGAGATCTAATTGAGACAGTTTTTGTTCACACTCATTGGCTTATGGGTAGCTTTATGGATCTGTTGTAGACAAAGAAAAATGATGTTAATTAAAATTTATTTTCTCGCAAGTAATTGTAGCTTAAGTATGGTCTGTATTTGTCATTTGTGTTTGTGGGCGATGACTATGTGAGTTAATGCAGATTAAGGCTGTCTCTGATTGATTTTGGTTTTTGACTCTTTGGCTCTTTTGCTTTTTAAATATTAGTTTAAGATAAAAACAAAACTAGGCCCTCAGGGAAGTCAAAGGGTAATCCTAATGCAAAAGTTTAAAAGGTTGATGCAGAATTGTCTTCCTACACTCTCCTTTTAAGTACAAACTGAGATCAGAGATGCCCATTATTTCTCTCAAAGATGGACGCTAGCGAGAAAAGAAAAACAAAAATTCTTGTATTGTTAACATCTTCTCACTTATGTTAAGTCAATGAAGTTCATTTTCTTAGTATGTTTAATAGCTTCATCAAGAGCAGTGGAAATTCCTGGAAGGAGAGGAGCTTCAATTTTGCTAGCTGGAACTGAATCGTATCAGTTCCATGTTCGTGGAAGAAATACAAAGACCATGTTTGTGGAAGAAATTACAAACTTTGAAGAGGTACAGAATCACCGTGAAATTGAACAGCATATTAGCGATCTTCGTAAAAAGTTAAAATATCATTCAATTTCGAATTGGATTTAAAAGAGTGACATATATGTTTAATATGCTCGATGACACTTTAAAGATAGATTACATAATATGGATGGCAAAGGCTAGAAGTGAGGTACTTACAAATAATTTAGTAATGGTTGAATGGTATGTTCCTAGGTATACAAGAAAAAATAATATATCAGAAGCATATATACAAAGATTGTTTGACAATAACTGGGATACTCAAATCCTTTGATAAGAAAATTCTATTTGTTAAATGTGACAATATAGTGTATTCATAGAAGACAAAAAACAAAGATGACAAGGAAGTGATACTATAAACTTCTTAGATAAAGAAGGTAAAAAATATGACAAAGTGTGTATAGTGTCATGTCTAATTATAAAGTGATTCCAATATTTTTAATCAATAATACTACTACGTGTGGCATTATATATATAACATTTATGTATTTATAACATTTTCAATAATCTTTTTGAAAACAAATATTATTTTTTAATTATCATTTCAAAGATTAACAATAACAACAAAGAATTTTGTGATTAATATATTTTAAAATAACATGTGAATAAAAATAAATTTTATTGTAATATAAATTAATTAAAAATAAGTATAGTAATTAATTTAATTAACAACAATTAATTTAATAGTTTTAATTAGTTAGTGAATAAATAAATAATTTAATCAATTGGTTAACTAATTATTTATTTAATTAGTTAATTAATTAATTATATTAGTTATAATTAATTAATCATGACAACAAATTTAAATAAATATAAATAAATATCAATTTACAATTAATGAGTTTCATTTATTTATCATGAGTATCATTTATTTAAAATAATCTTAAATATTGAAGAATTAATCAATGAGTTTCATTTATTTGAAATAAAGATAATTGAGACACAGTCCTAGAAGTGTTTATAAATCTTAAATTTTTGAAATACTCCTTATGTATGCATTCTTTCCACGGGTATAACTTGTGAGAGAGGTATTATAAAGAAATAAACAACATTAGTTTTTAGAATACATCCCTCATTAAATTCCTTTATTTTGTAATATTTAAAATGTTAATTATCCATTAGACATGTATATAAACATCTTTCATGCATACATTTTAAACATCAATGTAAGATAAATGGTACAACTTCTATTGTATGAATCCTTGGTCTACCTAAGAGTAGCTTATAATGCCAATGATATGGTATCATGTGAAACATAGTAATTTACCTTTTAGGGCTCACTATCACATCCAAACTAATTAATCTTAACACTTGGTGAAAGATATTATCAAAACTTCTGATATTCTTATTTGATATATGAATAAAGTTTATATTGATAACCAATGCCTTAATAAATTTGATGTTGCAAATATTCAATCTTGATCCATTAGTTACTAAAACATGTTAACTATCTTATTTAAGATATGCAATTGAATGGAACAAAGAAATATTTTGATTGATAGTATGTCTAGTAGGAAAATATTATTACTCAAAAGAAAACATGTATTCACTATTCTCAAATGCATCAATAATGGATGCAAAATACATAGGGTTCATATCATTTGGTAATGTTGTATCATGCAATATTGCATACAAAATATCCTTGTGGATAATGTATCTCTTGAGAAACTCTATTATAGAGATTTTAGTGGGAATATTCTTAAGTTGAACAATGATATCATACCCTTTAATCAAACTAGCTTAGCACCTTAGGAGGGGAAGGTTGATTAGAAGGGATAATTTGACTACTTGTGTTCTATTGCATAGGATGGGGCATTTTACCTCTTTGTGTTGTAATAACATGTAACACAAAAACCAATATAAGCCTAGGGTGAATAATGGGGGCATGATAGTAGCTATCACCACCATCAGGGCTAGGGGGAAGATGAACGAAAAGAGTCGTACATTCCCTTTGTCAAAATTTAGGACTCTACATAGGATTATACAATTAACCTAAGACAACTCATATGTAATAAGTAGACATAGGTGAGGAAAGGTTGGGTATAACAATACTACTTTATTTTATTATACAAACTTAATGCTAGAAATAGAAGAACCACTTACTTTCTTCTCTCTTGTTGAAAGTGAGGGAGAGGCCCTTCTTTTATAGAGAATGGGTAGGATTATTTTAATAATAAATGTTTCCCACTTTGACAAACATCTTTATCGAGGTGGTTGGGAAATTTTATCACATGTGATGGCCACTAAAGGAATAGTGCTAGACATAGAGAGACAAATTAGGATTAGAAGATTAATCTAACCTAGGTAAACTAAATTAACTAGGGTCTAGCCTGAGTCAAACTTACCCTACACCAACATCCCCCATAAAATTGACTTGAGGAGGGGGGAACATGAGAATAATTCTACAGTGAGTGCCAACCATAAAAATATGATGAGGTACTCATGTACAATGAATGCAATGCATCAACACAAGTGTAAGAAGGCATTGAGATATGTCAAATATACCCAATAAGGTAGTACAACACAATAAGTAGTACAATATGTTGAAAGAGAAGTGGCTTGGATGGGTTGAATCCATTACAAAATGTGCATTAGGTGGTTTGATGTATCACTAAAGAACTGCAAAAAGTAGGTGTTGAGATGTGCCACAAAGATACCCAAAAGAGCTACATACAACACCCAAAGCAGACGGTATAAACCACCTCCCCCTTCTCCCTTCCCTCCCGCAACCCCCCATAATGTTGAATAATGGAGTGGATGAATAAATATGCATGGGTGGTATGAATCCACCACTTAAACATTGAACAAATGTTGATGATGCTAGAAGTCATTCACCATAAGGAGTTGGACAAAATGTCAAGGTGTCAAAAAATAGATGAGAAACGTAATCTCCTTTGAAAAAAGTAACAAGACATGTAGAAAGGGGCCTTAGATGTCTGAGAAAAAAATGGCACGAACAAAAGTGGTATATGAAACTAACCAATTATTGTTGGATATAGTGAATAAAACTCAAATCAAGTTTACACAAGTGGTCTTAACTCACTAATGGACTACATTTCTAAACTTGCAATAAGAAATTTGCCCAAAAAAATTCATGTGGAAAATGAGACAAATTCCTCAATAAGGTTCTGCCAACAAGGCTATGTTAGACACCTTATAAAAAGTGATGAAATACATGCATTCTCATTACATAAGAAATGTGTAGATGCGTAGAATGTGAAAATTCATGCAATTTCAAAAAATATGGCACCCAAAACAAAGTTGTGTTGTAGGAGAAGTGACCCATAGAATATGGAAGATGAGGTCATAGAACTACAAAAAAATGTTTATTGTGGAGGGGTTTGACTCCCTGTCAGTCCAAGCCCCACATGTCGATCTTCATTTGCTGAAAAATCCCTGAGGGTCAGATCTGTGACTCCCCCCTTAACCAACATCTTTGCAAATTTGAACTAGCCATTATGTTCATTAGCTCATTCAAGAATATTAATGCCAAAGGTGCAATTTAAAAAAGCCTTTAAGACTAAAATGCCAGTGGAGAGGCTTGAACTCAAAACCCCCCTTTACCAATTGAATGCTTTAAAAAAATAAATTCAAATCTAAAATTGCAAAAAAAAAAGTTTGATTATAAATAATTGTGGCTAGCGACTACACATAAGTTAATAATCGCAGTGTTGGGTGGTCAAGTGGGTGGTAACTAGCCAAGGTTAAAAAAGAGGCATAATTTAGGGGTGGTTGGGTTATGGGCGTTGCCAAGTTTTAATAAAATGCATATATCCAATGCTTCAATTTAATCATTCAATACCAATGTCAATGCCAATGACAATGCTAATGCCAACACAAAAAGTAGGCAAGGGTGACTGAGAGTAGTGGCAGTTTGTAGGGTAGCAGTGATTAAATAAAAATGCACACTTGAAAAGCTTCAATAATAATAATAATAATAATAATAATAATAATAATAATAATAATAATAATAATAATAATAATAATAATAATAATAATGTTAGTGCCAATGCAACGATAATCCAACACCAAAATCAAGCAGGGGTGGCTATGTCAGGCATGGAGTAGGTTGTGAAAGGAGTGGTAGTGAGGTGCTACTCAGGAAACAGATTACAGGGGAAGCTAGGGGATGGAGGGGAAATTTGAGGCATAGAGGAAGGGTTGAGTAGTTCAATGCGGGGTGGGGTAATGGGAAAGTAGACAAAGGTTGCAAGGGTGAGGGAGTCAAGTGGTGATGGAGACATCGTCGAGTTGTGATGGACAAGCCTTTCAAAGGATTTTTTTTCATTTTTTTTGTTTTTGTTTTTATTAAAAAAATGCTCCGTAAAGAAAGGTGTTGATGAAATCCTAACAATAGCTATGTTGAGCCACTTCAGACCATTCACTTGCAGAATCATATGATTGGCCACTTCCATTTTTCCTATACCAAAGAGCCACATGAGAACTCATCCTTGTTTCGATACCATATTGAAGATTTGACACTAGCTAGGTCAAAATTAACTTGAGACATACCTCACATGCAAAAATAAAAAAGAGGCGAGATGAGGTTGGGTAAAACAATACCACTTTATTGCATTATGTAAACTTAATGCTATAAATACAAGAACTTGTTACTTTACTCTCCCTTGTTGGAAGTGAGGGATAACCCCTTCTTTTATAAGAAGTGGGGGGCGAGGGGCGGGGGGCGGGGGACGGGGGTTTGGGCAGGGGGGGCTAAATTTCATATGCCCTCAACCTCCCATATAAATATGGAGAGTTATGAGCGATAGATCCATATAATGGTGTTTGGCCACATTTATGAGATAGGACAATGGTCCCTATCTATATTTGTCCTGAGCATGGATAACATAACTATAGAATATAGAGTCCTGTCAACACCCTCCTCTCTCCATTAGATATGGGCCTGCCTTTATCTATCTATATTGCTAGCCACTATCCTTTTATAGAAATCAGGGGTCATTGATTGTTCTTCCCTCACTATATAGAGTGCCTAAAGGAAAGGTTTGTCACACAAGGTCATTTATGCATTCAACCTTCACTTGGGTAGAAATAGAGATGGATGGTAGTTGACCATTGAAAGAGCCAAGTCCCATCCCCATCTAGATAGATCAGATATAGAGGGTCCACCTAGAAATTATCACCCAAATAGAGATATATGGCTCCCCATATATATATGTACTCTCTCCATATATTTATATAAAGGGAAAGGGAGTTGACTATGTTAGATATAACCACCCTCGACTTGAATTCAACTGCCTATGTTTTGCACTTTGACCAACCTCTTTAATGGGGAGGTTGGAAACTTTGTCATGTGCTAATCACTAAAGGAATAGTGCCAGGCACGTAGAGACAAAATAGGATTATGAGATTATCCTAACACAAGTAAACTAATGTAACTAAGGTTTAGCCCAAGTCAATCTTACTTTAGGTAAAATGAGAAAGCTCATTTTAAACCAACACCCTTTGATGTTGAGTAGTAACCAAAGACATATTAGATTGGATAATGAGATAATATATGATACTAAAGAGAGCTAGGGTTTCTTAATTATTAATTTTATTTTTAATTTTTTTGCTACACCCTTACCTATAGTGCATCTAGGGATATGTGTGGCCGATTTGTGGCTTACACACCATATTATCTTGTTGCATTTATCTATGTTCTTAGTATGATTAGCCTATGGAATAACCTTGACTAAGTAGAGTATATATATGAGGTAGTGGTTAGTCTTTTATCATCATATTACAAAGTCTATTCTTATTGCATTGTTGTGGAGGTTTTCGCTCGAGGTGGCTGAGTCGTAATATTCAAGTATTTTGCTCTTTTGACAATTATTGTTTTGGATCTGTTTATTATGCTCTTAATTCTGTGATATATAATTCTATTTTTGTGAATCATCTAAGTAATTTCATTACATTTTTTGCACATAAATTTGAGCCATTTCATTACATGATTGTGAAATATATTACATTTTTTAAGAATACACCATGTAAATATGAAAATCCTAGCTTGAATCAGAAAATATAAACTTTGTATATCCATTATAGCCATGACTTATGTGAATAAGAAAAAAATAGAAATAAAATTTGAAACCCCATTGTATAAATATGAAACCCTAAGAAGGACCGATGAAATCCTAAGGGAGTAAACCTAGTGTTTATTATGCTTAAAAGAAAGGCCATGTTCATCAGAACAATTTAATTTATTTTAGATTTAGAAGATATACATAGACCAAAACTATTGAAATTCAGATTGCATATGATACATTAGTTGTCATAAAATCTAAATTCTAACAAAGGATATATTACACTTACTAAATATAGAAATGACTAAGGGAGAAGGGATTTGGCTGATATTATGTTCTATTTTGCTCATTGCTTATGTATAGTCCTATGAAATGAACTAAAATGTCTTTGTGGTTATTTAGCTCAAGAGATTGACTATCAAAATCTGCTAAGATGTTTTCAATGAAGCACAAACACCTACTATAATTAGACCTATCCACTGTCTGCTAGAGCTGTCATTGAGTATTTTGATAATATGTTTTGCCATAGATTGCTACACCTACATGTCTAGAATATTTTTGAGTCATTTATAGTCCTTAATTATATGTGCAGATTCAAATTTTGCCTTCATTTTATTTAAAACCCTAGCTCTACTTTCAACACTTATTTTACATATTTAAAAAGGTTAAAAATATGGGTTGGACAACCTAAACCACACCCTTCTAAGTGATTAAGAGTTTCCTACATTTTAATACTTTGAAGAGGGATCAAAATATACTTAGTTCTCCCACATATGTGTATGTGTGTTTCAGTAGTGTTTCACTTTAATGCAATGCATAGCTTTGGATTTTAACATTTGACAACATGCAACTTTGACCTTGTGGTAGTGTTCAGATATGGAATTTATGTCTATTTATTTGAGGGGTTTTCAAACTTGGATAATTTTAGATGGTGCCTCAAATATGTGAAAATGAATTTTCAAGATTTTCCAAGATAATTTCTAGATGCTAGGTGTTTGCTAGATAGATATGGCTTTAGGATCGATGTGTATATATAGATGACTATTTGGGTAATTTCACTTCATAACTAACATATGAAATGTGTATGCTAATCTAAGGGAGGGATTGAATTTGAGAAATAGTCATTTGAAGAAGCTAAGACACTTTTGATGAAAACTAATGCTATTCGTAATCACTAGCACCTGATTGTTGTTGACACTATCCACAAAGGGAAATAATGATCTAGAACATGTAAACAATCTACTTAGGATAATAGATAATTATATATAAACTAAGATAATATTGCATATGAATGATGGTAAATTGGGTTGGCTATACTCATAAATAGATAAGTAGGAGAGAGTGTGAGAAAGAGTCAAATATGTATGCACAAGTCATGCATGTTGAATATAAGTCAAAAGTGACGTTTCTTAGTGTTTAATACCAAATTTAAGTGTCTATATTGGGGAACATATCCTATAGAGATGGAATCCAAAGTGAATTAGATCAAGCGTCAATCAAGAAAACTCAAAAAATGCATAAAGAACATAACTAACTAAACCAACTCCTTCAATAGGGTTTGCAAATGAAAATTAAGAGCTATGAAAAGAAAAAATATTCCAACAAACCTTCCCAAGAGCATCCCACCTCCAAATACAACTCAAAGCATGATTTTCCCCTTTTGATTTGGTGCTCCAAGTCTTTGGCAATGATGAGTGGTTTGCTCCTCCATCATCTCTCAATACACCAATGAAATAGGCTCATGATATTTGATCAATGCTATGCCAATAGTGAAGCTATCCTATTTCAAATTAAACAAAATAACACCACTTAAAAAGGGCTTATGAGGAGAATTTTGCATAATAAGTTTACACCAAAGAAGCTTTAAAATGGTGGTCTTGGCCCTCCTATTTATATATTTTTGAAATTGATTAAAATTGTCAGGAATCTAGAACAACAAACATGCTCTGATCCCACTTGTCAGGATGCGAAACCGGAAACATACAATTGATTACCAAACTTCAAACAACTTAATATGCGGAAATAAACCAGATTCACCAAGTAACTAGAATTCAGAATAACACAGCATATGAGAGACAATACACAACTTGTATTAACACTTTATACAGAAAAGAATACAATAAAGAAGATGCCACTTCTTCTCCACCACCTTACAGAGGTTTCCCACACCTCAAGTGAACAGTAATTCTTCTCTCCAAAGCTCTCCCTCTCACAGGTCACAACACTCAACTCAAATACAGAGTTGGTGTTCACCTCCCATGCTCCACGCACAACACAAGTGCTCCACGCACTCCACAAGCACTCCACGTCCTCCACAAGTACTCAAGGTACTTCAAGTAGATCTCCCATGAACCTGCAACAACCTGCAATTCAACAGACCATACTTATGGAAGGAACTTCCTTGCCTTCCTCTCTTGCTCTATCCGAGTACACACCTGTACTCCAAGTAGATCCTACCTGATACTGCTCCCTGTTGTGTTGCTGTCTATATGACCTTGCACACATGCAAATCAAACAACGGTTCTGCTCACCTGTGAACCTCGACCTTGCACACACATACACCTGCAGATCAACGATCTTACTTACCATGTAGATCTCCTATATAGGCCATGCAACTGTGACCAAGATCCTACACCCCTGAAGAACCCAGCTGGCTCTCCAATCCAGCACCAACACACCTGGTACTGTGGCACTAAGAGGAACGCACCATTGCTCTACCTCACACACAGAAGGAGCTTATAATTATGCTCTCTTACTCCCTAGCACACATTTCCAATACAACCATGAGTCTATTATATAGATCTCATCCAAACAATAATTAGACATCTAATTACAATAATTAGATTCGCAGCTATCAGTCTAAAAATAGATCTCTTCATGCAAACACTTGGTTCGTTAGCTAACTGCCCGTAAATAGCTCACAGTCGAACCACACAGGCGACCGACGTCGGTCCCTGTCTGCCTGGGGGTCGCCGACGCCGGCCGATCTCTGACCGTCGTCGGTTGCCTTCCTGCCCTTTCCTGCCGACGTCGGTTGGCCTGACCGACGCCGGTGTCTCTGACACTCAGCAACTCTCCTGCAACCTCCTCTGTATCTGCATCAGTGAAGCTTTTAGCTCCACAATCCTAACAATCTCCCACTTGGAGATAAACAGCTGCACTGTACCTATACCTGTACTCTGTCTAATCTGTTTCCTAGTTTGTATTCCTCTTCAAGCTCCCACCTGAAGACAACCCACCACACATCCCGTGGTGTACCACCTGTCATCCGAGTACCCTGCCACATCCGAACCTACAACACCTGTAGTGAAGTCCTGACCCTGCATAGCAACACCTGCTGCCGGTCCCTCTCAGAAAACCTGAGAACCCACTTCCCCGAATTGGCTCCTAACTCTGACAGCTCCCACTGCATGGGAAAACTCAGGTCTATACCAGACCTCATGTGATTTCGGACACTGTATCTGTCCAGCCCTTAGTGTGCTCCGGTTTTGCATCCCGAACCTCGCCAACACTTGATTCACATCAGCTCCCACTCGAGACAAAATCAACCTGTGATCTCCATGCCTCCCATGTCAAAGAATTCCGCTGCTCCAAACTCCTCATGACATGCCACTGAACTAATCTTACCCTTAGCTCAGCACAACCCTGTATGTACAAACCTGCTATAGCAAAACATACCGTCCACATACAGTAACAGGATGATGTCGCGACTCATCATCCACCTGGTAAGGCAAACCACAGTAGTTACCTGACACTGACTGAAGCCATGCTTCGTCCTCCACCTGTCAAACCTGGTACCACTGTCCTGCAGCTCCTCAAGACCATATGCCTGGTCTTCCGTCTCACGTATCCGTTCTCTCTATTCTTCTACTAAGGAATCCATTCGTCTCTGTGCTTTCATCCAGCTGGCAAACCTACCAAAACTCCCGTCTGGTTCTGCATCATAATCCTGCCTAGCTCACACCTGTTTCCTGGATCCTTCCTGCTATACAATCAGCAACAAGTATGAAGAAGAGGAACACAAATTTGAGGGCCTACTTACGCCTTCAGTCCTCCGTATGGGTGTTTGAGACTCCTTGACAGCATGCTGTCCACCCAAAATTCGTTACAGTGACCGACCTCGGTCACTCCACAGTCTGCATCCGACCGACGTCGGTTCCATGCGTCTGTACCTGACTATCGACCCTGCGGTGTCCCTGCTGCCGATGTCGGTCCTCCTGACCGACATCGGTCTTACATACTGCCGACGTCGGTCCCATGACCGACGCCGGTCCTACTCTGCTCGACATCGCCGGCTTCGGTCTGCACATGACCGACATTGGCACCTGTCTGTTCGACGCCGGTTCCACCTGACCGACGCCGGTGTCTGTGTTCGCCTGTGAGTGATGAATTTTTACCCGCGAGCTCTTTTGGATCAATCTCCATGTCCAAACTGCCCTGCTCAGATGTATCCAGCCTCATCCACTGAACTCTGTCCGCCATCTCCTCCAAGAACACCAAGGCTTTCCAGTTCTTAAGCCTGTCAAATATATCTGTCTTCCGCTTAAGAACATGCATCTCCTTCCTGCTCATGTGACCAAGCCTACGAAGCCACGTCTCCGCAACAGAAGAAGAATCAGTAATATAAACAAGTAGATAAAGAATACCTATTTTCTTACCACCAGCTAATTCAAGTGCTACCGCTGTGAGAGTTCTTGTGCATCTCTCATCACCCAATCTTTCTGAAGAAATTAGCCATATCTCCAAACCTAGGACCTGCATGACCTTCATCAACACCTGTGTGTTGGCCGCCTGCAATTTCAGCTTCACTTCCCCTTTGCCAATTCTTTGGCAAGGCTTACCAGCTCCTCTACCTGGGGCTGCATGGAAAGAGGCAACTGAATCTTTTATCCAAGATTCAACTTTATCCAAGAAACCTGCAAACACATCCTGTGCAACAACACCTGCTACATCTGTATCTTCAGTTTTTTCATGCTGATCTGTTACCAACCAGCAATGTTCTTTTCCCTGCTCTTTCTTTCCATCGGACCGTGAGTAACCATCTGTGCTTTTCAACTCCTCCATTCTTAGCTTACTTTGATCTGCCGTTGCTCTACTCCCACTCAATCAGAAACCCCTGAGAGTGCCCTGTAATCAAAACACAACCTGCTTCCTGCAACCTTAGCTCTGATACCACTTGATGGTATCAAGCTTAAGAACCTACAACCAAGGCTCTGATACCACTTGTCAGGAATCTAGAACAACAAACATGCTCTGATCCCACTTGTCAGGATGCGAAATCGGAAACATACAATTGATTACCAAACTTCAAACAACTTAATATGCGGAAATAAACCAGATTCACCAAGTAACTAGAATTCAGAATAACACAGCATATGAGAGACAATACACAACTTGTATTAACACTTTATACAGAAAAGAATACAATAAAAAAGATGCCACTTCTTCTCCACCACCTTACAGAGGTTTCCCACACCTCAAGTGAACAGTAATTCTTCTCTCCAAAGCTCTCCCTCTCACAGGTCACAACACCCAACTCAAATACAGAGTTGGTGTTCACCTCCCATGCTCCACGCACAACACAAGTGCTCCACGCACTCCACAAGCACTCCACGTGCTCCACAAGTACTCAAGGTACTTCAAGTAGATCTCCCATGAACCTGCAACAACCTGCAATTCAACAGACCATACTTATGGAAGGAACTTCCTTGCCTTCCTCTCTTGCTCTATCCGAGTACACACCTGTACTCCAAGTAGATCCTGCCTGATACTGCTCCCTGTTGTGTTGCTGTCTATATGACCTTGCACACATGCAAATCAAACAACGGTTCTGCTCACCTGTGAACCTCGACCTTGCACACACATACACCTGCAGATCAACGATCTTACTTACCATGTAGATCTCCTATATAGGCCATGCAACTATGACCAAGATCCTACACCCCTGAAGAACCCAGCTGGCTCTCCAATCCAGCACCAACACACCTGGTACTGTGGCACTAGGAGGAACGCACCATTGCTCTACCTCACACACAGAAGGAGCTTATAATTATGCTCTCTTACTCCCTAGCACACATTTCCAATACAACCATGAGTCTATTATATAGATCTCATCCAAACAATAATTAGACATCTAATTACAATAATTAGATCCGCAGCTATCAGTCTAAAAATAGATCTCTTCATGCAAACACTTGGTTCGTTAGCTAACTGCCCGTAAATAGCTCACAGTCGAACCACACAGGCGACCGACGTCGGTCCCTGTCTGCCTGGGGGTCGCCGACACCGGCCGATCTCTGACCGTCGTCGGTTGCCTTCCTGCCCTTTCCTGCCGACGTCGGTTGGCCTGATCGACGCCGGTGTCTCTGACACTCAGCAACTCTCCTGCAACCTCCTCTGTATCTGCATCAGTGAAGCTTTTAGCTCCACAATCCTAACAAAAATCAATCATGACCGCCCATCTTGAGATCAAGATGTGTGGAAATGAATCAATTCAATTTTGGAGGATTAAATCATCAATACCCTCATTGATATTTAAAAGAAAAGGGCATTAATGAAGCATGGGAGGGCTTAAACAAAATATTTATTTTATTTATGGCTTATGGATGCCACCTCACTGATGATGTAGCTATTAGAAATAAATTTCCAATTAAAATATCTTCAATAAATTTCATGGATTTTTCACTTAAGCTCTTAATTTGGATTAATTTGCTTAAGTGAGGTTAATTAAATTTTATGCAATTCTTTGGAAATTGGTTGCCCATTTAATCAAACTAGTCAAAATGTCAAGTTACTAGATCATCATTTAAATAGAGTATGATTATAAGGTGTCAATTGCATATATACCAATTCCCCATTTAGGACATTGTTGACAAAAAATAACACATGCACTTCGTGTGCTTTTGAATTAAAAAGATTTAGTGGTTCAAAGTGTCAAATTACATTTTTGGCATTTTGAATTGAAATGATTTGAAAAAAAACCAATAATCACATAAAAGGCATTGCCCCATTTAGGGATAAATTAGCCTAAATTGGCACTTGTATATGACAAGATTGAACCATTTAGCGTGTTTAAGTGATTTTGGCCTAGTTTGTTGGTTTTTATAAAATTTTGAGTAATATTGACAATTTCAACATAATGGTGATTAGAATTGGATGTATACATTTTCCCCTAAAGTGATGATTACTTGTAAAATGGTGAGAGCATGGGATTAGTTTACTCACAAAATGGTGAGAGATTTCAAACTTAAAAATTGCTCACAAAATGATGAAAACATGGTTGAGATGACCAAGCTGACCTTAATAGAAATTGAGCGCTACCTACATAATCTGGAAGGACCTCAAGTCAATGTAATTCAAAAGTATGGTAAATGGTACACAATGGTATAAGATGCCTAAAATGAAATGGTCTATAGGGTTGCCCCCAAGAATTGAGGCAAGAGAAATGACAGGGTAAATGACAAATGAAAAATGGTTCTATTTCT
The DNA here is from genome assembly GCA_037957365.1 of Torreya grandis. Lineage (NCBI taxonomy): Eukaryota > Viridiplantae > Streptophyta > Pinopsida > Cupressales > Taxaceae > Torreya > Torreya grandis. The sequence continues at coordinate 414,901 of JARHVA010008157.1, forward strand.
CTTGTTGACATGGAGATGCACGTCCTAGTCAACATATGAGACAACCATAATAATCAATCATAAAAATCACTACCTAACACCTTGTTTGAATAGTTACTCTGTCAAGAACCTCCTACAAATTTGGACTTCAAAAATGTTGTTATGATCCTCATTGGTTGTTGATTCTATTTCCTCCAAAAATTGAGACAAGAGATCTTTGTAACCTCTACAAAAGAAAGTGTAGCCAGGGATGGTAAATGATGTTAGGCACATGATAAATGGTATAAGTTGGTAATGTAAATATGGATGATAATGGAATATATAATGGTTGATAAATAAATGAGGATTGAGATTTTCAGGCACACACGATGTTGCTGATTCCAGATTTGACATAATTTTGGTTGTGGTAGGGTTAAAGACTTTTGAATATTATCTCAATAGGACCACCATATTTTTCTATTATTTGGGACTGATAATAGCTACCATCTAATTATGCTATAGATTTTAAGCTACATTGATTTCATCTTTGACAATGTCTTCATCAAACAATGAAGAATTATTGTGCTCAACTATTGGTGCATCGAAGAGGTTTTCACCAATGAATTTGTATTGATTGTCCCATAGTGCCTTCGAGAAGGTTTCACTAAGGAACATTGAATTTTGATTTTGATTGTCTTCTAATATCTCAAAAAAAAATTCACTATAAGATGTTGAGTTTGAACTTTGATTGTCCCCTAACACATTTGAAAAGGTTTCACTAGGAGATTGTTCTTCTTTTGCATGAATGTGGTCTTGGTCCCCCTGAGATTCTATAACTGATATGTCACCATGGATGTAGTTCAATAAAGTGTGATTCTGTAGGTCCCAATCAACACTTGTGGGAGGTGGAATGCCAATATAATGGCTATGTTGGGTGGTGAAAATGGAATGATGAAAGGTAACACAATCCTTATAGAACATACTAGGAAAACTTGTGTTGATGATGAAGTAATCATCCTAAAAAATCATAGAAGGATCGCAAATTTATTCAAATTGATCCACAAGGTAAGTGTAACCAATGTTGTAACAACCACAACTGTATTTTGATTCTGAAGCTGAGTCTGAGTCAAGGGATTCTAAATCTGATGTTGAGACTGATTTTGATTCTACTTGTGATGCTAAATCTGATGTTAGTTTAAGATAGAACCTAACTTCAATGTTGATTCTTCATCTAGTGCGGATGATTCTATAATGATGTTTTGTTGAATGCTTAGTTTTGAACAAATAATGGCTTGTGATGGCATAATGAGCTCTATGAAAATAAATTCATCTAGTAAGGGTTCAACATAGATTGGCTCATCTAGGTGAATCCCCTCAAAGAGAGGGAACCAAATTCCAATGTTAGTTACAACAAAACTGATATAGGTTGCAATAGAACCGATGCTCATTGACTTAAAATTGATACCGATTATCTATAAACCCATAGGCAAAACATAATGATTTCATGAAAAAGGTTGTTAGCCAAAAATAGTATAAAAATAAAATAAGTCTCTGGATCCTACAAAAAAAGAATCAAATAGAGACTTTGCAATTTTTTAAAACCAAGAATAACAACTTTTAACTTTCAAGAAGACTCAAAAACTAAGTTCGTCTAATGTGTTCTACTCTACATAGGGATTGATGTTGATTAGGATATGACCAATGTCAGTTAGGGTAAACTTATGGCAGTCATTGTGTAAACTATGTGTCATTAGAAAACATAAAAACATGTGAAAAAAATGAAATAAAACTTGATTTTTAGAGATTTTAAAGCATTTTTTAGAAGATCTAAGAGTGCCAAATAAGTCTTCTTGCTTTTATGGGATGCATGGTCCCGCCAGACATGCCAAGATATAGAGATGAAATCCAAAGTGAGTTAGATCAATCATTAGTCCATAGAACTCAAAAAATGCATAAATAACATAACTAACTAAGCCAAATCCTTTATGGGGTTTTGTAAAATGAAATTAAGAGATATTGAAATAAATAATATACATCAAACCTTCCCAAGAGCATCCCACCTCTAAGTGCGGCTCAAAATTTGATTTTCTCCTTTTGATTTGGTACTCCAAGTCTTTAGCAATGATTAGTGGCTTGTTGCTTCATCATCTCTCAATGCACCAATGAAATTAGGATCATGATATTTGATCAAATGTATGCCTATAATGAAGCTATCCTATTACAAGTTAAGTATAATAACACTACACAAAAAAATCTTGTGAGGAGAATTTTGCATAATAAGTTTACACCAAAAAAGCTTAAAAATGGTGGTCTTGGCTCTCCTCTTTATAGATTTTTAGAATTGATTAGAATCAACCATGACCATCCATCTTGAGATCAAGATGTGTGGTCATGAATCAATTCAATTTTGGTGGCTCAAATCATCAATACCCTCATTAATATTTGGAAGAAAGTGGCATTAATGAGTTATGAGGGGGCTTAAACCAGATATTTGTTCTATTTATGGCTTATAGATTCTACCCGATTGATGATGTCATTAGATGATGTAGATATTAGAAATGAATTTCCAATTAAAAGATATTTAATAATTTTTATGGATTTTCACCTTAAGCTCTTAATTTGGATTAACTTGCTTAAGTGAAGTTAATTAAAATTTATGAAATTCTTTGGAAATTGGTTGCTCATTTAATCAAATTGGTCAAAATGTCAAGTTACTTGATTGTAATTTGACTAGAGTATAATTATAAGAAGGTGCCAGTTATATACAGACCAATTCTTCATCTAGGATATTATTGACACAAAATAACACATGCACATGTCATATGCTTCCAAATTAGAATAATTTAGTGGTTCAGAGCATCAAATTACATTTTTGGCATTTTGAATCAAAATGATTTAGAAAAAACCAATAATCACATAAAATGCATTTCCCCATTTAAAGATACATTAGCCTAAAATGACACTTGTATACAATAATCTTAAACCATTTAACATGTTCCAGTGATTTTGACCTAATTTGTGCATTGTTGTAGAATATCAAGTAAGATTGACAATTTCAACACAATGATGTCCTCTTGAGGGGGAATCATGGGTCATTTCCATCTAATTTCTTCTTGACAAATATTTTATTTGAAAATATGTTGCTTCGACCAAATGTCTTTCCATGCTTCTCAAATAAGGGCAAAATTTAGACATCCAATTCCTATCACCACTGTGTTAAAATTGTCAATCTTACTCAAAATTCTACAACAATGCATAAATTAAGTCAAAATCACTTAAACATGTTAAATGGTTTGATTTTTTTATATATAAGTGTTGATTTAGGCTAATGTATCCCTAAATATGGAAATGCATTTTATGTGATTATTAGATTTTCCCAAATCATTTTTAGTCAAAATGCCAAAAATGTAATTTGATGCTCTGAAGCACTGAATTATTCTAATTCATAAGCACACGACATGTGCATATGTTATTTTATGTTGACAATGTCCTAAATGGAGAATTGATCTAAATGTAAATGAGACCTTTTAATTATACTCCAGTCAAATTACAATCCATTAACTTGACATTTTAATCAATTTAATTATGATAACATAATCAGATGGTAGCTACTCTTAGGCCCAAACAACATAAAAATTTAGTGGCCCTATTGAGAGAATATTCATAAGTATTTGGCCCCACCATAACCAAAATTATGTCAAATCTGGAATCAACATTGCATGTGCCTAAAAATCTTGATCTTCATTTATTTCCCAATAATTATATATTCCATTATCATCCATATTTCCATCATCAACTTATATAATTTATCCTATGCTTAACATTATTTACCGTCCTTGGCTACACTTTCCTTTGTAGAGGTTACAAAGATATCTTGTCTTAATATTTGAAGCGAATAGAATCAACAACCAATGAGGATCACAAAAACTTTTTTGAAGTCCAAATCTTTAGTAGGTTCTTGATAGAGCAACTATTCAGATGAGGTGTTGGGTAACAATTTTTACGATTGATTATTCTAGTTGTCTCATATGTTGACTAGGTCATGCATTTCCACATTAGCAAGAGCAACATAACCATTTTTCATTTTTCATTTACCATATCATTTACCTTGTCTCAGCTCTTGGGGGCAACCCTATAGACCATTTCATTTTAGGCATCTTATACAATTGTGCCCCATTTATCACACTTTTGAACTACATTAACTTGAGGTCCTTCAGGACTATGTAGGCAACACTCAATTTTTATTGAGGTTAGCTCAATCATCTCAGTCATGCTCTTGATATTTTGTGAATAATTTTTAAGTTTGAACTCTTTCGCCATTTTGCAAACAAACTAAGCCCACGCTCTTGCCATTTTACAAGAAATCATTGATTAGGGGAAACCCTTTGGCTATTATACCCATTTGTCCTATTATTTTCTTTATGCCATGCCTTATACCATGTCTTTACTATTGGCCAAGACCTGGTTTTAGCCATCCTACAACCCTTTTTGATATTGGTTCCTTTAGTTCTTCCCACACTTTTTGTGAGGGGATTTCAATCCAGTTTCAATAATTTTATAATTTTATGCTTAAGTGATGGTTTATTGAAGTAGTGTGATAGTTGATATGGCAAGTTATATTTCATTTATGTTTGATTCATACCATTGATTATAACCACCTATGAGCAAATAAATGTTATACCTTATGTTACTAATTATAACCACCTATGAAAAATTAGTATCCATTTTGTGTTACTAATTATAACCGCCTATGGAAAAATTAGTCACTCAAATTTATGCCATTATTTCCTAATTATAACCGCATATGGGAAAATTAGGAATAACTCTTTTTTATCATGCATTGCCACATCACCTTGCCATTGCTATTACCATTCGCCTTTATTTGCAAACTTGTTGTGACTTGGCTATTTTTCACTACCTTTTATGTGGACAAAAATAATGTAACTTGAGGTCCTAATGGGGTTATGTAAGCCATGCTAGATAAAATTTGGGGTTAATTTAGTCCCCCTTTTCCATATTCTCTCACTATTTTATGAGCAAACTAAACCCACACTTAGTGTCATTTTTACAAAGCAATTTAGCCTAAACAATATTTTACAGCTTTCTCTTATAGAAAACTAGAGATGGATATATTAACACATGGTTTTTCCCTATTGAATGGTTCTCTAGATTTATCTAATATTGCATATTGCTCTATTATTATTTTATTGTTGTTTGGTAGGCATTGTTGACTTATCAGGATATCCTCACTCTCATCAATTTGTGAGCATGGGCCATTACAACTAGCTTTAGATGTTATTGGAACTTCTATTTTTGGATGTGCATCTCCTTGATTAGTTGATTTTCTATACCATTATTTATATCCATGATCCCCATTACATCTATTTTAGTTTTTATTTAAACTCTTACCTATAGACATACATCTCCTCAGCTAGGTAGTTCCCTGGACCTTTTGTTTATATTTCATTTCTTTTGCTTATTTCAAAAACACAAAAACATTGAAAAATGATTGACAAAACAAAAATTACAAATATTGTCTTACACTTTTATTTACTGATCCGACACTCTTACCATTTTGCAAGCACTCATTTGAATACTCTCACCATTTTATGAGCCCATATCCTTATTTCCTCTATAACATCAATCATGTTTTCTTATCATCACTTTTCTTCTATCCCATTTACTAGGAGAACAACATTTGGATTGAAGTTCATGTTATATCTTGTGTTTATGAAATTATGTAAACAGTGTCCACTTGTCTTGTACATCTAGAGTCAACTCAGCCACCTCCTTTCTTTTTTTCTTTTCCTCCATTTTGTTGTCTTGTTGTTTCCCTATCACTTAGGGGAAACTTTGGGCCCTTTTGTTCTTATTACAATATTATAGAAAGTAACGCCTTTACTACACTTACATGAATAATAGTGTTTTGTTTGTACTAACATTATGACTAACTCTTGTTTGTGTGTTATTATTTGATTATTGGTGTTTTGGTCTTTTGTGTTACTATTTTGTCTTGTTCTTTTGTTTTGTTTTTTAAGTACTTCTTCTTAGTACACATGGATATTGATTATCCATATATTGATTTCATGTTGTTTATTAAGTTGTTCTTGCTCTTTCTTTCATACATTCTTGTCCCTACTTAAGTCTTGAGTATTCATATCTAGATTTTAAGTTAGGTTGCATTTGTGTATTATTTGTTTTTAATTCTCACTTTTGTTTTTGTTTAAATGTAAATCATTGTAATGCTAGTTTTGGTAATTTTTATCATTATCCTTAGTTAAAAATATTCACATTTGAACTGACTCATCACAATTGAAATACAATGTCATTGTAGGTTACTCATAATTATGATGCATAATTTCATTTTGATAAAGTAAGCACCAAGTGCTTTGGATCCCAAGTCAAAAAGTTAATGCAGCTTTGAAGATCAACTCTCAATGCACTATACCTTGTATCAGACTCTATGCAAGACGTGCATCTCTTAGCATATACTATGCTTCTACTCAAAATAATGGTCCATTTTTATTCTATTATTAAGTCTTCATTCCATTTTCTCCCACTTTTAGGTGAACTACATTGACTTGAGGTCCATCTAGACTATGTAGGAAGTGTTTAGATACATGACGTATCTCAAGTTAGTTTGGACACCTTTATTCTTCTATTCATCTCTTTCATCACTTTGTGCATCCTCGTATACCTGATTTTTTGTGGCTATTCATTCATCATACCATCACATCTATGTTTGCACCCACTCATATTTAATCTATGTATTAGGTTATATCCTTGAGCTATGCTTGCCAGTTTTCCCTCATGGGGCACAACATTTAGATCCATCTTTGATCAAATCTGCCATTCTAGAGCATAATTAAGTATCAGTGATCAAAATCAGCCCTACTAGGGTAAAATTGCTATATCAATTGATCAAATATGCTCTATTGGGGCACATTATTATTTCCTTTCTTTGGAGTAATGTTCTCCTTTCTATTCTAATTCCAAGATTTATAGCTTTTGCCCTCATTCTGGTAGATTTTAAAGTATGCAACTTGTCTTGGGATTGATCATTTCCTACGTACATAGATTTCATCCTCTTTTGGGTGTGTTCAAAGTGTGTTGCTTATATTTTTGGATTGTATCCTTCCCACTTCCTAGCACCTTGGGGCTCATTATATTATATTATATTTTGATCACTGAGAATCAACTCATGCAAACATTAACTCATATTGATTTGATCTCATCCATGGGTTAATTTAATCTTGCTCTCTTTTTGAGAATCCATCCCTCTCTTTCATCCTTATATGTCCTCTCAAGGGGGCATCATGGGTCATTTCCTACCAATTTCTTCTTGAGAACTCTTTTCTATGAAAATATGTTGCTTTGACTGAATGTCTTGTCATGCCTTCTCAATCAAGAAAAAAATGTAGGCATCCAATTCTTATCATCATTGTGATAAATTTGTCAATCTTACTCAAAATGCTACAATAACACATAAATTAGGCCAAAATCACTTAAATTCACTAAATAGTTTGAGCTTATCATATACAAGTGCCGATTTAGGCTAATGTGTCCCTAAATGGGGCAATGTATTTTATGTGATTATTAATTTATCCAAAATCATTTCGAGTCAAAGTGCTAAAAATATAATTTAACGCTCTGAACGACTAAATTTTTCTAATTTAAAAGCACATGACATGTGCATGTGTTATTTTGTGTTGGCAATGTCCTAGATGGAGAATTAGTTTGTATGCAACTGACACCTTCTTCTAATTATAATCTAGTAACATGATATTTTGACCAGTTTGGTTAAATGGGAAACCAATTTCCAAAGAATTGCATAAAATTTAATTAACATCACTTAAGAAAATTAATCCAAATTAAGATCTTAAGTGGAAAATCCATGAAAATTATTGAAGCTATTTTAATTAGAAATTCATTTTAAATATTTGTATCATTTGATGACATCATTAGTGGGGTGGCATCCATAACCCATAAATGAAATAAATATCTAGTTTAAGCCCTCCCATACCTCATTAATGTCCCTTTATTTCAAATATTAATGAGGGTATTGATGATTTGAGCCTCTAAAATTGAATTAATTCACAACCACACATATTGATCTCAAGTGTTGAACATTGTCATCGATTAAGAGGGAGATTGTTGAGCATTGTCATTGATTGTTGAGTTTTGGACTAAGTGTTGTCATTGATGCCAATCTAATATCATTAATGTCAAAGTATGATGTCAAATTTTCTTATGAATGTACACAATTAAGTAAGCTTTGAGGTATGCGTATGATGAGTTCTTATGATAGCATAATGAGTGTTGTTATTATATGAAATTAGTGATGTAAAAGTATTGATTTCATAATACTAGTTGATGAGTGTTTGTTATATCATTGAAATCATCATGAGTGAGGACAGGTCGATATAGGTTTGTCAAGACCTTATGAGATGATATGTGGAGGTAACAGGTTGAAATGAGTAAGCTCTAAAGATCTATGTAAGTAGTATTGAAGATGTTCTGAATGAGCTACAAAGATGAGAATGCTTCATAGTATTTGAGCATGATAAAAGTTGTTTGAGTTTATACATGAGTAGTTGAGAGCCTTGCAAATGGTTAAAAGATTAGCTTTGAAGATTTGTGTATGCAACTATGAAGATCTTTAGTTGAGCTTTGAAGATCTGTAAGAAGCTTCTAAGATGATCTATGGAAGCTCAAAATAAGAATGAGTGTATGAGGTTTCTTGAGTGTACACAAGAGACATTAGAATACAAGAGAGTTTTAAGGTAAAGGCTACAAGGTGGATATAAGGTTATATTCAAATTATAATGAAGACTTATAGATCAAGGTTTAGAAAGTAAAAATAGAGATGGTGGCCAGATAGGGTATTAAGATCAATTTCCAATACATGAATGAGAAGGTGATAACTAAAAAAAGTGATTCAAGTTGTTTTTAGGACGTGCATAAAGTTTCAAGTCATGGTTTGAAAGAAAAGACTTAAAAAGTGTTTCAAAGACTCTCAAGTGCACATGATGAAGAGTTGTCTACCCGAGAAGGGGTTTTAAGTGCTTACTGAGACATGTAGAATTTTCATGAGAATATAATCTATTCATGGTAGATGAGTAAGGGTTATATCTCAAATTTTCAAACATTAGTTTCTGGAAAGAGGGGCTAATCTTTATGAATTATTGTTAAGACTGGAATATGGTCTAAACCCTCATAGAACCCTAATAATGACTTGATGTTGAAGATATTATTTTAATGAAATTATAATGGTTTGATATGACCAACCAAGTTATTGGACATTGAATTTAACTCTCTCAAACATCTCCTAGTATGATTAGTTTCTCATGTGAGTGAGCAGATCCTACGAGCAAGTGCTTATTTTTCAAAGATTTGCTGTAGGAAGCATAATTGATCAAGTCAAAATTGATAAGTGGATGAAGATCAAATTTTGAGACTTGTAGTTATGATACATGAAGGATTTTGGATAGGTTCCATATCTCAGGTGTGAAAATTTGGTGATACAAGTTGGCTAGACGCTAATAAACCTAGTAGTACATATAGTAAAAAAAATAGGTAGAAGTAAGAAGATTCCTGATGTGTTTTCATGTAAGAGTGATGCATTAACATGTATGGTGATGGTTTTTGATACTTTAATAATCTATCCATTATTTTTAAAATCTTGGAATTTAGTGTAAGAGGTTAGAATATTAAAACCAAAATGGCTTGTTTGACTGAGTAGAGTCTGTGAGAGAAAAGATCAATAAATTAGTCTGTAAGATGAATAATTTCCATTAAAATATTATGATATATTTGATGAAGGTTTATATAAGGATGATATAAGATCATATTCATTAATTTAAATCCCTTGAATTCAATCAATAAAGTATCATAAGTTTATATTTCATTGACTATGTTTTGAAGTCAGTTGGTAGTTCTGAGTAAGCATATTGTAGAGAAGTGTTTGAGCCCATATACCCTGAGTTAAAACATCAGATGACCCTGAGGTTATGAGGTTTTTAAAGATGTAATTTGTTTCCATATTTTTTTATAAAATTGAGTATATGTTTCAATTGTTCAAGACAGAGTTCTTGTATATGCATAAATATTTTATAAACAGTGTTTTGAGAAAGGGTTCAAGTGGTGGTTGGACATAAAAAGTGTTTTGGAACTAAAGTGAATTTGGATAAGGCCTATTTGAGTTTCATATGATTTTTTCCTACCATATGAGGTGTTTTAATATGCTCCAATAAATATCAAAGGATAACATGTTATTAAGAAGACCTATTAGGTCTCTATTAAGCCTAAAAGAGGAGTAAGGGCTAATTTAGTAATGGTTGACCTAATATATTTATTTTTAATGATTAAGGCATAAAATTATAAGTTTTATTAATGGAAAACCTAAGTTATTTTAATGTGTGGCCAACTAGGAAGGATATGATTAAGTAATTTGTATAAAAGCAATGCAGTTTAGGCCTATTTTGGATATATTAAAGAGTACAAAGAATAAGCAAATGAAATAGATCATTGGTGAGTATAATAACGTCATGTGGACCATTATATAAGTGTTATGAATATATAACAAAGGTTATACATATTAGGATTAAGGTAAGAATACCTAATCAAGCCATGAAGAGGGCTAGTTGAGCGAAAAAGTCTAAAGTCTAGTTTGAGAGGGATAGAAGTAAGCTAAGAGCTAAAAGAGAAGATCATCATATATTATATGAGAAACAAGGGTTTTTTAAGGTGATAAAGTTTATTAGGTGGATGATTTAGTGATAAGTACTCTAAAGGGTTGGTGACTCCTTGCAAGTGGGTGTTTGCTAAAGCCTAGCTAAGTTAATGCTGAGCTAATTGGGGTTAGTGCTCCATGTGAAGTGTGTGCTTCACTAAAGATTGATGTTTGTATTATAGGACTATAGTCAATTTTATTCATTAGTGGGTTTTATTTTCTTTAAGTTTTTTCCATGTATATACTATGTTCACATGTTTTGTGCTTTTATGATTTGGTGTTTATGCTTACTACGATGAACATGCTTATTAGAATGGTTCATATATGATTAAGTGGAATTGAATGATTTTTTTTTAAGAATTATTCACCCACCCCTCTCAATCATATTATTTCCAATAATTGGTATCAAATCATGTTCCTTTGATGTCTATAAACCTAAAAAATATCCTAAGAAGTAAGGATGACTAGTCAACAAATTCAAGGTGATTTCTCTACAAGTAAAGCTCTGTTGTTCAATGGATATAACTATGTCTTTTGGAATGTTAGAATGGATATATATCTGATGTCATAAGGACATGATATTTTTTATTAAGTTGTGGATGGTTATATTACACTTCTTATTCCACCAACATATGCAACATGTAAGAAGGCTAGTGAAAATAACTCCAAGGCAATAAATGCTATTCTATGTGGCATATCAGAAGTAAAACTTGTAAAGGTAATGCATTGTGTATAAACCAAAGACATATGGGACAAATAAAGGACCATATATGAAGGAGACACTAAGGTGAAGTTGGTTAAGTTTTAGACCCATAGAATATAGTTTGAAAGCCTAAAGATGAATGAAGATGAAACCATTGCACTCTACCTAATGAGGGTTGATGAAGTTATCAATATCATTAGAGGATTGGGAGAAGTGAAAGAGTTTATTGTTGTCAAAAATGTGTTAAGATTACTAACTCTTAATTTTAACTCTAAGGTGTCTATAGTAGAAGAGATGAAATATTTAGACAAGTAGAGATAGATGTGTTTCATGCCATCTTGATTGCCTATGAGATGAGAATAAGTTAAGACCTCCAAAAAAAGAAGCAACTCTCAAAATTCAAAATAAGTCAAAGGCCAAGAAGGTCAAAGATGAGGTATGTTCAAATATTGATGATGATGAACTCATAGCTATGTTTGATAAAAATTTAAGGTTTGGCTCAAGTAAGTAAAAGGGTAAGTTACCCTTAAAATGTTTTAGTTGTGGAAAGATTTATCACTTTACAAACAAGTATCCTAACAAAGAAAAATATAAGCATAATTAAGAACATGATGAACACGATAGAGATGACATAAAAGTCTACAAGTATGAAAATAACAAGAGAGATTTCAAGAAGAATGAAGGAAGAAAAAGATCATTAAAAACTAAGAAGAGTTTATATACCAAAGAAGACATGTCATTTGATGTAAGTGATTCAGACACATCTGATAGTGATGATGGTAGTAATGAATATGAACATGATAATAGTGAAAATTTGTTCATAGGTATAGAATCAGACAATGAGGGTTGTTCAAATGGGAAAGGCCTTGTGATTGATATAGAATCAGATGAAGAAGTATACTATGACAATGAAGAAGGAGAAGTTGAAATGGATCTTAAAGCTAATCTCATAAGTTCCTTAGAAGAGTTTAAGCTTGTGAATAAGAAGAACAAAAAATTGAAGTCATTAGTTTAGGACTGCAAGGAATTGATCAATTTATTTAAGAAAAGGCTGAGCAACACTTCCAAGGAGTATGAACAGATCATCTAACAAGTAGAAACCCATATGGATATTATGATAACATGCCTAAAGGCTAAAAAGAAAGATTATATTAGGTATGAAATAAAAGTAGAATCCATGAAATTTGAGTTGGATCAAACATCTAGTAAGGTGAAGATCTTTATGAAATTTGAAAAGAGCATTGAGGCCCTAGATGATATCCTGAATAATCAAAAATTTTCAAGTGACAAGATAGGTCTTGGTTTCAAAGAAGACCAAAATAAGGCACCTCAAGTCAAGGAGAAGATTGTTGAAGATAAGAAGGTCAACATGAAAGGACCTATCAGACAACCCAATGCTATAAGGTACGCTAATTATTTTAATGGTTAGTATTTTGTATGCATTCAATTTGGTCATAGAAAAAGAAAATGTAGAAGACCCTCCAAAAATGAGTACTCATGAAACTATGGAAGGAGTTACAATTCATACCAGTCAAATGGTATGTATAAGGTGGTCTATTACAACTATCATAATGTAGGACACATTGCAATATTCTATTCTAATAGAGTTATAAATTCATCAAGTGAAAATAGGAAGTTTGAAGCTCCTAGAGTATAATAAAGAAGGCAAATGAATGTATGGAAACCAAAGGTAGTAAAAATAATTTATGATCAATCTACAAGCTCAAGTGGACTGCTTACTGAGATAAGGCATGCCTCAGAAGTAAAATCAAATAAGGAATGTTTTTTATCATCTCACATTGATGATCAAATGGTTGATGATGCGATCAAGCCTATAGTGCCAATCAAGTCCAAACGAAAGTTGAATAATGTTCAATCTTATAAGAATATGAAGATCTAGGAATCTCTTGAGTTTATGTTATTTTAGTACCCTATGAAAAGGGGTGGCTCCATTTAAGCTTCATGGAGACATTCTTCTATCAACAAAAGCATGAGGTTGTAATCAAAGAAGTTTTCTTTTTGAAGAAGGTTCCAGGTTGTATTTGTTGTAAGCAAGGAATTGAAGATGGATATTACCCATTCTTGTGTTGGTAGGTCTATGGTTTGAAGTATAATAGGTATCATGATGAGAGATTTAGGAATATAAAGTCAAAAGTGTAAATAATTGGTATATAAGAGGTAAGTTTTTGATGTTTGTTTGTGTGAGTAGTTGATATTTATCTATGAAAACAAAAGGGGAGTCACTATTTTTGTAGTTGATGTCAAGAGTGTGGTAGCCTAGTGTGTGATCAAAAGTTTGATCTTATTCAGTCATATCAAGGAAGTTAAGTAATCTAAGTCTCAAAATATTTGAAAGAATATATGCTTGGTTTAAGGGGGAGCTTTGTAGTTCTGAGTTATTTATCAAGAAAGTGATTTCTCTTTGATATGCATGGAGTTAATGAAAGATTGTGTTTGAGATTCTTTATAGAATCTATTTGTTGAGTTTTTGATGGATCAACTAGAAGAGTGATTTGATTTAGAGAAGTTTTTGAGAATGGTTATCATAGGTAGTTGCCATAGTTTCTGAAGACTATGTGCCAAATAATATCTTGGAAAGATAATATCAACTCAAGGGAGAAAGTATGATAGTTATAGGTGACCCTTGATGTCTACTATTAATAGAAGCATAGTGGATGATTCGTTTGAAGAGGATTCATTCATGTTGTTGACTGAGCTTGATCTATGTTGAAGGGATCTTATAATCTGAGTTCATCTTGAAAGAGAGAATAGTTGTAGAAGACCTTTGTCATTAATGTCAAATGGGGAGAAAGATCAAAAAGATCAGAAAGACCATAAAGATCAAAAATATGAGAAAGGGTGAGTAAGAACTAGGACTAAGAGATGATTGACATCAAGAGTGTTTGGCATAGTTTTTTAAGCATGTTTTTATATCAATGACAAAGGCAAAGGTTGTTGAACATTGCCATTGATTAAGAGGGAGATTGTTGAGCATTATCATTGACTATTGAGTTTTGGAATAAGTGTTGTCACTGATTTCAATATAATGTCATTAATGTCAAATTGTGATGTAAAAGGTTCTTATGAAGATGCATGATCAAGTAAGCTTTGAGGTATGTGTATGATGAGTTCTTATGCTAGCATAGTGAGTGTTATTTCTATATGAAAGCAGTGTTGTGAAAGTATTGATTTCATAGTACTAATTGATCAGTGTTTTTTATATCATTGAGATCAACATGAGTGAGTATAGGTCAATATAACTTTGTCTAGACCTTGTGAGATGATATGTGTAGGTATCATGATGAAATGAGTAAGCTCCAAATAATAAACTGTATGCTTCAAAGATCTATGTAAGTAGTTATAAAGATGCTCTGAATGAGCTATGAAGATGAGAATGCTCCAAAAAATGATTCATAGTGTTTGAGTATGAGAGAGTTTATTTGAGGTTGTACATGCGGATTGAGGGCATTAAAATTGATTAAAGGATCATCTTCAAAGATCTTTGTATGTATCTATGAAGATCCTTAGTCAAGCTCCAAAGATTTGTAATAAGCTCTAAAGATGCTCTGTGGAAGATCAAAATAAAAATGAGTGTATGAGGTTTCTTGAGTATACACAAGAGAAATTGGAACTTGAGATTTTTAAGGTAAAGCTTACAAGGTGGATATAAGGTTAGATTCAAAGTCTAATGAAGACTTACAGGTCAAGGCTTAGAAAAAAAAGAGAGATGGTGGCTAGATTGGGTATCATGATCAGATTCCAAGACATGAGTGACTAGGTGATCATTGAAAAAAGGTGAATCAAGTTGTTTTTATAATGTGCATGAATTTTTAGATCATGGTTTGAAATAAAAGGCTTGAAAAGTGTTTCAAGGTCTCTCGAGTGCAATAATAAAGAGTTGTCTACTCGAGAAGGTTTTTTAAGTGCTCACTAGAATTTGTAAAATCTACATGAGAATATAAGATTTTCATGGTAGATTAGGAAGGGTTATAGTTCAAAGTTTCAATAATTATTTTTTGGAAAGAGGAGCTAAGCTTTATGAATGATCTGTAAGACTGGAAGATAGTCTAAACCCTCATAGAACCCTAACAAAGCTGCACTATTGAAGATATTGTTATAAAGAGCTCATAATATTTTTATATGGCTAGAAAATTTATTATAGGTTGAATTAAAATATATAAAACATCTTTTGGTGTGATTGGTTTCTCAGGTGAGTGAGCAGACCCTACAAGCAAGTGCTTATTTTTTTAAGATCTCTTATAATAGACAGAATTGACCAAGTCAAAATTACTAAGTAGATGAAAATAAAAGTATGAGAATTGTAGTTATGATCAATGAAGGTTTTTAGGTAGGTTACAAATCTTAGGTGTGAAAAGTTGGTAATACAAGTTGGTCAGTCACTAATAGACCTAGTAGTATAGACAATAAGAAAATCAAGTAGGAGTGAGAATATGTTTCCTATTATGTTTTCATGTAAGAGTTATGAATTGACATGCATGGTGATGTTTTTTGGGACTTGAATAATCTATCCATGATTTTAATAATATTTTAATTTAGTGTAAGAGGTTGGAACATTGAATCCAAAATGGCTTATTTGACTAAGTAGAGTCTGTGAGAGAGAAGATCAATTGATTGGTCTATAAGACCAATAGTTTCCATTAAGATATTATGATATGTTTGATGAAGGTTATCATAACCATATTATAATATCATATTAATGAATTGAAATCTATTGAATGCATTCAATTATCTATCAAAATTTTATGTTTCATTGACTTTGTTTTTGAGTTAGTTGATAGTTCTGAGTAAGCATATTGCAAAGAAGTGTTTGAGCCTATATACCATAGGTTGAAGCATTAGATGAAGTTTTTTATGACCCTAAGGTAATGAGGTTTCTAAATATGTAATTTTTTTCCATGGTTGTTTTAAAAAATTGAGTATATGCCTTAATTGTTCAAGACAAAGTTCCTATATATGCACAAACCTTTTATAAATAGTGTTTTGAGAAAGGGTTCAAGTGGTGGCTAGACCTAAAAGGTGTTTTGGACTTAAATTGAAGTTGGATAAGGTATATTTGAGTGGAATATGATGTTTTCATACTATATGAGGTGTTTTAATATTCTCCAAAAAATATCAAAGGGTAATGTGTTGTTAGAAGGCCTATTAGGTCTCCATTAAGCCTAAAAGAGGAGTAAGGGCTAATTGAGCAATGGCCGACCTAATGTATTGATTGATTCATGATTAAGACATGTTATTTTAATTTTATTATACATATTCATGGATGAACTAATTGATTTGAATGTGTGTCCAAGTAATAATTATATGATCAAGTAACTTGTATAAAAGCAAAGCAGGTTAAGCCTATTTTGGATATATTGAAGAGTGAAAATAAAAAGAAAATGATATAGATCATTGGTGAGCATAATAAGGTAATGTGGAACATAATATAAGTCTAATGAATATATTAAAAAGGTTTTAAATATGAGGATCAAGGTAAGAAGATCTAATCAAACCATGAAGAGGGCTAGTTGAGCGAAAAAGACTGAAGGCCAGTTTGAGAGGGATAGAAGTAAGCAAAGAGATGAAGGAGAAGATAATCATATATTGTATGATAAATAAAGGTTTTTTAAGGTGATAAAATCTATCAAGTTTATAAATTAGTGCTGATTCATCTAGGGTGTCGGTGCCTCCTTGTAAGTAGGTGCTTGCTAAAGCCTACTTGAGTTGGTGCTGAGCTAGTTGGGGTTGGTGCTCCATGTGAAGTGAGTGATTCATTAAAGATTGATGTTTGTATTATAAGACTATAGTCCATTTTATTTATTGATGAGTTTTCTTAACTTTAAGGGTTTACCATGTATATTCTCTGTTTATGTGTTTCATGCTTTTATGATTTGGTGCTTATGCTTGATAAGATGAACATGCTTGTTAAAATGGTTCATATATGATTAAGTGGAATTGAATGAAAAGTTTTGAAGAATTATTCACCCCTTCCCTCTCATTCATCTTGTTTCTACCATAAATATGGATAGTCATGGTTGATTCTAATTAATTCTAAAAATTTATAAATAGGAGGGTCAAGACCATCATTTTAAAGATTATTTGGTGTAAACTTATTATGTAGAATTATCTTCAAAAGATCTTTTTGTGTAGTGTTATTATGATTAATTTTCAATAGGATAGATTTATATATTTGCATAAAATTGATCAATTTCATGAGCCTAGTTCTCTAGTGCATTGAGAGATGATGGAGGAGCAAGCCACTCATCATTGCTAAAGACTTAGAGCACCAAATCAAGGGGAAAATCATATTTTGAGCCACACTTGGAGAGGGGATGCTCTTGGAAAGGTTTGATGTTATATTTTTTCTTTTAGTAGATCTTAATTTTCATTTGAAAAACCTCATTGAGGGAGTTTTCTTTCTGAGTTATGTTCTTTATGCTTATTTTGAGTTTTTTGTTGTGTTGTAGAGCCTATTTCTAAATTACAATGTATTTTCAAATGCTGTACATTTTAAATGTATTATATACTCTATATGTATTCTCTCAAGGGTTTTGGGGTGGTAGCTCTTAAAAAGTGGGGCTTCAGGGGTGATAACCCCCAAGAAGTTTTTTGGACCCCCTTTAATGGGAAACCATTTTGGGTTGACTTTGCCCATGGTTTTGGTACCTATTATTTTGTAATACCACTTTATTGATGTATTATGTATAAATAGATATTTCATAGGTAATACATCATGAGAACAAGGGTTTGAGAAGGAAGAATAGAGTGTGTGAATTTAGGTGCAAATTTAGGAAGGTTTGTTGAGTGCAGCTCTAAACAATATTTGTGCATTATAATTATGAAGATAGATCTAAGAGTGTTTTTACTTTGGTGGCTTGTAATAAAATCTGAGCAAGTGTTTCTTGGTAGATGTAACCCACATTGGGTGAACCACATTAAATATAGTATTATTATTGTGCATGTTTATTTTTGTTCTTTATGCATCTCTAATCATATCTATTATTATGATTCTATGAAATTATTTCACATCAATTTATGTATTTATTCTTAACAACTGGTATCAGAGCTTCAGGTTGTATTTACTGAAGTGTTGAATCGTAGGAAGGGTTATTAGTTCAAGTGGGAGCTATGGATGATGATAATAGATTAAAGGTTGAAAATTTTAATGGATATAATTTTGATCTATGGAAGATGTAGATGGAGGATTACCTCTATCAGAAGGACCTCTATGCTCTGTTGGGAGGAAAAGTAAAGCAACTAGTGAGTATGATAGATGAGGCTTGAGATTTGATTGATAGGAAATCACTTGGGGCCATTAGGTTATGCTTTGCATCTTTGATCACATTTAATATATCACATGAAAAGACCATGGAAAGTCTCATGAATTCATTAGGGAAGTTATATGATAAACCCTTTACTTATAATAAAATATTTTTAATGAAAAAATTATTTAATATGAAGATGTCTAAAAATGGTTCAGTTCCTAAACATCTAAATGAATTTAATATGGTTGTGAGTATGTTGAATTCTATACAAATTGATTTTTATGATGAAGTTAGGGATTTTATTATTTTGTGTTCCTTACTGAAGAGTTGGAATAGCCTGGTAATGACTATGAACAACTTAGTCTTTAATAATTCCAAGTTGAAGTTTGAGGATGTCATATGAGTAATCCTTAGTGAGGAAATGTGATGGAAAATATCTGGGGAGACTTCTACTTCAGGTGATACTTTGGAGATGGAGAGTAGAGGGAGACAAAATTTTAGAGGAAAAGGAAAGTGTGGAAAGTCAAATGGTCCTGGAAGGTCAAAATCAAGGGCTAGGATGGTATGCTAGCATTGTGAAAAGACTGGGTATATGAAGGATTGTTGGTCTCTTTAGAACAAGAATAAAAATAAGGATTATGCTAAGGAAGTGAATGTGGCAATAGGTAATGTTTGTCAAGATGCATTAATTCTCTCCATTAACAATATTACTGAGTCTTGGGTTTTAGATTCATAGGTTTCTTTTCATGCTATACCATATAGGCATTCTTTTATTGATTATGTTCAAGGGGATTTTGGACATTTTTACCTTGGTGATGATGAGCCTTGAATCATAGTAGGAAAAAGAAGTGTTCAGATCAAGATACATAATGGGAACACTTGGATACTAAAAGATGTCAGGCATGTGCTTAAGTTGAGATAGAATTTGGTATCTGTAGGATAGCTAGGTAATGAAGGTTATACAGTGACATTTATAGTAGGTTCTTGGAAGGTGACCAATGGTGCTCTTTTGATAGAAATAGGTAAGAAGGTTGGTACCCTATATTTATCAAGTAGTGATGATTATTGTAATTTAGTTGTTGTAGATGTAGATACAACTTTGTGGCACAATAGGCTCGATCACATGAGCCAAAAGGGTATGCAAAATTTGAAGGATAAATTACTCAGATTGAAAGAGTTTGATTTATATTTCTATGAAGACTATATGTATGGAAAATAAAAAGGGTAAAGTTTCTCAAGGTTGGACCTATGAGGAAGAAGAATAAGTTGGAGCTAGTTCATTTAGATGTATGGGGGATGATATCTTATATTGGTGGGTCATCTTATTATGTGATATTTATTGATGATGCAACTAGGAAATTTTGAGTGTATGGTATTAGTATAAAAGTTGATGTGTTTGATACATTTAAAAGATGGAAAGCCTTGGTCGAGAATGAAATAGGTCTCAAGTTAAAATGTCTCAAGTCAGATAATGGTGGGGAATATTGTAGTAATGCATTTTTTGATTACTATTCAAGGAATGGAATTCATAGATAGAAGATGGTTTCAAGAACTCCATAGCAGAATGGAGTGTCATAAATGATGAACATTACTATCATGGAGCATATTAGGAGCATAGGGTTACATGTAGGACTGCCTCTTCAATTTTGGGTAGAAGTAGTAAACATGGCTATATATATGATAAATAGAGGTCCTTCATATACTTTGGATGGAGGCATACCTGAGGAAGTTTGGTTTGGTAAGAAGGTTAATTATTCATTTCTTAGAATATTTCACTGTGAAGCCTTCGTTTATATTGATAAAGATGATAGGACCAAGTTAGATGCTGAGTCTAAAAAATGCACCTTTATTGGTTATGGTGAAGATGATTTTGGTTTTTGGATTTAGAGTCTTAAGAACAAGAAAATATTTAGGTCTATGGATGTTGTATTTAATTAAAATATCATATAAACAACACTCTTAGGATTAGAAAGAGGATTTTAGAAAAGAGTACACAATACTGGAGGATATTGTAGATGATAAAGTGTCCAAACAACCACTTCAAGCACCTACTCCACAAGAACCCCAAACTCCTATATTGAGAAGGTATTTTAGGGTAAGAAGAGAACCTAATTTTTTTCTCTATCTCTTAATTATTATTACTCACTGAAAATGGAGAGCTAGAGTACTTTGAAGAAGCAATGTAGGTAGATGTTAGGAAGAAGTGGGAACAATCTATGGATGAGGAGCGTTAGTCTCTCATGGAAAATTAGACTTAGGATTTGGTAAACCCACCTGAAGGTAAGAGAGTATTTTAGAACAAATGGGTGTATAGAGTTAAATAAGATGATGGAGGAAATAAAAGGTACAAGGTCTCATTGGTGGTAAAGGGGTTTGCACAAAAGAAGGGAATTGATTTTGATGAGATTTTTTCCCTAGTGGTAAAGATGACTTCTATTAGGACTATTCTTAGGATAGTGGTAGAAAAATAATTACACTTAGAGTAGCTGAAGGTGAATATTGAATTCCTTCATGGTGATTTAGAGGAGGACTTGTATATGGAGTAGCCATAGGGATATGAGGTCACAGGGAAGAAGAACATGGTGTGCAAATTGAAGACGAGCTTGTATGGCTTGAAACAAGCTTTATGAAAGTGGTACATGATGTTAGGGTGTGGAGATAAAAGCTTCACCTTATTGCAAACAGGAGGTTTCTGAGCGTATACAGTCACTGGCGTCAGGAGGCCACAACTGACGTTGGTCAGGGGAAGCGTAGAAGGAAATCAGCATCGACAGGAGATCGGCCGGCGTTGGTCACCTCTAATCATGTAGGGACAGATGTTGGTCACCTATAGTGGTCAAAACTGCTATTGACGAATAGTCAATTAAGTGAACGCGGAGTTTGCATGTTAAAGACTAGTTCGAGTCTTTAAGCCGCTTGTCTAAATTAAGTGTATGCATGAGATCTATATAATAGACTCATGGGCTGTATTGTTAAGTGTTGAACTTGTAGAACCCAAGTGTAGAACTTGGAGAGTTCTTCCCATGGTGGAATCAAGTAGGATTCCCCATGTATGTAATATCAGGTTTGATATGCAGGGTGTTGCAGGATCATGGTGGAGATCTACATGTTTCATACTCGGTTGTACTGGATGTACAATGAGGTGAACAACAACTTGTGTTAGTTGTTAGTTGTGACCTATGAGAGAAGATTACTCAGGTGGGAAGATTACTTGGAGCCCTTGAGGAGGAAGCCTCACAGAGGTGGAAGAAGAGTGTGATCTCTTTATTGTAATTTCCTTTGTAATGAGTTGAATACAATTGTGTGTTGCCTCTCATATCCTGTGTGTTTTCTCATTGATAGTTATTTGTTCTTCTGGTTATTTCTGCATGTTAAGTTGCTTATACAAAGGTAATCATGTGTGCTCTTAAATCTGACAAGTTGTGTCAGAGCTTTAGGGAACTTAGGTCCTATCAATTGGTATCAGAGCGAGGTTGGATGTTCTTAGAGCGAGTTTGACTAACAGATGGCCAGATCTGATTAGTGGTTTGTTGATTACAAGTTACTCACAGGGGTTTCTGATTGAGTGGGAGTATAACAATGGTAGACAAAGGTAAGCTGAGAATGAAGAAATTTAGGCACAGGATTAACACCACAAGGAGTGTGGTGGGTTGTCTTCAAGTGGGAGCTTGAAGAGGAATACAAGACAAGATGCAGATTGGATAGAGTACTGGTATGGGTATAGGTGCACCTATTTATCTCTAAGTGGGAGATACGTCAGTTGCCTGTGGTGGTCAGAACTGCTGTTGATGAATAGTCAATTAAGTGAACATGGAGTTTGCATGGTAAAGACTAGTTTGAGTCTTTAAGCTGCTTGTCTAAATTAAGTGTATGCATGAGATCTATATAATAGACTCATGAGCTGTATTGTTAAGTGTTGAACTTGTAGAACCCAAGTGTAGAACTTGGAGAGTTCTTCCCATGGTGGAATTAAGTAGGATTCCCCATGTATGTAAGATCAGGTTTGATATGCAGGGTGTTGCAGGATCATGGCGGAGATCTACATGTGATAAGTAAGATTAGGTTGGTCTATAGGGATGTGTGTATGTGAGGGTCAGAATAGGATCGGAATTATGGTGAGATCTACTTGGAGTATCGATTCGTACTCGGTTGTACTGGATGTATAATGAGGTGAACAACAACTTGTGTTAGTTTTTAGTTGTGACCTATGAGAGAAGATTACTCAGGTGGGAAGATTACTTGGAGCCCTTGAGGAGGAAGCCTCACAGAGGTGGAAGAAGAGTGTGATCTCTTTATTGTAATTTCCTTTGTAATGAGTTGAATACAATTGTGTGTTGCCTCTCATATTTTGTGTGTTTTATCATTGATAGTTATTTGTTCTTCTGGTTATTTCCACATGTTAAGTTGCTTATACAAAGGTAATCATGTGTGCTCTTAAAATTGACAAGTTGTGTCAGAGCTTTAGGGAACTTAGGTCCTATCACATCAAATTTGATAGTTTTATGATGGAGTAGGGATAACATAAGTGTCATTCAAACCATTGTATATATATCAAGAAATTTTATGATGGTGATTACATTATCCTTTGTTTGTATGTGGATGACATGTTGGTTGTAGGTAAGAAGATGCATGAAATAAAGGTACTCAAGGAATAATTTAGTAATTCCTTTGCTATGAAGGATTTGGGAGTAGCAAAAAAAATCTTTGGTATGAGAATAAACCAAGATAGGAAAGAATGAAAGTTGAATTTATCCTAGGAAGAATACATCAAAAATGTCTTGGAGAGGTTTGGTATGCAGGATGCTAAACCAATTGTGACTTTTTTGATAGGTCATTTCAAGTTATCAAAGGAGCAATATACAAAGATAAAGGAAGAATGAGTCCAGATGTCACATGTACCTTACTCATCAACTATTAGTAGCTTGATGTATGCCAATCTGTGTAGGCTAGATATGGACCATGTAGTGGGAATAGTAAGTAGGTACATGAGTGATCCAAGTAGAGAACACTAGAAGGTAGTGAAGTGGATCCTTTGGTATTTGAAAGGGACCATGGAGATATTTATAAGCTATGGTGGATTAGACACCACTTCGTATTGTTATGTAGATTCAGACATGGCTAGATATTTAGACATTAGGAGTACAATAGGATATGTATTTACTGTAAGTGACATAACGGTGAGCTAGATTTCATGACTATAAAAACTTGTGGATTTGTCAACCATGGGGGTTGAGTATGTTGCTACTAAAAAGGGAAGTAAATAAATTATTTTGTTACAATCGTTACTTGAAGAGTTGGGGCATAATTAGGAGAAATGGAAGCTATATAGTGATAGTTAGAGTGTTGTACATCTAGCAAAGAACTCTGCTTTCCATTATAGTATGAAGCATATATAATTGAGGTACCATTTCATTAGGATAAATTTAGAGGAAGAGAAGTTAAATTTGGAGAAGATTCATACTAGTAAAAATATTATAGACATGATGACCAAGGTGGTCACAAGGGAAAAATTGAACCTATGTTCAGTTTTGGTTGTCCTTCATAGTTGATAGTGAAGGGTTGAGAAACCTGATAAGAGGAAATTGGTCTCCAAGTAGGATATTGTTGTGTTGTGGATCCTATTTATAAATTATAATGTATTTTAAAATACTATACATTTTAAATATACTATACACTCTATATGTATTCTTGCTAGGGTTTGGGGGTGATAGCCCCCAAATTTTTTTCTAGACCCCCTTTAATGGGAAACCATTTTAGGTTGACTTTGCCCATGGTTTTGGTACCCATTATTTTGTAATACCACTTTGTTGATGTATTATGTATAGATAGATATTTCATAGGTAATACATCATGAGAATAAGGGTTTGATAAGGAAGAATAGAGTGTGTGAATTCAAGTGCAAATTTAGGAGGGTTTGTTGAGCGCAAATCCAAATAATATTTGTGTATTTTAATTGTGAAGAAAAATATGAGAGTGTCTATACTCTGATGGCTTGTAATAAAATATGAGAAAGTGTTTCTTTGTGGATGTATCCCACATTGGGTGAACCATGTTAAATTTGGTCTTCTTATTGTTCATGTTTATTTTTGTTTTTTATTCATCTCTAATCATATCTATTATTGTGATTCTTTGAAATTGTTATGCACCAATTTCTATATTTATTCCTAATATTTTATTTACTAATGCATGATCTGACTCACTTTGGATTCCATCTCTACATATCCAACCCCATAGGCTAAAGATGCAATTCTAAAAACCAAAATAGTTATCCATAGATTTATACACTAGTGATTCCTTATCAAAATTTACATTAAAAACTATTAACTATCTCTAGAATGGGTATAAAAAATTATAAGGAAGCAAAAAGTGTAATCCAAAAATAATGTTACAATCCATAGTGATCAAATATGATGTTTCATCAACATACTAATAAATGAGGGAGAACATCATTGAATAAATTTTCCTCCAACCAAAAATATTTATGGTTCCTTCATACACCTACAAAATGGGAGTATTACGACCTTTTAACAAAGGGTAAAAAATGAAATAATCCATCAAGAAAGATATGTAAAGATATGTGTGCAAAAACAAAACATAGTCACCATCATACCATGCTAAACTTAGATAAACATGACAAAAGTATTATACTCATCTATATGCAAATAATAACATGCATTGTGAACCTATAAATATGATGAACATGGCCAAATTATTAAGTAGATCATGTTTTGGCCATGGTATTAATGAGGTAACAACCATAAAAACTCTACGTCTATAACCAAAATTAAGTGGGTTTTATATACAAGATAGGTATCCCAAATATGCATTTAATTATTTCTTGTTCATCCATTCATAAAAATATTCCCATGTAATTCATGACCTTATTAATTAAATCAAATTAAATACATGTGAAAGGCATCAAATTTACTAGATTCAAACACATCTACATCAATTGTAAAAAAATTCTATCATTTAATCACAAATAAAATCTTTAGTGAGGAAAAGAATAAGATCATTAAAGTGAGAGGGTATCATTTTTAGACACTCCATTTTAGCCATTTCCCTATGTCTAAAATGACTTTCCACATTCGCATCTAAGATTAACTAAAATTATTTAATTGGACCAAATTTACCTGCATAATTGATGTTTTAACCCAAAATCACAATGATACATCCCTACTTGGGGAAACAGATCATCTTACATCATTTATCTTATCTAATTCATCCTTATTCTAATCAACCCTTTGTAAGTGTCTTCACAGGCTAATGAAGTGATTACTTGATTAAGAAAAAAACATTGTAAACTTTACCTTTCTTCTAATTTCTAATTAATCACCTTGATTAATTATCCTAATTACTCATCTAATGAAAAATTCCATGGATTTGAATTACCCTATTTTACTAAAATACAAAGTTTAATTATAGCTTCACATAGGTGATGTCATAGGGGGAAGTCAATGGAATGGAGTGGAGTATGGGCAAGGTGGCCTATGACATGGCCACTTACACACACTCTTACATCTCTTATACCCCTCTTAGACACTCAAGAGGACAAGTGACTGAACTTTCTTCTAATTTGCCTTTTATACTCTAAAAGTCCTTAAATGGCATATCTTACACATTCCAAAGGTGTAATCATGGATTTGAGGATTGATCCTCAACCCTCCATCTTAGGATGATATAAATAGTCCATATTAGTTCAAGGAATATATAATAGAACCCTTTAACATCTCATTTCATCAAGATTATTAATGTAAACTTACTCTATAATATTGATTCCAAGAAGCTTCATATGCTTTCTTCTCTCATGCCAAGCCAAAGCCAAGACCAAATGTAGACAAGGAGAGGTGTTCCCCACGTAAGGATTAAAGCATTGTTGAAGACTCCTAAATCTATAAGTCAAGGTCAAATCATTTTAGATTGATTCTAAAGCATATCTTTAAGGGAGGTAAAAGTGGTGTTTTTATCCTTCTACTTTGCATTTCATGTTTGATTATTCTATCTCACCTTAAGGTTTTGGCTTGAGTACTTATGTTTTCAAGTTGTTTGGATTTTTTTTACTAAAAATTGGCTAACTCCTCTTGGATTCCTAATCTACATAATGGAATGCCTAGTGGGACATCTTGAAGGATTAGACACATCCCAACACCTTTTTTAGACCACTAGAATTCTTATAATTACCAAAATTGGCCTTCTAGCAAGCTAATTCTATTTATTTTCCTCTAAAAATCTATCAAAACCCATTCAAGAGTAAGTGATGAATTTGTGACTATGTATTGACAAATTCAAAAAATTCATTAGTGAAATTATTGGGGAAAATAAAAAAATCTCTAAAGATATTAGTAAAATCATTTCAAATTATGAAATCATCGTTATACATTTTCTTTGCTAATGCTATTTCCTATAAAATTACAAAATTAGAGATAATTTTGGTAAAATCATTAAAGCAAATAGTGAAACTATTTAAAAAAAATGAAATCATTTCTTTGGTATTTTTATGTTCGTAACATTGTTTCCTACAGAGTTGTGAAATTGGAGGTAATTTTTGAAAAATCATGTAGAAGAATAGTGAAACCATGGAGAAGAATAAGCGAAATTATGTAGGAAAACAAACAAATTGTATTTACCATTAGTGAAATTGCTTACAAACAACATAATTATTTACTTTATGTTTTTTGTGTCATTTTATGAAATTAAAAAATCATCTAAATTAATAGTGAAATTATATATTTGATAAATGAAGTTGTTGAATATGTTAGTGAAATAGTAAACCCTAATCATAAAATCATTCTATTGGTTTTTTGTCTAATTTCTTATTTATAATGAACTCATCCCAAGTATAAGTGAAATCATCCTAAATAATAGTGACATTATCCCAAGCAATAATAAATTCATTCAAGTTAGCAACAAAATTATGTAAGTCAGTAGTGAAATCATTCAAGTCAATAGAAAAATCATTCAAGTTATTAGTGAAATCATTCAAATCAATAATGAAATCATTCAAGTTAGCAGTGAAATCATCAAATGCATCAGTGAAATCATATTAGTCAATAGTAAAATTGATCTAACTATTTTGTATTTCCTATTTACATGTTTTAAATATTGAAATTTGTAACACTCATTAGTGAAATCAATATGTGTAATAGTGAAAATGTTTTGTATTGGGGCTGAGACTTAAACAAATTTAATTTCAAGCTCCTTTTGGCTCAAAACCACTTGTTTTAAACTTATAATAAATTTTTGATTGTAGGACCTTGGTCAAAGAGTGGTGTTTTGAGTCAAAACACTTCAAGTCTATCTCCATTTCAATTTGGGCATCTAAAACAAATCCACACTACAAATTGTTTTAACAAACTTATTTATTTTCAAGTCATTTACTTTTATGCAAGTTTTCTTGATTACTTGATTATTTTATGGGGTTATTTTTTTGTGTATGCTCTCCCATTTTTAGGTGACTCAAAAATGTAAAAGTTCCTTTTTATCTTTAGCCTATTTTGCATTTACTTAGTGGGGTGGATTTAATCACCTCCTCAAAAGTATTTATAGGTGAATTGACCGAGGAAGTGACATCCTAATGTCATACCAAACCCCACTTATCTGGTGGGGTATATAAATTGAGGAATGTGCCATCATGAAGAAATAGCTTTATGTTTGCACAAAGTCACATGAAGTAACCCCTGGGAGTTATGTCTAATACTCAAGGTCAATGTGTGGTACCCTAAAAAGGAGTAATATTGGAAATGAGATTAAACTTATTCATTGATGGATTTGCACCCACGTACGCAAGGTATATAAAGACTATCTAGATATTTAATTGTAAAATAATAAGCAAACCCTAAATCTGGTGACATTTCACTAAGACCCTTATGAATGAAGTGGTTGTGAATGGATAAGACCCTATTTTGAATGTCCTGATCTTTGATTGATTTATATATCCCTCTTTGAATGCATATCATTCATTTATATAAGGGTGCAAAGGTAACATCCCCCAAAGATTGCCTTAATCAAATGAACCTTAAGAGAGAAAGGGGTGTAACAATCCTACTAATAATCATAATAATTTATTTTATGAACATTTAAAATTTTAATCCTCTCTCAAGGCAAGTGTTTCATAAGGATTAATGGATGTGACATAAATCCATGTTAGTTACTAAATCTCCTTATAATGTATGTGTGTTGTTGCTTGATCATTATGTCAAAACTAGGTTTATACTTAAGACCAAATCAAACCAACCAAATCCAATTCCAAAACCAATTTATACACACACAATGAGATATTACTCTACCTAAATTCTAAGTCAAACTAAAGTGACATGTCAAACTTAGTCTCAATACTTACCTTGTTTGTTCAAACTGCATCGTTAGGCTATTAAAATTAAACCAAAATACTTGTCCTTTGAATTTAAATTACCATTATAATCTAATCCAACCTTATTTTCAAGGTTATTCCAATTCTAATTTCCAATACCATTCCATGACCAAAGTTCCAAAACATTATCCATGTTGTGCTGTTATACCACTCATTTGAGCCAAACCTTAATTTTGATCAAAATTGCCAATACTAATTCCAAAACCAATGTTTAACTTCTTATCTATGTTATGCCATTATGTCATTTATTTGAATCAAAACCTAATTTCAAATATGAATTCCAACTCTTGTTCAAATTGTGCTATTATGCCATTCAATTTAAAACTAATACCAATTCAAATGCCAAATTCTAATTCTAGTCTAAGACAAGTCCAATGCCAAACATGGTTGACTAAGTTAACCTAAATCAAATCAAATTAGGCCTTTTCCAAAATTCAAATTCCACTCAACCCTTCTTCCAAGGTTAAATTTCAATCAAATTTCCAAATCAAATCAAGTTTAACTGAATTCAAATGACCAAAATCAATGATGGTCAAACATTGTCTAAAACCAATTCCTATTCCAAGGCCTTATTCTGATTTTAGTCAAACTATGCCAAGATCTAATTTGAGACAAAATTATTCAAAGCATAAGTCAAATTTTACAATAAAATTAGATGGAATTTCAATCTAACATTCTAAACCAAAATATATCTTGTTGAAAGCCTTTGATGTACCAAGATTTATGCACCCATTTGGAAACAAGTTTGACTCACATACCTTTCCTATTTAGATACTTATATGAGCCAATTTTGATTGAATTAGTCCATTTGAAAATTTTCATTAATAGACCCAATTAAACATTCAATGCATACAAATCCAAATCAAGTCAACTTTGACCATATGCCAATTCCAAGCCCAATCTATTTCATCTTGAACCATATGCCAAATCACACACAAAACCAATTCCTATTGAACCATTTACCAAGTCTACCAAAGCCAAATTCTAGTTTATGTTTTACCATATATAAATCAAAATTTTATACCATTCTAATTATGGATAAGTTTTTCTTAAACCACATTCTCATTCTAATGCCACATCAATTCTATTTAGGTGAAATCCAAGTATTCCAAAATTTATTGTATGCCAATTCAAAACCATTTCTTTTCTTTCCATTCAATTTCCCACACATGTTAGTTGGGAATGAAAAAGTCATATCATCCATCCTTT
The DNA here is from genome assembly GCA_037957365.1 of Torreya grandis. NCBI lineage: Eukaryota > Viridiplantae > Streptophyta > Pinopsida > Cupressales > Taxaceae > Torreya > Torreya grandis. Next base: position 445,137 of record JARHVA010008157.1, read on the forward strand.
CTTTCATTTGAATTGAATCTATGTTAAGACTACCCTTATTGGGGTCAACCATTCTAATACGTGTAAAGACCACCCATTTTGGGGCCAAGACTATTCTAATATGGACAGAGATGAACCTTTTTGGGGACAAACCATTCCAATCTATATCAAGACTACCCTCTTTGGGCCCATTCTAATTGAAGCCAAATCTATCCTCTTTGGGGCTAATTTATTCTATCCACTTCCCCTTGCACCTATCCTTGTTTGGGGGTATTCATCTGAGCTTAATATGAGTCATGGCATTTCATGATCCTAAACCTATTCTAGCATGGTCAGTCCTACATCAAACGGTAATAAATCAAATCACTCAACTTAGTTAATAAATAGAATAATTTACATCTATTCTGGACACTTCAACCATTAATTTAAAATCTAAGTAGTATTACAACCGTAACAAGGCCAACCAACTATTTATCATAAATAATGCCTCCTAACTATGTCATTTAGTACTTAGTATTAATAAGAACAATTTGATCAACAACTATTTGACAATAAGGATGAATATATTATTAGATTGTGGGAAATGGGTGCTAAAATTATGGATGGATTTCTAGTAAATAACTTACGCTATTTGGTTAGAGCTCTTAAAGAGACACCACAATGAATCCAATAGTCCAAACCTATTATGCCATTACCCTTATCAATTGAAAAACCAAGTGTGTCCAATTTTGATAACTGATTGATCAAGATATGTCATGATCCCCTTCCCAAACATGATCGAACACGTCCACTTCCAAATCAAGATCTAGATAGTCAAACTATTATCAACATTTTTTTGAATCACCCATCTTTGACCAAAATCAAACCATATTTGAAAATCCCATTATTTGTTCATTTCCAAATGTACCCCATTTATAAACATTTATTTTTCCTAAAGCCTTCATTTCTAAGTGAAAGGTGAACAAGGTACTTGTGGACAATGTAATTTAGTAGGACCTTTTCAAGACCACTTCAACACTAGAATCAGGGTCTATTCTAGAGCCAATATTAGAATTGGGTTCCATTATAGAACCAATATTAGATTTAACATTATAAGTAGAAACAACATCTATATCAACATTAGATTCACATTTTCTTGATCAAATTGAGATTTATAATCATAAAATATTGATGGGTTTTGTGACATTGTCTACATGTTTTTGGCATATTCGATTGAAAAAATTTACGATCCTTCTATGGTTTTTGAGGAAGCCTCCTTAGACATTGATTCAAGTTATCCTAGTAGCCTATATGAGAATTATGATAATTTTACACATTCTATTTATAATACACATGCCTTTACCATTAACTAACTTAACCATTATATTGACGTATCACCTCCCATAAACATCGATTGGGACCGAAAGAATCACACATTATTGAACTTATTATATGGTGACATTTGAGTGGTATAATTTTTGGGGAATCAAGATAATATCCAATAATAAGAAAAATCTCCTAGTGATTTTTTTTTTGAGGTGCTAGGGGATATACAAAGTCTAAATTCAACATCTTCTAGTGAAACCTTATTTGAGGCACTAGATGATAATCAGGATAAAAAATTAGAATCTTTTAGTGAAACCTTTCTTAAGGCACTAAGGGATAATCAAAATGAATTGTTAACATCCCTTAGTGAAATCTTTTTCAAGGTGATATTGGAAAATCCAAATCAAAAAAATCAAGAAGACAGTGAAAACCTCTTTGAGGTGCCAACAACTGAGCCAATCCATTCCTCATTTCTTAATGAAGTCATTACTAAATACAATATCAGCTCCACCACAACCAAAATCAAGATTAATCTAGAATAAAAAATAATTTGTGACTAAAAATCCTAATTTTCATTTGTCCATCAACCATTATACATTCTATAATGATCTAATTATCCATTCAAGACCTATTTACCATTTTCCAATGAAACCATTCAACCCATGCCTACCTTTGTATAACCTTCCTAGTAACACTCTATTTAATAGAGGCTACAAAGACATCTTGTTTAGAGGTTTGCAGGAAGCAAAATCAAAAAGCAATGAAGATCATGATAGTGTCCATCTCTTTCATATCAGCTATAAGATTTAAATAGATCTATCATTCTGAATAGGTATTGGTAAGATAACAAAGGGTCCACATTATGCATCTCATAATCCTCCATTGAGTTGAGATGCTATAAAATCCAAAAAAAAAGAAAGAAAAAAAAAAGAGAAATAATTTGCTTTCTATAAGTACCTTGACATTTGGGGGCTATCCTATCCACATTATAGACAATTCTATTCATTCCATCTTGGCCACTGTAGAACATTGCATTTAGGCAATTTTTAGCCATTCAATCCTATTCAACCAACATATATTATTGTGACCATTAGTGTTCCCATATTGACCTTATTAAAAAAGTAAAAGATATGTTGAGACCTATTTGGGAAACATTATGGGCTATTATTCACGCAACATTTTGACAACTAGACACATTTGGTTCTCAAGAGACATGGTCTTTGGAGACTCCTAGTCCTTTTCCTCATTATCTTTCATTATCCTATGCTATTTATTTTTTTCATATACCATTCCTATTTTCAATCCTGCTATTGATTCATAGTATCCCCCAACATGGTTGAACTACACTGACCTGAGGTCCATTTGGACTCTGTAGGCAATGCTTAGTTTTTGAAGTCAATTTGATCAACCATTTTCCCATGCTCCCACTATTTTTGGATCAACCTAAGCCACACTCTCACTATTTTGTGAATAATTTAAGACATAATCTCACCTTTTTATGAGTAACCTAAGCCACAATCTCACCATTTTGTGAGCTTTACCCATTTTACATCTCTTAATCCTCTATTGAGTTGAAAATTCTAAAATTTTGAAAATCCCCAAAAAATAAAAAATATTGCAAAAATGTCTAAAAAATACATAAGAGATATTAAACCCCAAAATTTATGATTGCTTTATCATTCCATGTTCTAGATGGCATGGTTTATCATATTTTTTAGGTGGGAACCCCTTATTCATTCATGACCATTTCCATTTTCCTTTTCCATTACTTGATTATGTTCCCTCCCTTTTTTGGGAAAACCATATTAATTTAAGGTCCACACGGACTATGTAAGCAATGCTTGGATGCATGGGGCATCCTAGACTAACTCAACTAATTTCATTGACCGTTTCTGTTACTAATTTATTTATCAAAATGCTCTCAACATTTTGTGATTATGCCTTTCCTATTTTATCTGAAATCATAACTCTTACTTCTTATCATTTTTATTCTATCCCATATCTCTAACAAAACTACATTTGGCCTGAAGTCCTTAAGATTATGTAGGTAACACCACTTGAAATGGGGCATTTAGATTCAACTTAACCACCCACTCCTTATTATATTCATCCCTTACATTGAAGTTACCATCTTATCCTCTAGAGATTAGGGGAAAAGTACCCAAGAGTAACACCTTAGATTCACACATGAATAAATGATTCACATAACTACTTATGGTGTGCTTATTTTATTGGTTTATCATTCTTATCTTTGCTTTCTCTTGGTGTGTTTCTTTAAGTAACTAAATTATTTATGTTGTTTTTCTTTCAATTTGTGTTTACTTGTTTCTTTGTAGTTTTTATTTGTTTCCCTTTTCTATTTTTACCTTAACTTAGTCCATTGTACCAATGGGGTCATCATCATTGTGCTCTCTATTATGAAATTATAGTTGAGTCCATCCATTAACATTTGAAAACATTGTCAATGTGGTTTTTATCATCGGTACATTATTTTCCTTTCTCTAACAGAATCAGGGGTTAGTCCTTAAGCACATTACAGCCTGGTTGTCATGGTGTTTATATCATGATGTATACCATTTGGTGCTATATCAAAAATAATAGATTAGAATTCTTATCGATGATGCTTAAGAAAGAGCTTTACTTATTGAATATCTTCAAACCAATTCATCAAGTGTCTAATCATCATTTCTCAATTGAAAATACGAGCTATTGAGGTAAACCATTGAGCTTGATCATTGATCAAAATTCACACTACTGGTGTAGCTTCTTGTATCCCTGATCAAATCCACCCTACTAATGCACATTATTATGACCGACCCTCATTTATTCCTCTCTTTTTTGAGGGCCCATTTGTTTTAAATTATTTCCCAACCATCCCATCAAGGGGCCATCCATGGATAATCAATCACCCTTTAGGGCATCAATATGAGTTTAATAACTCATAAAATTTCAAAAAGAGAAGAATGAATCATTATTCAAGTGTTATCAAATTTATTCTTAACAACTTTTTCAATCTTTGAAAAGACTTTACTGTGCCTAGTGTCTCATAAAATTTTTCAGTTCTAAAATACATTTAGAATAACTTTCTATAATCACATTCAATTTTAATCAAAATTATCCAACTAGACCAAATTTACCTGCACAACTAGTGTTTTAACCCAAAATAATAGTGATACATCCCTACTTGGGGAAATGGATTGTCTTGCATCATTTATCTTATCTGATTCATGTCTATTCTAATCAAACTTTTACAAGTGTATTTGCAGGCTAATTAAGTGATTACTTGATTAAAAAATAAACATTGTAAACTTTACCTTTCTTCTAATTTCCAATTAAGTACCTTAATTAATTATCCCAATCAATCCTCTAATGGAAAATTCCATGGATTTATCCTATTTTGCTGAAATAAAAAATTAAATTATAGCCTCACATAGGTGATGTCATAGGGGTAATTCAATGGGATATAGTGAAGTATGGGAAAGGTGGCCTATGACATGGCCACTTACACACACTGTTACATCTCTTACACCCCTCTTACACACTCAAGAGGATAAATGACTATACTTTCTTCCCATTTTCCTTTCATACTCTAGAAGGCCTTAAATGGCATATATTACACACTCTAAAGGTGTAATCATGGATTTGAAGATTGATCCTCAACCCTCCATCTTAGGATAAGATGAATAATCCATATTAGTTTAGGGAATCTATAAATAGAACCCTTTAACATCTAATTTCATCAAGCTTCCTAATATGAAATTACTCTGTAGGATTTATTCCAAGAAGCTTCATCTACTTTATTCTCTCATACCAAGCTAAATCCAAGACTAAGTGTAGATAAGGAGAGGTGCTCCTCACACAAGGATTCAAGCCTCGATAAAGACTCCTACATATATAAGCCTAGTTCAAACCATTTTAGACAGATTCTCAAGCATATCTTCAAGGGAAGTAAAAGTGTTGTTTTTATCCTTCCAATTTTCATTTAATGTTTTATTGTCCTAGTTCACCCTACTTGAGTAGTTATGTCTTCAAGTTGCTTGGATTTATTTCACTAATAATTGACTAACTACTCTTGAATTCCTAATCTACATCATTTATAAAATGGGATGCATAAGATGACAACTAGGGGCCTTTACAAACATTGTTGTAAATATCCTCCTTTTAACTTCTTAATCTAATGTTTGAAAACATATTTAAACATTAAAAGGTTAACCCACCCATAATTTAACTATTTTACATTTGGTTCAAGTGTTTCTAAGTAGTGAAACTTGAAACATGATATCTAGTAAAATAATAAACATTAATAGGACTAAGAGTCAAACCAATCACATATATACACTAACCAAAATTTCTTATATTAAAGGGATTAATCTCTATTACATGGTTTATGTCTAGTTTTAGCTATCAATCCCATATGTTATTCAAGTCATGAAAGTTTTTGAAGAGTAAGATTTAAATCTCATAAGTTCATAGTATTCCACGATATCATAATAGTACCATATCCAAATATGTAATGGAATGGGGTGATAGAAAATAAAATGATAGCAAGGTCCCATTAGGTTGCTCATCACTTGTCATATCCACCAAGTCATTAAGTCACTAAACAACTCAAACACACAACAAATCAAACAAAAACAAGTCCTTAAAGCTAAAATAGTATGTGTTACATATTTTATTTAGGATAAAGGAATTCTTGGTAGGACATGTGTACATAGAAAATAATCCAATAAAAAAAAACCTAGTTGTAACTATAATATAAGATGTCCCCTTGGATGTGATAGATCACAAAAGTATATTTGAAATATCTTTGGTGGAGTCAACACAAATCATCCATGCCTATTTTTAATAAGGAGTCAAAACCTATAAAAAACTAAATTTATTCTTAAATTTAAGTCCCCAAATACTAAATCTTTACTAGAACATAGTAAAGAACACATGGCCCAAACATCTAAAGGATTTTATCATCGTCAACACACAGATACAGATGATTAAAAACTATAGTGTTTATTCATAAAACATCCAAGGTTGGTTTAGATATACTTATATATTCCCATTTAATATTACTCAACACATGTAAATTCACATATACAATAGTGTATTCCTAAAACCTTGCACTCAAAATCATACCAATGCATCCATTTAGAGATATAATAAACATTAGATGCATTAGGCCTACAACATAATGTTTTAATCATTTTTATACAATAAGACACAAATTATTGTGTCATCACATGATTTATATACATGATCAAATAGATTCATAAATTTCATCTTAATTTTATTGTAACATGATTATAAACCCTACAATATTGCACAAGGCATCCTTCTTAATCTATAAGCTTGAACATTTGAACATGCCTCAAAAGTAACTAATTGAATAAAATATATTATAAGAGATTAATAATCTCAAAACATTAAAAAAAAACATGGGAAAATCCCTAAATATAGCATGGAGACCAAAATATTCTCCCATAAATAACTAGAAAACTGATAAACATGAGCATGCCCTACATAATTGTTATACAAAATGAAGTAAACATTTTCATCATAACTATATTTTTATATTTATAATTACATATAATATCATACAAAATAATAATAATATACAATGATTTTATTTCCTAACTCATGAGTGAGGCATCTCATTATTGAGGTCATTATGCCATTTAATTTTATATAAATTTAAGTCCATTAAAAGTCTAACCCAAAAAGTTACATTTATATGTTTGAGATCCCAACAAAATATTATCACCATATGTTATTCCAATGACTCAAATAAATGTGACAACTAGTTAATAATATCAATCCTATACACCTTATCTAGGGTTTCTAAAACCATATGAAGTAATATAATAACTAAGAAATATATTTCATAATCAAGAGAGAGAGAGTGTATGGCTACAAGATTCAGAATCAAGCCTATAATAATGAAAAAATGTAGTCAATGATAAACTCTATCTATTATCTCTATCTATTATCTATCCCACATGCCAAGCAAGAAAAATAAAATGTTGTCCTCTACACCAACTTCTCCACATAATAAAATCACTTTTATCCCAAAGAAGATGATACCATTTGTCGATCTTGAAAAAGGGATAAATACAGGCTAAGTAAAAAATCATACACACCCATAACAAAATTCAATGAAATAGAAGTAAAATCTATTTTTCCATACCATAATAATGGGTTCAAAACAAACATAATAAAAAAAATCTCCATGACTGCATGCAGAAATCATGTTTGTAGTCAAATGGCATGTTAACACATTAAAATACTAACTCCAACAATAAATGGACTTATAATTGACATGAATATAGGTGTAACTAAGGAATTACCCCAAAACTATTGGCATGTTCTTATAAATCAAACCACCAATCTCAAAAACAAAAGCAAACCCTAATGGACTGTCATAAAAGTAATGAAAATGAAATACAAAATACCAAACATAACCACTTCAAATGATGGTCATTTTAGGTCAAAGGTTCTTAATCATTTGATTGTCCAAAGTCCAAACCCATGGTTAGAAAAATAATGGTTTGAAATAATACAACTAATATTCCCTCAACTTATTTAGGTCCTAAATTACTTGCCCAAGATAAAATAATAGTATTTTAAAAACTTGGATATCTAATCCCTTGATATAATATTCAAATCCCCACATCAAAGCCAAGATCCTTAGACTATCTAGGTCATTTACACAATTAAATAACCAAACAAATACAAATAATGATTTTATTATACGTGTTAATGTATTAAAATGTCTAATTATTATGGCCTACATTTCAGTTAAAATAATGGAATCTCTTGCTAGTGTGAGACTGCTCTTTCAAGATAACCTTCAAAGATTACTGGTTCTGACCCTATTCTAATGCTTAAAATAAAAAATTTCCAGGAAAAATGGAAAGAAAAAAAAAAAAAAAAAGGAATGGTGATGCACCATAATAAAAGGTGTTGATTCCCTATTTGAAAAAACACAATGATGATTATATATGCAATAAGGAAAGTGCACATAATAGAAATAAATTGAATGTAATAAGTGAGGTCTAACTCAAATGTGGGAATATAGTTAGAGAAGAAAGAAGAAAGTTAGAGGGTAGATAACTAGGAACTAGGAAAGCTTATATCAATTAAAATGTAGCTTACACAAAATATACTGTGTCATTAAAAGGCTTGGATAAAATATCACATTAAAATAATAGAGACTTACATTTGAATTATGAAAATTTAGGGACTTAACAAGTCTAATAAATAAACCCTTTGCTCAAATGAGACCATACAATATATAGAATAAGAATAATATGGAGAGGAAGCGAATGATCAACCAACCATATACAAAAATAGAAAAATAATTAATTAGAAAGTTCTAATTTTTCCCATGATGTCCAAATCTATCCATATTTTATTTTTGTAACTTCTTGCATGCCCATGCTTCTTTACTTGCTAGAAAAGCTTCAATTTTGACTTTAGCTTATTTTTATATTATACAAATAAGAGGAAGCTTTCTTTTTTAATATTTAAATAAAGATTTTGGGCTCCCTTTTCTACCTGTGAATACTCTTTTATAATTACAAAATCTTTTAATAAAATTTTGTCTAGATTACTTTAATAAAACAATAATTTTTTAAAATAATTTCCATGATATCTTAGTTTTTCCTCTAGCTCTTTTAACACTTAAGTGTCATTTTAATGAATGTGATCTTTATATATATATTTTTAAAAATTAGTAGGTGAAACCACTAATAAAATAAATATTAGTTTTAGAAAATTAAATGAAGCTCTTTTAGTCTTAAATAAATGTTTTCTACTAAAAAAATAAATCTTAAGAAATAAATGGAGTTTGGTGTGGAAGTTTCTCAACAAGACCCAAAATTTAAAATACATGTATATTATGCAAAGAAATATCCCAAGAGTTATGGATTGGAAACATATACCCTATCGATCATATTCATAAATATTTAAAAAAAATCAGTTATACATAGTGTAACAAGGTGTTAATATGCTCAAAACATCAAATTGACATAAATTTTTTTTCTAGGAGACAAAACATAACTACCCTAGGTAAACATTGCATAAAAAACCTTGCAATCCATAATCATAATCATGCGACACAAGCTAGTAAAAAAAAGTCATGTAAACATAATAAAGGAACAAAAATATCTGTAATGAATACAATAATCATAATACATATTATAAAGATAACATATAAACATTTTGACATTTATAGAACCTATAAATCACAAAATATGTCAACAAAAATTGGACATAACCATGGTGTGTGCACTGGTTCAAACCATCTTTCCCAAGATGGCTTGTTCATGTCTATAACACCTCTACCCAATTATATTCTCTTTGATTCTTTCCATTGTGATGGTTGGGGATTTCCCTACATCCACCTCAACTAACCAAATGTAGTTAATCTATGTCATCAATTTAAATAAATCTCAATAATAATGATAACTAATTGAAAATAAATTATGATAAAATAAATACCAATTAAATAAAAATTGAATTTAACCAATTAGATATTAAATGAAAACATCAATAACATTTAGCCCATAATAAAATTTCTTAGAATAGTTTTTAACTAGATAAAGAATAAAATATTTCATAAATTTTATTTAAAAAATAATAGTCTTTCCATCTAATATTCAAAAACAAGATTTGATATCCTTCCCATCTTGGAAGAGTCATCATCCCTAATGTATTACACAAAATAAAAATTAAATTAAAAAAATGAGAAATCTCCTTATGGACTTTATTATAATCCTTTAAAGTAGCACTCTCCTTAGGATATTGGTCCTTCTAGACCCTATACTAGTATACTTCTATGCCAAAAGAACTCATAGGGGATCTAACATAACCAATCCCATATCCCAAAATTGTAAGATTTCTTATCAGGCACATGGATAAAATCAACATTATAATTTTATAGAAATGAAACATGAAATACATTATATAATCAAGTGAAAGTATGTGGTATTATAATTACATAAGCAAATGGATTGATAAATTGAAAAAAAAACAAAGGGGCTCACATATATAGGTTATAACTTTGAAAATTTTCCAAACTTAAACTCTTATTCAATTATGCCATAAAAAAGACCTTATCTCCTATTGATAACATCTCAAACTTATTTTCTTATAAGAATAGTAATTTTGTCTACCAGAAACCTCTATAATGTATTTTATTATAGACTTAACCTATTCATCCATCTCCTTTAATATATGTGGACCAATAACCACATGATAATCGATGTTATCCCAATTGATTGGAACACAACCTTTCCTATTTTAAATAGCCTCAAAAGGTTTAATACTAAGGTTTATTGATATGTATTTTTTAATTTAAACTCTACTAATGGAAAATAATATTCCCACTTTTACTACTAATCCACACAGTAAAATCAAATTGTATCTTATAATACCTAGTTTACCTTTTTTTGTCTGACCAAATTTCTCTAGGTGATATGTATAATTGAAGTTATACTTCAATCCAAATGTTTCAATCAAAGTTTTTAAAAACCTTAATTTTATGCATGTGTCTCTATCTTAGATAATTCTCTTAGGAACTCCATGCAATTGGAATATTTATTGAAAAATATTCATATTAGAATTAGTGATTTTTTTGTTAAGTTTTCTAAAATACAGTGAAAAAAATGTGAGCTTATTGACAACAACCAAAATAACATTTTGATTTTTTAGACATATAGATACCCTAAAAAAATACATACTAATAACCTATCCTCTACACTTATAATTCTTATGTGGATGTCTTGCTAGGTGCACATGTTTAACCTTAACTAACTAACACTTAAGGCAGCAAGACACAAACTAAGTTGAATATTTCTTGTATATTGGATAATAATATATTTTATTTTAGTATTCCAATATCTTGGTCACCCATAGATGACTTGAATAAGGAGAAAAATGTACCTCCTTAAGTAATGTGGTTCTAATGTTGCTAAGGTTGGGGACATATATTTTTCATCTAAATATTAGAAGATCATTGCTCTATAAATGATAACAATCATATTAGTGATATTGATACTCACTTGCAATGGCTTCTTTAACCCTTTTATATCACTCATTTGTAAGAAACTACCCCAAAAACCATTTTTCAAAATTTTTTCTCATTGTAGCCATAAAAATTATGTTCCTTCATCAACTAAGAGTATCAACAAATTTATTTTCCTTACCCTAAATGTACTCAATTTCAAAATCATATTAAAAAATTAGATTTGAGTAATGCATTTATCAAGCATTCAATTTGGGCTCAATAACGATATTCTTGAGTCTCAAGTGATTAATCTTGAACTTGAGTGGTTTTTTTAAAAGGAAATGTCTCCACATTTGTAATGCATGAATAATAGTTACCAAATCTAAGCCATGAGGAAAATATTTCAACTCATAGGCCACAAATTGGACTTGTTACATCAAAACCCCTCCCAAATATTATTTTGAAGCATATGTGATAATTGAGGAGTTAACATTTGGGGAAATAATTTTTAAAACTAGAGTTAAATTTAGCTTCTCCTTAAGGACTTGAAAATCCTTTTCACATTTTTTCAGCCAATCAAATTTCTTTCCATTTGTTTAGATAAGTGATGGGGTTTGTTATCTTAGAAATAATTTCCACAAAATTCCTATAATAGTTATCCAAAGTCATGAAGTTGTGGATATCATAAACATTTTGAGGTGTGGGCCAATTCATGTTTTCTCATATCTTGGATGGATATACCAAAATACCTTATGCTAAAGTGAATGGAAAAGCTAGTGTAATTTTCATTAAAAATAAATACACTTGGATAACCTGCCAAAAAATATTATACTATCAATCGATGCATCACTACCCATGACTGTTGAATGTGCTCCTCTTTTATTCATGAGAAAATTAAAATATATTCCAAGAAGACCAACATAGAGCTATCCAAATATTTTTTGATAATGTTATTATCAAGGTTTATGGATGTTACATGTGTATTTGTGAGACTGGAAGATAATATCATAAACTCATAGTGCCCATAGTGAGTTATAAAATCCATTTTATGAATATAGTCCACATGAATCCTCAATTTTTGATATCTAAATCTTAAATTGATATTTAAAAATATTATTACCCCATGTATATAATCAAATAGATCATCAATTCAAGGAAAAGGATACATGTTAATTTTTTATTTGTTAAGGATTATTTAACCAATTCAAAGGATATACACCTAAAATTTTCCATATCTATCATTTATTAATGATTTCTCTTGTAGGATCATCAACACTTCAATCTCCCTCAGTACATGCCCTAAGGAGTGCACTGAGAAAGGGATGTGGTTAGTTTGTGGTGTTTTACGAGAGATTCTCACATTATATCTTATTATACCTATATATTTATTCATAAAACATTCATACCTACAATAATGTCTCTTTGAAATCCTAAAATCATACAATTTGACTAAGTTTGAAATTAGATAGGGTCCTCCAAAACCTATAATCTACATTATAACTCCTATAGGTCTAAAGCCACTCTCAAACATCCTAATACACACACACATGATCACACACATACACACATATTTATATATTTAAATTTAAATTTAATTATTTATTATATATATATATATACATATACATATAGGCTAATTTAGGTTCTTTTGACTATCTTCCTCTCTCCTTCTGATTAGGTGTTATAGACACCCTATATTTATACTATATTAATTAGGTTGATGTAGTTTGTTTCTTATGTATCCATAAATAAATGGTATCATCCTAACCAATACCATAGACTTATAGTTTTAGGTAATTTATGGGTTTGGATCCATATATAGTACTCACAATTACCATTTATCATAATCCACAATATTTATTTGTTCTACTTGCAGCCACATTTATACCCTTAAATAGTAAAAGTAGTTAGAGGCTAAAGTTTTATTCTTAGAGGTCAAGTATTTCTTAATGTATTTTAATCTCAATAGGATAAGTTAAACCAAAGAGGTACACTTAATCTTTGGATTCCCCATTTAAGGATACATAGGTCTTCATTATAAAACATCCTTTTTAAAGTGACAATTGAGCCAAGGGGAATATTAATGTGATGATTGAGATCCTTTCTACCTTCCATGTCCACTATTTATGAAAAATATTTATGGTGTCATTATTATGCTCAATTTCCCATGGTCAAAGAACCCCATGAGGATATTCCCACTTATGATGATCCCTATGAGGATCCTAATGATGACACCTATAGTGGGATAAAATATCCTTAATATGGTCTTCCCAATCATGATAAACCACCCCTATGAAGATCCATTGAGCATGGTTGAATATCCAAACATAGTATACAATCTTCCCATTTATGATTATCCAACCTTCAACACTTCTAACATGTTTGAAAATCAATATCATAATTTTCCCATATTTGATGATGATTCTTATGATAAATATCAATACCCTAGAATTATATCATACATTACCATTAATGACATTTATAACATTTTTGAAAATCTCCATAATGATTTTCCTATCTCTCACATGATTTATAGATATTTAATCATTTATCACCTTGATGATCCTTATACTTGGGGTGAAGAATAAGATTATCCCATTGATGATTATTATAACACTGACGAAAATACCAATGATGATTTTCTCATTTCTCATATTTATAATGATTTCCCTACCTATCATCCTGATGATCCTTATAACTAGTGTGAAGAAGAATATCCTCTAATTGATGACTATTATAACTAGGACAAAAATTAATTTTTTGATTTTCCCATTTCTAACAAGCCTCACTCTAATTCAATTAATAATGGGGATTATTTCATCAATTCAAACCCATCCTCTATCCCACCCTTAAAAAATTTTAAGTGTAAAAATCATCAAACTTCAACTCAAATTCAAGCTTATCCTATACACCCAACTTATGTCAACCACTCAACTTATGAAAATTTAATTCAAATTCATGTTCCAAATCACATTAAAACTCATGTTGATTCTTATCCCATAGCTTATAGTATTTCTCACATATACCCTACAAGTCCACTTTTAATTTTAAACTCTTTCAAATTATATAAATTTATAGAATCACTTATTTCCAACTATACCAACAATGTCGATACAATTCTATTACACTCAACTCAATTTGACTATATTTTTAAGTATGATACCATTCATATAAAACTAATTATAAAAAATGCATTATCTATGACAAAAAATCTATTGATATAGTTATAAATCAAAATAATGCTACAAATAACCACACAACCATGCTATAGAATGTGCCAATACAGTTAATCCCATTTTCTCCAATTGCACCGGCCATGACCCAGAATGTTGAAATAAAAGTCTCTTAATTTATCCAAATCTAAAAGACATGATGTATAATGTGTCAGTAAATTTTATTATGTCCCACCAACTATATTGGCTAAAACATAGATTATATTGATACAGTCTTAATATATTTCCTATCAATCAAAATACTTCAAAGTAGCCAAACTGTATCAATCATCATCCTCATGTTGTATTAACTATAATGGCCTAGCTGATATAGTTAAAATTAGTTCACACTTACCTAACTATATCAACCAACCTGGTACAACTTAACCTAGTTTTATCAAAACATACTATATTGGCCAAGCCAATACTATACAACATAATTTACTAACACCTCTCAAAGATCCTTACATTGCCCTAGATGCCAGATTCTCTATTTTAACATAGAATTACATAGAATTTGACATCATTACTTGGCATATATATCTTTAGGTTAACTTTAATCTATCTACCTACCATAGTTTCAAGCATCTTTACATGTCTATCCCTTTCTTATGATGCATATTGGGGCATCTTGTGATGCCTATCCTTTTCCTATTCTAGCCTTTAGGGCATCTATTGACACCCACCCTTCCCTTAGTTCACACTATTGTGAAACTTTATGATTCCCATCCTCATTATCTCACCTTGTTGATACCTCATACCTACAATGTGGTAAAAATCAAGAAACTTTCACACCTTATAGATAAACATGTTCGGTATCAATAAACCTTCTGAGATAAATAAGATTGTATTTCACATGTTTTGATTTGATGTTACATTATTTATAACATTTGTTGTTTGTTATTTTGTTTCATGATTATTTATTTTTTCATTGGCATAGTTATTATATTTTTGTGACCATATTTATAGTCAATATTACTTTCCCTTGTGGATATTTGGTATCAACTTCAATTTTTCATGATCCATTGCCTTCCTTGTAGGATACCTTGTTATTTTATTTCATTTTTTATTTCACTTAAATCAACCTTTATTTTATTAGGGTGGATGCTAGGATCTCTAGATAAAGTATATACATAGCTTAAATGAAAGCACAAGTCAAGCAAGTGCACAACATGACTGTAATTTAAATGAAACAAAAAAAACATAAATAATGTAAAATATATTTGGAGAAAATATCCAACATTCCATTAGAAAAGATAAAAACTAATATATGTATATATGGAGAGTGCATGTGTAACTCCTCCATCAAAATCTCCATGAAAAGTGGACAAAGAGAAAATAATAGAACAATAACTCCCATACCTAGAATATTTGATCAAGGGAGTTACTTCCTATTCATCTGATCAAACTGTAACTCAAAATACACTTAAGCAAGCTTATCCATGAAAGCATGAAAAATCAAAGTGAGTCAAAAAAATCCCATAATAAATAAATATGGGAAAATAATAAATGCCTAATCTAACACCTCCCATCAGCATACCTTAGGTGTGTAAAAGATTTGGGTTCTTACAACAAGGCTTAATGAGGTATCCATGTATAAAGAAATATCTAATAAAGTAGATAAAAGGATAAAAATCTTATAAAAAAATTTCCCACTAAAAGAGAGACAAAAATAAGAGGCTAGAATGCCCCTGAGAAGGTGATGATATAATATTCCAAACCTCAATAAGAGCTCCTAAATGAAGATACTTTCTCTCCATGAAAGGTTTGGTTAATATGTCTGATTTGATCTATCATAAAGAAATATATCATATCAATGAGTTGCCCATGAATGAGATCCAATATGAAGTGCATGTGAATTTTTATGTGTTTGATCTGTTGATGCTGGATCGAATTCCTTCAAATCTAAATAGTACTCTATTTATCATAGTATATGACTATAGGAATTTGAAATAGATACCAAAATCTATGAGGATCCCTTGAATCCAGATAGCCTTAACATTGACATCCCCTCTATATTCTACCTTAGTAGATGATAAATCAATAACATTTGTTTTTGACCAACTAGTCAGACCTAAACTACTAGAGAAACTATAACCTAAAGTGGACTTAAAATTCTAAATGTTGCCATCCTAGTCTGAGTCAATATAGAAAATAAATTCAATGTTAATGAAAATTTTGTAATGAATCCAAGATCTATGTATATATTGAATATACTACAAGATGCTCTTAGCTACTTTCCAGTGTAACTCATGGGGTTCCTACATGAATCTAGAGATTAGTCCCACTACATATGATATGTTAGGTCTAGTATGTGTCAAGTAGATAAGGATATCAATAAGTTATTAATACAAGGTATAATTGACCAAAGGTGAAGTAAAATCTACCTTAAGATTAACTCCAGGTAGAAATAAAGTTAGAGTTAGATTACAATCAACCATGTGAAACCAAGCAAGTAGATAGAGAGAAAACTTAGGTAATGAAAAAGTGATTCTTGAGTTAGATCAAGAAATATATATCCCAAATAAGTAATGTAACAATCCCAATTATGTCATGAAAATATGTCCTAAAGAGCCTCTTTCATCATTGTAATTGATGAGGAAGATCTCCTAGTGATCAAAAGATTGTCAACATAAATAACTGAAATAAAAAATGAATCGTCCTACCACATGAGATAAATGTTCATATTTGAATGACACCAAGTGAGTCAAATGAAGTGGGATAAGTGTTAAGTGTATAATGAAAATCATCAAGTTTGTAGGGGGTGAATATAATAATAAAATTTATCTCATGGGGGTGACTGTATTGAACTATACATTGTAAATCAATCCCCTATGTTGTACAAAACTTCTCAAATCTGGTATTGACATACTCACCCCCATTATCTAAAAAGTTTAATGCATTTCTCAAATTATTTCTCTACAAGAACTTTGATGTCTTGAAACTTGTTGAAAGCTTTAGATTTTTGTCTAAGGAAGTGGATACATGTGTACCTTGATAAATCATTAATAAAGGTGAGAACATACTTAGACCTTACAAAAGATAGACTAGGAAATGACCAAAACACATCACTGTATACTAATTCTAATGCCTATGAATCCTTCCAAGATTTGCCTTTGTAAAATTTATCTTTGAGATGCTTCCCAAAGGTATAACCCTCACAAAGACCCTTAGATAAATCAACTCAAGGTAAGCATATGACCATGCCATTTTTTCTAAGTTGTTATAAGTATAATTATTTGAGGTGGCCAAACCACTCATGTCATAATTTAATAAATCCATTTGAATGAGCCAGTAATGTAGTTGGAGAAGAATCGGGTGAAAAATGTGAGAAGTTATATAACTTTGCTTGGTGATCTACCCTTACCACTAATATATAATCATTATGTAACTATTTGATGATAACTAAATCTAGTAAAAAGTCTGCCCTCATGCCTTTATTTATATGAGTGTTTTGGTACACTAATAGGAGATTAGTTAAAAGAGATGGAATACTTAGAACATTATTGAATGTTCCTCCTTTAATTTCAACAAAAACTCTCTCTGAAACTAATACAAAAGTGTCATCACCCAAAGTGATTGAAGGCATGTTCTAAGGATTTAAGGAATAAAAATCAACCCATGAAGAACCCATGTGGTGGGAAATACCTGAGTCAATAACCCATGAAGATTTTGGAGCTACAACTAATACAAGAGCCTTTCCCTTTTATTTCTCTTTTCCATTGACTTTTTCCTTAGAATAATCTTGAGTTGATGAATTCTACTTGATAGTCTCAAGCACATCTATGTTGTTATTTTCTAGAAGATGAGTTAAGTGGTTAATTTATTTCTTCATGCACTTGTGTTGATCATGCTCATTTTTATTGAAATAGGCACACCTAAACTTCTCTTTCTTAGGTTTATCATTGGAAGAGGAGGTTTTACTTATTTTTTTGTAGAGGCCATTCTTTTTCTTGATCCTTATTCTTCTTATACTTAGCTTTATTTGAATACTTAGCTTTCTCATTCCCCAAAAATAGGGCTTGAGGTTTTGAGGACTTCAATGCACCCATATGTATTAACTTGTCTTGCTCCCAAGTCAAGTTAACAATAAAGTCATCTAAATAGGGATTTTTCCATGTAGTGTTTAGAGCACTTTTAGTGGCATGGAAAGTAAAGACAAAGACTAAGTAATCAGGACCTACATTGGAGAGTATATGAAGAATAATTCAGTCCTATTTCTTCTCTATTCTACATTTTTTCAACTACAATATCAAATACTTGAGCTTAGTGAATAAATCCTAAAGGGTGTCAAAGTTTCTAGGACTTAGGCTAATAAGTTAATTTTATAGTTCATGAACTCTCTCACATCTCACTTTTCAAAGAGATTTTACAATATGGTCCACACTTAATTGGGTGTTTTGGAAGGTTCTATATGAAATAGGAGATTAGGAGACACAGAAAGACACAACAACCCATAGGATTCATCACTATGATTGTATAATTTTTTTTTTTGTATCTATAGTGGTTTAGTTTCTAACCCCATTATAATGTGATGTAATCCTTTACTCTTTAAAATTATTTTCATTTTGATTTTCCATTCATGATAGTTACATGGTGTTAGATGATTAATTGAACTTGTATCCATTATGCAAAAAAAAAAAAAAAAAAAACCATTTGTAATGATTTATTTAAAGTTAGTTTTTCTTGTAGAAATAAATTAATTACAATCAATTCATAAGAAGATGAATCATAACACAACACCCCCCTAAAATAAATTTTGATCAAACCCCTTAGTTTTGGCACTTTATAATTTTAACACGATTATAAAGTAGACCTTTCCAATGAAATAAACACATAAAATCATGCACTTTTGAAAAAATGACACTCAAAAGTGAAATGCCTATTAAAAGTAACAACAAAATCAAAATTTCATCATTTAATGGACTATTAATGAGTTTTCACCAAAAAAATAAAATCTGTTTTGACTAAATAAGTTTTAGCTAATTTACAAAGGTGGGAATTGAACCAAAAACTTTTCCACTGACAATGTTATACATTTATCAATATTATTATGCATTACTTGTGAATTAAAATAAAAATAGCCTATTTGAGCTTATTTTAAATCAATATATTTAAAAAGGTGATTTAATATGCAAGATTTTAAAATTTTTAATGCAAACTTTGAATTGACTTAGTTTGTTTTGGAAGAAACTTTCAAGTTTGTTGAAATTATAGGAGTTATTTGTGCTACTGATTGAATAAATTATGCATTATTTTCATGCATTAGATGAGATTGAAGGAATTATAGGTTTACATGCTTCAACAAGGGTCATCATGAGGTTAAATAGCCTATAGGTGGGCTGATAGGAGCTCTAAGGCCGATTCAGATTTGAGAAGCTTTAAACATGGGTCAAATAGAGAAGGAGAGCTACATGGATGGTGTATAAGACAAATAGGATCATGGCAATTAATGGAGATGGAGCTCAGACTCTCTAAAATGCTTGAATGACTTGTTAAAAAACATGATTTCACTTCAAAAATTGAGATCCAATGTTTCCATGGAAATTTGAACACCAAACACAATAAAATAAATATTTCAAAATCACTGACAATAAAAAAAAATGGAAATTCATATACCATAATGACATTTTGATACCATATCAGTGTGGATGCTAGGATATCTGGATCAAACAAATACATATATTCAATGAAATCATAAGTGAAATAAGTGCATGACATGGATGCAAATTGAATGAAATAAAAACATGAGAATAATGCAAAAGAGATTTAGAGTAAATATCCAACACTCCATTCAAAAATTTCACAATTGAGATATGCACATATAGGGAGTGCATGTGTAAATCCTCCCTAAAAAAATACAAGAAATGTGGTAAAAGAGACAAGAATAGAAGAGTAACTCCCATACCTATAATAGTTGGTCAAGGGAGTTACTTCTTATTCATCTGGTTAAACTATAACTCCAAGTACACCTGAGCAAGCTTATCTATGAAAGTAGGAAAACTCCATGTGAGGGGAAAAACCATAATATATATGCAAAAATAATAAACCACTACTCTAGAAAAATTTAACTGTGGACCTTTTGTAGCACCTTTAGGTTTTAATACCCCATTTCCTTCCTTATGGGATGCCTTGGTATTTTAATTTCATATAAGTTTATTTTTGGCCTTTATTTTCTTTATGGTTATTTGGTATCTTTTTTTTCCCACTCTTTTAGGATGATTTATGCTATAAATTCTTGTGCTAGATCATTTTTAGGCTTGTATGGCTTCTCTAGTGGCATCATTACCATATTAAATAGCATTTACCTCCTTAGAGTTTTTATTTTATATAATTTGACTTACATTCTAATGTACTTTTAGATATTTTATATTTATTTAGTCACTTCTGAAGCAAAACACTTTATTCTTATGGCTAGCTACTAGTATATCCTCATTATATCACCCTTTTTCACATGGATATATTTTTGATGATCACTATCTTATATTTTAATTTTAGTTGAGGAACACTTGGGCCATTTTCAAGATTGAAATTTTCTATGGTGCAAGTTTATGAGTCTTTATCCATCATGATATTTAAATTCTCCCCTTTCATGACTAGGTGTAAGATCTCTTTTGACAATCATGTTTACTACCCATAGTTGGTCTTCCAAATTGACATAAAAGAGGAAAATAAAAACAAAACAAAAGATTCAAAATACATATCTTAAAAAAATGCTATGTTAAAATTAATATCACCCTAAAGACACGATCTTAGTTTTTTGGCACACCCCTTAGCCTAATCAAAGCTCAAACTCTATAGTCAGTGTTATGATAGAGTTGCGGCCTATAGGGGTATGTTAGGCTAGCATAATTGGGTAAGAGGTCTTACATTTATCTATAGTACATTCTATTACTACCTGATTTCTCTTATAAGTACCCAATCTTCACAGTAAAACAACTCTATAAGGGGTCGTAAGGAATGGGGAACACATTGTGGGAAGGTAGGACCCCTTTTAATTTTCATGAATTTAGACCTTATGGGATGATATTTATACTTTAATTGATAACCAAAGCTTATGATTTCTTGGTGGGATTATCTTGGTGTTGGAGACTTAGGCTGCATCCTAGCTCAAAATAAAAGTGTTCAAGTTCTGCTTTCGAACCTAGTCTAACATAGAAATGACCCTAGGCTGTGGGTTACCTATGTTTAGGTTAGAAATCTATGGTTTTTAATGAGGCTAGATCCTTATATATGATAATTTGGACCTATTTTTCTAAGACCTAAACAAGTTGTGGTGAAAAGAGTCAAGAGATTTCATAAAGTAAAACCTATTCTCACATGTGGTGATGCACCAAAGTTCAAAGATCCACTCTCAAGATTGAACTCATTAACACACTAATGGTATATAAATAGGACTAATCCAATGCTTACTATATCTTCTAGGCAATATTAATTCACATAGAGGTCAATTTGACCAACTAAGGCTAGGGTTCAATGAAGATAAGGTCTAATTGAAGGCACTTATAACCAACAATCCACCTTATACCTGAGACATCAAATCTATGGCACACTATATGACCTACAGGGAAAATTTATTAGTATTTAGGTTGAACTCAAACCTAAAAATGGAAGATTAGACCACTTTTACATATCAAACATGCACAAAATACTAAAAATAGATGAAAAACACTACAAATGCCTTTCTCATTACTCTAAGAGGTGAAAAATATAATTTTGGTAGAGTCTAGTCATACTAGCCTAAGGGATGTTCATCAATAGCTCCAAGGCTATATTTATAGAAGAAAGGGAAGCAAGAAAAAGAGATTTTGGTGATAAAAATAGAATCAATGAGATCAATTCCATTTTAACCATAGTTATAACTTTCTTTGCATTTATGCTCATTTAAGATTCTTAATTGATCCAAGTCACTTCAAACCATTGCACAGTTACATTATTCCCTCATTGATGATCCCTTAGGTTGTAACAATGGGATCAAGTTATTTTGAGCTGAGTTTTGGCATTTATGTAATTACAATAATTAGATCAATCTATTAAAGTTTTGTCTTGGTGCTAACTGATCTTCACTAGTTTATCATGGTATGCAAGAGTGGAGAGAAGGGTCACTTTCATGAAGCTGGTTATCATGATGAAGCTATTAAAGTCTACATGTCTACCTTATTGGTGTCCTTAAAAATGTTATATTTGGTTCAAACTAGACCATTCTTGAACTCAAATCCATGCTTTTTCTTATTTTTGTCAAAAGTTGCTCCTTTGACTTCCAATAGGAAATATTTTTAGGTTTGACTTTGTCCATCAAACATCAAATCAGACCAATTAGATTGCTCCAAACTATCTTATTCCTATTGGTCCCATAGATCCCTATTATCAAATCCTTAAATTTTTGACCTCTTACACACCATAGATCTACTTGGTATGATTGAACATGGGCCACCAATTTCTTTCAACCTAAAATCCTTTAACACATTGACTTGAGCTTGCACCATTGGATCAAGTTGTATGAATGAATGTGGGCCTTTGATTTGCCTAGACCCACTTTCCTATTAGGTGCCACAAACCATTAGATAATTGATACAATTGAATTCCAACCATTTATCTTTAGATTATTTGAATCCAAATGGATATCTATTGTGTCTTAAAATTAATGTATGTACACTTGTTATTTGACATCCATGTGACTATCATTGATGTCCACATGATCGTCAATATTTGAACCCCCATGGATAATTGTTGAGATTTATTTTGACATTCACATGACCATCAATAACACCTATATAACCATCAATGGTGTTTGTGTGACCGCCACACTTTGGATACCAAATAGTTAATTTTTAAGCTTAAACTTGATGTCTGCATGCACGTCCCATTCTGCAAGTTAATCTTTGAAGGCTTAGATCTTGAGATAAAAATCTCATCAAGACATGAATTTTATAGAGGAAGATCTTGGGACTGATAAAATTGATTCCATGTGATCCTTTGACCCTATGAGGCTTTTTAAACATGATTATAAAATGCACAAGTAAGCTAACCCATCCATTTCTACATAATGTCTTGGTGATTGTTTGGTTACTCAAGCTTATTATAGTGATTTTATTTTGAACAAGGAAACTATGGGGAATCAAAGTAACGAAAAACATAACTCATTAGCATGCTTAAGATGGTAAGGGTAAAAATTTGGGCTTTTGAGGCCAAAATGTTAACATTCTTGGTAAATCAAAGGGGTTGACCAATCAACTGGTCAAAAGAACTCACCAAATTTTATGTGACATGGAAAATTGAAGCATAATTTTTTTAACTTAATGACTCTTTTTACTAGAAAACCAACTCTTTTGGGCTTTGAGATACATTTGTTTACTATGACATAACAAGACTAAAGGGAAACTACAACTAAACTAGAAATTAATGACAACTAATCTAAGGAAAACATGAAAATAATGAAAGGGAAGAAAATTGATGCTTGTTTTACTCAATTATTAAAACAAAGCAAACCTAGAAAAAATAACCTGAATTAACAAGCTTTCGTTTATGATCAAATGGAAAATGATTTGGTCTACCATAGAACCTTGAAATGTATCTACCATCTCTTGATAGCTCTCTTCTATAGCTAAAAGCAATTAGATGCTCATATCTTCTTAATAATGTAGTTGGGATTGCAACCTCCATTCTCAAGTACATTGATTGAAGGTATGGATCAAAGACCCAATCATCTTGCTCCCAGATTCATGTAATTTATAAGAACATCTTCAATTCTTATTATTTTATAAATTGTTGATCATGATCTGTAGACTAGCTTAGTGTATCTCATTTGTCATATCTTCAAGGTTGTCATCTAAGAGAGATGGATATGATTTTGTGACTTATTGAGGCCATTTGTGTTCATAGTAAACTTCCAAAAGTAGACAAACATTTGAAGATGATGATAGAGGTTTATAACCATGCTTGAGATGCTCAAACATGTTGTCTCTTGAGAAAACAACTACTTCTTGCTTGATGATATCACTCTCTCATCTTAAAATGGACCACATTCAAGTAAAGAATAAATTGAATGGAAGATGTCAAATAAATCTAAATATTTGTTCTCATGAAACTAAAATGCAATAGAAACTTATTCATTGTGATCATAAGGTTGTAAATTATCTTTTGGTATCTCAACTTATTCTTCATGATGGATGGTAGTATTATGTGATCAATAAACTCATGGAAAACACCTTCAAATTGTATAACTAGATTGTCTTCTTCTTGAATTTCATCCTCTACCTTTAGATGATATCCCATCTTAGTAGTAACCTCTTTGACCTCACTTTATTATATAACTTGTATGACTGGATCAATCCCTTCATTGACACTAAGTGTGTCTATGATGATGTCCTTATTATGTTCATGTAATACTCTTTCATCTTCATTTACCTTAGCTATAACTTCCTCAATTATTTCAAAAAGGATATGCTCCTTCTCCAAGATAGGAAAAGTGAATCCATAAAAGTATTCAATAAGATGAGATAGATCCAAAGGTTGTGTCATATATACCTGATTTTGCTCATGGAGCTACTCTTCTTGTATCACTATCACTTCCTCTCTTTGCTATACCATTTCTTGAATGGCTTTCCATGAAGGAAAGGATTTGGGATTTTGAGGAGGAAGGGGTGAAGGCTGAGTCTCTAGTATTAAATGTATTGTGAATTTAGTCATGATTGGGATAATTTCTTGCTGAGATGGACTTGGAATCCAAGGATATAGATATGGGCTAGTAGAATGTATTAACCTTTAAGATTGAGATTGGTTATCTAATAGCTCTTGTTTGTACATTAATATCTCTTCAAAAATAATTTATCTTACCCTCTTCATTTTATCTAATTCATCATGAAAATTTAGAGAGTTTTGGAAGGGTGGTTGATCTTGGAATGGGTAAGGCTCATATGGATGAGGATGAGATGTATATGGATCATTGTTATATGATTAGTATGAGATTTAATACTATTAATAAGGATCTATATACTCTTCATATAGATGATATGGGTCAGAAGAGGGATAATATGGGTCATGAGGATCATATTAGAAATGCTAAAAGGGAGAATAATGATGAAATTCTTCTCTGTAGGCTATCATAGCCTAGAAAATCATGAAGATAAATCAAAGTATGAACAATAATGCACCTTTTACTTTGATATAAGGGATAGAGGAGTACTAAAAATTGGATTTTAAGATGAATGTGATAAAAAAATATACTCTAATAGTTGAACTTGTGTCCCACCTAGCATGCCAAAAATGTTAGTACAATTAGGCTGCACCCTGGCTAAAAATAGAAGTGTTCAAGTTTTGCTTTCAAACCTAGTCCAACATGGAAATAACCCTTATATATGGGTTACCTATGTTTGGGTCAGACCTCTAGGGTTTTTAATGAGGATAAGTCCTTAGATATGATAATTTGGACCTCTCTTTCTAAAACCTAAACAATTTGGGGTGAAAAGAGTCAAGAGATTGCAAAAAGTAAAACCTATTCTAACATGGCACTGAAGTTCAAAGATCCAATCTCAAGATTGAAATCATTAGCACACTAATGGGCAATAAATAGTACTAATTTAATGTTTACTACTACTTCCAAGTAACATTAATTCACATAGAGGTTAATTTGACCAACTAAGGGTGGGAGGCAATGAAGACAAGGCCTGATTGAAGGCACTTATAACCAATAATCTACCCTACTACTTCCAAGTAACATACATGACCTATAGGGAAAATTTGTTAGTATTTATGTTGAAATTAGACCTAAAAAGGGAATATTGGACCAATTTTTCATATCAAACATGTAAAAAATACTAAACATAGATGACAAACACTGCAATTGCCTTTCTCCTTACTCTAAGAGGTGTAGAATATAATTTATGGCAGAGTTTAGTCATACTAGCCTGAGGCATGTTCATCAATAGCTCAAAGGCTATATTTATAGAATAAAGGGAAGAAAGAGAGAGATATTGAGGTGATAAAAAATAATCAATGAGATTAATTCCATTTGAACCACAGTTACAACTGCCTCTACATTTATGCTCATTCAAGCTTCTTGATTAATCCAAGTCACTTCAAATCATTGCATAGTTACATTATTCCCTCATTGATGCTCCTTTATGGTTACAAAAATAGGATCAAGTTATTCTAATATGAGTTCTAGAATTAATGTAGTTACAATAATTAGATCAATCTATTAGAGTTTTATCCTAGTGCTAACTTCTCTTCACTAGTTCATTATGGCATGCAAGAGTGGAGAGAAGGGTCACTTTCATGCATCTAGTTATGGTGATTAATCCATTGAAGTATACGTGTCTACCTTGTTATAATACTTTGAAATGTTAGCTCTGGTTCAAACTAGACCATGCTTGAACTCAACTTCATGATTTTGCTTATTTTGGTCAAAATTTGCTCCTTTGACTTCCAATAGGAAAGCTTCCTGGGTTTGACTTTAGCCATCAAATATTGACTTGGACCAATCATATTGATCTAAAATGTATTATTCTTATTGGTCATATGGATCCCTGCTATTAGATCCTTCAATTTTTAACCTCCTATCATACATAGATCTGCTTGGTATGAATGAACATAGGCCATTGATTTTCTTCCACCTAAGATCTTTTGACATGTTGACTTGAGCTCACATTGTTGGATCAAGATGTATGAATGAATGTGAGCATTTGATTTACCTGAACCTAATTTCCTATTAGGTATCATGTACCATTGGATCTTTATTATGATTGAATGTCAAACATTGATATTTGGATTATTTGAATCCAAATAGCTATCTATCATGGCTTAAAATTGACATCTACATGCCCATCATTTGACATCTGCATGACTATCATTGATGTTTGTGTGATTGTTAATATTTGAACCCCCATGGATAATTACCAAGATTTATTTTGATATCTACATGACCATTGATGACATATATGTGACCATCAATGATGTCCATGTGACCATCACAATTTGAATACTAAATGGTTAATTACTAAGCTTAAACTTGATGTTTACATGCACGTCTCATTTTGCAAGTTAATCTTTGAAGGCTTAGATCTTGAGATAGAAATCTCATCAAGACATGAATTTTGTAGCGTATGATCTTGGCACCAAGAAAATTGATTCCATGTGATCCTTTATTTATGTGAGGATTTTTTAGCATACTTTTCAAATTCACAAGTAAGTTGACCCATCCATTTTTGCATGATGTCCTGGTGACAATCTGGTTGCTCAAGCTTATGCTAGTCATTTTCCTTTGAAAAAGGACACTATGGGGCATTAGAGTAAGCCAAAAAAAATTTCATCTACATGCTTAATATAGTAAGGGTCAACATTTTAGATTGTGAGGCCATAATGTTAACACTTGGTCCTTCATGTATAAAACTCTTAGTCTTTTCCACTTATAGTGAATTATTCTTACTAAGGATTTGTACATCAACCTTATGGCTTTTTGTTTCACTATATCTCCATTTTACCTTTCCCAATACCCCCTTGATGGATATTGATGTTATTTATGATGTACCTATTCATCATTTCACTATTTTATATTTATTTAATTCATTTATGACTCTTAGCTTTCATTTATGACACCTCATTATTTTTTAGTTTGTGAGTTGAAAGACCTTAGAAAATACACCCTAGCCTTCCTCATAAATGACCATCATATTTAATATTCATACCATCTATGTTAATCATATTTATTTCTCTATATGGCCATGCATTTATTCATTAGGCTTTAGCACAAGCATTGATTTTCAATTTTCACTCCTTAGTGTCTTTGCTTTTATTTTATTATACACCCTCATTTGATTTTAATTTTCATTGTCTTACATTGGATGTTTTTATAGTAATTTAAAATATTTAAATCCCATTTATTTGATTTAATTTTCACTTATCTTGTATTGGATGTTGTTATAATCATATTACATTATTTTGATCCCCTTTTTTTGACTTATGTTTTCACTTGTCTTACATTGGATGGCTTTACTGTCATTTCCTACACATCTTTTGTTTGTCAATTTTTATATCTACTTGTTTAAGATGTCATTTTCTATGTTTTGTTTTTGTTTCTTTTTAATGATGCATATTCTCATAATTTTTATAAAATAATGGAACATACACCATACATTACATCATCACATTCTAATGACCCAACTTTGAAAATTTCCTTTTTTCTTAATTTTTTTCCTATACATTCCATGTTTGCTCATATATTTGATTTCATAAGTACCTTTGATGAGCCAAAATAAGCCTTAGGATCCTAGTGAAGTAAATAATTTTATGGAAT
The DNA here is from genome assembly GCA_037957365.1 of Torreya grandis. Lineage (NCBI taxonomy): Eukaryota > Viridiplantae > Streptophyta > Pinopsida > Cupressales > Taxaceae > Torreya > Torreya grandis. The sequence continues at coordinate 473,923 of JARHVA010008157.1, forward strand.
TAATGATTTTTTTTTTGAATTTGGAATTTTCTCTCATTTTTAAGTTCTAGATGTTAAGATTATGTAATGAAATTACTTCAAAAAAAAAAGTGGAATAATAGAAATATATCAAAATAGGGCTAAAATATAAAGGATACATGAATAAATGATGATCCACTTCGAGGGAGAAACCTCCACAAGCATATAATAAGAATAAATTATAAATATGATGAGCTAGGTAAGCCACACTCATTTGTATATATAAACCTAGCTAGGTAGGGTCATACCCATTTATCTCACCCCTTTATTTTAAGTAAGTTAGCCTAAATAAATTAATATCTAATGAATGGAAAGATAAATTATGAGTGTTCTATAGGTCATCCCATACATATCCCTAGGCACACTATAAGTTAAGGGCATAAGATGTTGAATAACTATGGATGTTGATATAGAAATGATTCATCATCCCATGTTGCATCCTCACTGGTCAAATTCTTCCACTTGATAAATTAATCCTTAATCTCACTTATTCTTAACCTTTTAGTGCATGATTGAAGGATATTTTTAGGTTCCATAATTATTTTTAATTACTCATCTAGTTTAGGTAACTCAATGTCTGCAGAAGGTATTTTTCTAATTACATTATTTAAGAAATAAACATGAAATACTAGATGTAAGAGAGTATATTTGTGTAGATCTATCTTGTATGTGACACTACCAATTTTTTGTAGGATCAAATAAGGGCCATAATACCTAGGAGAGAGTTTGTAATATTTTTTCTTTTATTATGCAGATTATTTATAACTAAGTAATAATAAATTGCATGTTGGTTTAGTACGCTTAGAATCTATGTTTTCACCAAATGACCCATCATAAATCTCTAAAATATAAGATCCATCAAGAAGTATCATAGGTGAAATCACTTTCATAAATTTAAGCACTAAATAAGATCTTAATTATGTTTATTTGGAAATTCATGTAACTAAAAATGAAAAAAGTCAAGTTTATTAAATTTTTTAAGGAATTTATTGATATCTTTGCATGGTCTTACAAGGATCTTAAGGGTTATGATACCAGTATTATTAAACATGATATTCTTATTAAACTTGGCATAAAACCTATCAGACAAAATAATGAAGAATCAACCATTTGTTAGAGGACACCATTAACAAGGAGTTAGATAAAATGATTGATGTTGGTGTCATTTTTATTGTAACATATTTTGAATGGGTAGCTAATCTAATACCATTCAGGAATAAAAATGGTGATATTAGACTTTGTGTAAATTTTAAAGATTTAAATAAAGTAAGTGTAAAAGATAACTTTTCTTTACCTAGCATAGATCAAATTTTACAATAGGTTGTAGGATCTGAAATTATGTCTTTATTAGATGGATTTTTAGGTTATAATAATTTTTTTGTAAATCTTGATGATAGGTATAAAACTAATTTCACTACTCATAGAGGTAATTTTGCTTATAATTAAATGCCTTTTGATTTGATGAATGCAGGAGCCACTTTTCAAAGGGCTATGAATGTTTCTTTTGATGATTTGATAGGCGTTGTCATTCAAGTTTATTTAGATGATCTCACCATTCATTCCAAACAAATAAAGAAACATTTAGATAATCTTTATGAAGTATTCATAAGATATAGAAAGTTTGGTATTTATTTAAATCCAAAGAAATCTACTTTTGGTGTAACTAAATGTAAATTATTAGGACACATAGTATTTAAAGAAGGTATTTCTATTGACCTTGAACATGTAAAAGATATAAAAGGAACTACCTCCTCTAAATGATCAATCAAGTTTAAGATATTTCTTTGGCAAGAATAATTTTGTCAAAAAATTTATTTTTGATTTTGCTAACAAATCTAATCCTCTACAATTGCTGCTTAAGAAAGATAAAATATACATCTGGGATGAAAATGTTGAGTTAGCTTTTAATTCTATCAAAAATGCAATTTCAAGTGCTCCTATCCTTGCTAAGCCTTATTTAAAGAAAGCATTTATCATCTACATAATGCTACTTAAAAAGCTATAAGAGCTATAATAACTCAAGAGTTTGGAAATAATGAAGAGAAACCTATCAGTTATATGAACCAAGTCTTAAAAGATGCAGAAACTAGGTACCCTCTTATTGAGAAATTTGTTTTCTCATTTATTTTTTCTTTAATTAAGTTTTGATATTTGCAAATGAGAAACAAGGTTTTTGTGCAATCTAATATACCTATTTTATCATATCTTTTAAAATAGCCAACTATTTAAATTATTCCCTATTTTATTCTAAGTGGATCTTGCATATTCAAGAATTTGAAACTTCAAAAACTATTAAAGGAAATTAACTAGCAAAGCACTTATCTCAGAATGATGCCTTAGATATTAATGTCCTAGTTCTATCAGTTGATGAAAATTTAAATCCAAAACCACACTTAAAAACTATGATAATTGCTAATTTTTTTTAAAAATTTTAAGTTTGAACATGAAATGAATGATTGGAACTATTTATTGGCTAAAGATGACTGGTATCATGATTTTCTTTATTATTTTCAAAATCAATTTTGTTCTAAGAACTTAAATGAGAAAGAAAGACATTCCTTAAGGTTAAATGAATTAGATTTTTGTTTATTAGAAAACTTTCTATTTTATTGTAATCATGATGGTGTATTATTAATATGTCTTACTCATAATCAAAATCAAAAAGTTCTTAAGGGTTGTAATGAAGGAAATTATGGTGGACACTATGCTGCAAAAACAATAGCTTATAAGATTTTAAGGGTTGGTTATTATTGGCCTACCTTATTCAAGATGCTTATAAGTTAGTTCATTCTTGTACACCTTGAAACTATTTTTTGGAAGGGGTAAAATACATGCTGTAGTCATGTAAAATATAAAATATAAAATTGGATAATTTAAGCATGATTAATGACACCCAATCCATAGGTCTTCCTACTTACTTTCACAAACCTTCTAGACTATTCTTTCTTTGATTCCCAATCATCCACAACCTTTTGGATGTAACCTTTATAGAACAAATAGCTCTTTCAAGCCTAGATCCATCCCTCCAGGTCTCATTCTATCTAGACAATAATGTCCAACTTGGATAGGAACACTGAAACCTAAGGTGTACTAATTTTGGTGCTGTTGTTCAAGTGTAAAATTGGTCCTAATAGTTAGATTCTTTTGGATCCTTATCCTTTTTCTTGTTGGCCTAACATGAATTCATTTAAACCATGATAATTAATTTCCTTATAAAATTCCATTCAAAGTCCATTTGGAAGGGTTGGTACTCATTTACAAAAAATAAGCAAGAATACAAGCAAGTACACTCAAGCACTCTTCCCTATTATCTGCATACAACCTTCCAAGATCATTTCAATCTTATTCAAGCATTTTCACCACTCTCTAACCATTTGAAGTACATTCAATTTTGCATCTAATTGCATTTATTATATTGCACCAATCACTTCAATGAGAGAACTACATTAGCTTGATCCCTCCTTAAAGTATTGGTATGTAGGCAACGTGCCCACACATAGGGTGTGAAATGTGTCCAATGTATCCTTTACACACTAACCCCTTCTCTATCTTTTCCAAGTTTCCATTCAAGTTTAGGCACAAAGTGTTCATAGAGATTTGAAGATTAAAAATAAATACAGAATGAGCTCTTCAAGCTTACATGCTTTGATATTTCATTGACAGGGTAACATAGGCCTGTCGAATAGAACCTAGGAAGCTCAGACCACCTTGATAATAGTGCCAAAAAAATACTACAACATAAAAAAATAGGGTGTCCCACTTTTGACACTCCTATTCAATCCAAAAATGAACTTTAGAATCTAATTTTTGATAGTTTATTAGACTTGCTCCTCCAGTATTAGACCCTATCTCAGTCTGGATCATTTAGAATAAGCTAAGTTAAATTTCTCTTATTTATTACTATATTTAAAAAAGGCAAAAATACAAATCTATTTACATAAATTAGTACCTTAATTCCTACATGCCATTTACTGATTTACTTTTCTCATAATTATTTATTTAATGAGGAATAAAACCTCATTATTTTGAAAACAATAAAATATTTGGTGAACCCGACTTACTTCAAATTTTTCACAAAAACCCTATAAACCCTAGGAAAAATTATTTATGATTTTTTTCCATAATTTCCTAATGTTTCCTACATTTAAAAATAAAAAATATACAATTTAATTAAAAAAATATCACATATTTTGTTAAAACCCTAGTTTGCACATACTAGGTCCTTGCATACAAACACATTCCAAACACTAGGAAAAATATATTGATAATCTTAGAAATATTTTTTATTTTTTACTAATTTTTTCAATAAAAATTTTACAATTTTTTTTATAAATTCAGCAAAATTTTATAATTATCATACGAATTTTAAAAATTCATTCTATAATCTCTAGTTGCATCAAATAAACTCCCAGTTACTTTCTAGTACTTTTCAAATCATTTTCTAAAGTTTTTTTTACATATGAAACACAAAAAATAAATTTCAAATTCAAAAATTCATAGTATTTTTCATAAATATTTTGAAAAAATCCTTAGTTGGATGTAGTAGCACCTATTGGCTTCTTGAGGTATTAGCTTACATGTTTGGGAGATCTGTAGCCTTTTTTCACAGATTCTAATTAACTATTTTTAGGACTTTACATTTCTTATATTCAATACTTTCTTTTTCTAGCATATTGACTATTAAAAATTATTGTAAAAAATTCAAACACATTATAAATTATTTTCATACTTTCAAAATGGCCTAATATACCAGTTTTGATGAAACTGATAAAAGAGAACTTCAAGAACCCTTAATAAAACATCTGAATATGCAAGATGACATGCTTAGAATTCTATAAGAGGAACAAAAAAAATTAACAATGGCTAATATTCTCAAACCACAAAGCCACCAATTGAAAATGACACTATGGGGGTAACTATTTCTCAACAACCCCCTATAACAACCCATCTTTCTTCTATGCCATCAACTACAACTAGTACATCCCTATCTCCTGATGTGACAACCCTTGTATAAGAGATAAGATCTCTTCAATTCAAGGTGCGACATCTTGAGCAAGGTACCACTATACCTACGTAGGCTTTGGATTATTTTTCTTTTCTACATACACCATTGGCATGTCATATTGCTTTTACACCCTTGCCATAAGGTTTTATTCAACCCAAGCTTACTCTTTCTGATGGAAAGGGTGATCTAGAGACACACTTAAGAGCTTTTCACATATCATGTTTGGATTATGTACCCAATGATTAGCTACTTACCAAACTATTTCTATGGAGTCTAAAGGATTGTGATTTACAATGGTTTCATAGTCTATTAAATCAGTCAGTCATGACATTCAATCTTTTAGTAGACATGTTCATATCACATTTCAGTATCAAAATTGGTGATAAGGTTTCATATGTTCCGATTGCTAAATAGAAATAATGACCAAATGAGCATCTCACAGACTATGTTCTTTGATATAAGGCCATCTTGGCTAAGATGACTAGTACCATGGTAGATCAGGAGTTATAGGACCTCTTTAAATATAGTCTTCTACCAACACTTCATGAATCAATCATGTTCAAGTGATTCTCTTCCTTCACTGAAATGTGTTATACACTAAAAGAATGAGAAGTCAAGCTAATTTTAATGGGCAAACTTAAGTACTCAAGTATCTCAAACACAAAAAATAGGAGTAACATAAAAGTCCCATACAAGGTCAAAATCATTGACAATAAGAATCAAAATCAACCAACAATCATTGTGGCTTTAGATCCCCCTCAATGTGTGGTTTTATCAACACCTCCTCATCATGCATTTACCAATATACTAGTTTATTCAACTAGAGTTTCAAGTATCTCAAACACAAAAAAACAAGAGTAACATAAAAGTCCCATACAAGGTCAAAATCATTGACAATAAGAATCAAAATCAACCAACAATCATTGTGGCTTTAGATCCCCCTCAATGTGTGGTTTTATCAACACCTCCTCATCATGCATTTACCAATCTACTAGTTTATTCAACTAGGGTTTTACAATAATTATTGAAATATAACATCATCACTCTCCCTCCTATTTAGGAAGTTGACCCAAGGAAGCCTCTTCTATAGGGATATGATCAACATCTATTTTCTGATTTTCACAAGGCACCAGGCCACATAACAAATTGATGCATCAGTTTGAGACATAAGATACAAGACTTGATAGACAATAATACACTTGATCTAGGAACTTTAGTTGAGATTAGAAAATAAAAGATAACATAATATAAAGCTTTAAAAATATTCTTAGATCCATTTCCACAACATTCTAAATAGGAGAAATAGGACACCTTAGGGGTTCACTGTACATACCATGCACATCTTCCACTAGTTACATACCAGGTACCTTCAATTGAAGAACATACTTTAAGAGGTATTATAGGTGTGTATGAGTCTAAATTTATATCTAGACATTTGATTTCTTTTTTATATGAAGAGAACATGGAGGATAATACAAGTTATAATGCACTTTTTATCACATATTCATAATCAACCTATTCATAGTGTGCTTGTTAACAATGGTTCTAGACTTAATATGTGCACCTTGACACTAATAAATCATTTGAGTTATTTAGAGAAGGATATCACTTTGATAGACATAGTTATCAGTGGTTATAGTGTGCATATATAGAGTTAGGTGAGATAGTACTTCCACTACAAGTTGGTCCTACATATTTGGCAACACCATTCACTATAGTTTCTGTGCAGGAGTTTTTGACATATTACTTGGTCAATCATGGATTTTAAAAATCAAAGTAGTACCTTCTAAAATTCATAAATGCATAAAATTCATTCACATTAATTAGGTTATTACAATCATTGGAGTTCCTTATGAGTCACCACTCCCCACTTTAGAGCCATCTACTAGCTTACAAACACTAGCTCCAGCTCTTCCACCTATTTTAGTTTATACTCTAGTTTTAGTTCCATTTCCACTTCGGATCCAACCATAGTTATGGCATCCATTGATAGTACAAAGGGTTCACACACCTCCATAATTTTAGGATTCTAGACATCTTCTAGCTATAGTGTTCACACCCAAATCAGTAACATTAAGGTCTCATGTAGTTACATAAAGAACACTTATTCAAAGCGCTTCTTCTACTACCAGATGGGTTCCTAAGAGTTCTATAGTTGCATCAACTTCTTAGATTTATAGGGGGACCCCACATTCAATTTCTACTTCAAAGATTTCAAAGTAGTTATAACGTATATAGATTTCAATTTTACAATCTCAGACATTCAATCATGCCTCATGATCATGCACAATTATAGGACACCATGACAAGGAGTCTCATCTAAGACTCATCGATTAGTATCATTTATTCCTATTTTTACCTATACATAGCTTATATAAAAATACAAAAACATTCAAATATATCAAAAATACCAAAAATATTTCAATTATATGCATCATCCATTCTTTTTATTACTATTATCATGCTAGGACTTACATTTACTATTTCATGCTATTGTATGTCAATTTTTATACATTACCATGCTTCACTTGATTTTATTTGAGTGTGCGCAATGACATCCAACTACTTGATTTATTCACTCTACCCATTGAAGGGGCATTCCTACTTCTACATTAAAGACACACATAGATATACCTACCCTTTGGGGGCATATTTTACATGACTACACCATCCAAGTTATGTCATTCCTACACTACACACTATGAGTTATCATGCTGATGTACATTTCTTTCTAGATTACATAGATTACTATATCAAAATTTCACTATTATCTAGCACTTATGTATTTCTTAGCATATACCTAGTTTTGTACTACACATGTTTTACATACTTTTAGATTTGTTTGTATTAGTTATATATGATTCTACCTTTTCAGTTATGACATGATTTCTCCTCTTGCTTAGCATAGCTTGTGTGATTGCATTTCCAATTTTTGTTTGTCTCCTATTTTTTCCCTAGGACATTTTATAATGTCCTTTGATTATATTTATGTGTGTTCCTTAGACATTTGCCAATGTCCTTTACTTGTACTCTTCCATGTGCCTATGGCCCCTGTACCAACTTGGCTTGTTTCACTTATATGTGTATGTGTCATTTGAACATGCATTCTATGATTGCTTTGAGGTTTGAGTGACATATGCCCATGTCCCTTGTTTGCATGGGCCCCTAGCCATCCCTGTATGCTTCTTACTTATTGCTTGATTGCTTGATTACTTGTTTTTATTCTCAATGTGTGAAATACCATGATACACATCATGCATTTCCCTTGCTTTCTTGGATGCCATGATGAACATCATGATCCATCCCTCTAAATAACAACTAACAACTAACATCTAAATATTTTTAGTTCTAGTTTAGTACTTCATACATGATTTTACATTGTTATATCTATCTAAGAATACCCCTATTGATCTAACAATCTCTCAATAAAGACATTGCTATATCTAAAGATATCATTCCAAATATCATTGCTATATCATGTATCTATGCAACATAACACACTCGTAGGACTCTTTTCTTTTGTGGACAGTCATTGTAAGTTCATCATTCCTACCCTCAAAAGAAGGGATAACAAATAAGGGTTTTATCATAAAGATCAAAGATTCTAATAGTCAAAATAGTAGCATTCAGATCACCCAGTTCATAATCCAGAGGTCAAACTAGTTATAATACAGTAGGAAAATAGTGATAGTTCTAGATCAGTAACCAATTTTAGCATAGGAAAATAGTGCCCAAAATAGAAAATAGCATCAAACATAGGGGTATCCTCATTTTGGTGCTCTTGTCTAGGAATAAAAACACTTAGGTTTTCTATAAATAGGCCAAAATTTTAGTTCAAATATATTTTTTGCACATCTAGATCAGTCAAAATCAATAGTTCAGTACAATTTTCTCAAAAATTCTAGATATAGGGGCTTATCATGCATGACATGATGGTTCTCACTTTTAGTTTTAGATTAGGTAGTTGAAATAACTTCTAGATCAAAATCCATGTTCTAGACACTAGTGATTGGGGGTAATGTGCATGACACTTAGTCTTCTTTTATTTTCAAGTTCAGTTTATTATTTAGGGATTCTCAGTAGTTGCATGCCTTACTCCATTTTTAGGTGGTTGGCATCATTTTCAAGTTGAACTTTCATGTAAGTTTAAATTTTTGAGTACCTGAGTTCTTGAGTTAGCTTTTACATAAGCCTAATACATCTGTTTCAAAGTGGCTTTCATATAAGGTTCACCTCCATATTTTAAAATGGCCAAGAGTGGCCTAATTTCTAACATACATTCAACCTATCCACACCACATGGTTAGATTTCCAAAACATCCATGGGATCCATGAGCCATCTAGTATGACATATATTCTATATCGGTATCACTCCATAGCTTCACTTAGGTGATAACGATGGAGTTAAAGGGTCAACCTTTATATTCTTGAGCCACCTATTTAGAGGTATTGGACATACAATCCAAACATTGATTAGTACACACATGATTTATTAACTTCACTTAGTTCTTGACAGTGGAGACAAAGGGAAAGCCTTTGCATTCTTGAGCCACTTTTTGGGGAATTGAGCACTCAGATCCATTCATGATATTACTCTTGATTCAACACATAGCCAACATCATCTAGCACAATCTAACATCAAAATAGGTTTTGTATTGGTTCATATATCCGATGAGGTTTATTCATTCCTTTCTCTTCCTATTACTTAGATTTTTTACATTCTTATTTTAAATATAGCTTATCTATTAAGAAATTATCTACTTTTACGTTTTCATTGTAGATTCACACTTCATAATGTGCTCTCTCTATGCACATCCAACATCACACCTCTTCATGAGCTTCTCCATTATAGGTAAGTTTAGGTATACTTTTTACTTTCTTTTATCTTAGTATTTCACGTTGCTACATCACTAGAATAAAGGGGGAAAATGTAGTCATATAAAATGCAAAATTAGATGAATTAATCATGGATAATGACACCCAATCCATAGGTCTTCTTAATTACTTACACAACCCTTCTAGGCTATTCTTTTACTGATTCCTAATCATCCATAGCTTTCTAGACTTAACCTTTATAGACCCAGGTAACTCTTTTAGGTCTAGATCCATCCCCCTATGTCTCATTCCCTCTGGATAACAGCACCCAACTTGGATAGGAGCACTAAAACCTATGGTTTCCTAATTTTAGTGCTATTATCCAAGTGCAAAATTGGTCCAAATGGTAAAATTATTTTAGATATTTATCCTTTTTTTGTCATCCTAAAACAAATTTATTTAACCCATGATCATAAATTTACCTATAAAAGGCCATTCAAAGTCAATTTAGAAGGGTTGGCACTCATTTATAGAAAATAAGTAAGAATATAAGTAAGTACACTCAAGCACTCTTCTAATTTCAAGCTTATTCAAACTTTTGCACCAGTCCATAACCATCTAAAGTAATCTAATTTTGCATCTAGTTGCATTTATCATACATAATTTCACTAAGCACTTCATTGGGAGAACTACATTAGCTCGATCCCTCTTTAGAGTATTGGTATATAGGTAGCATGCCCACACATGGGATGTGAAGTGTATCAAGCGTATCCTTTACACACTAATCCCTTCTCTATCTTTTTCAAGTTTCCATTGAAGTTTAGGCATAAAGAGATCCTAGAGATTTAAAGATTAAAAATAGATACACAATAATCTCTTCAATCTTTCAAGCTTCAATATTTCACTGATAGGGTAACACAGGCCCACCGAACAGAACCCAAAAAGCTTAGACCACCTAGAAAACATCATAGAAAAAGGAGTAAAACACTAGATAGTAGGGTGTCCCATTTTTTGTGCTCCTATCCAATATAGAAATGAACCTTAAGATCTAATTTCCAATAGTTTCCTAATCCTGCTTTTGTAGTATCAAACCCTATCTCAGTTTGGATCATTTAGAATAAACTAAGTTAGATTTATCTTATTTATTACTATATTTAGAAAAGACAAAAATAAAATTATGTTTACAAAAATTAGTAGCTTAATTCTTGTATATTATTTATTCATTTACTTTTCTCAGACCTATTTATTTAACTAGGAATAAAAATCCATTATTATAAAAATAATATAACACTTGCAATGCCTTTAAATATGATTATTCCTAAAAAATCTTTTACTAAATGGGGCATTAAATTTATTTCAAATATTTATCCACCTTCATCTGTAGGTCATAGACACATTTTTATAGCCATAGATTATTTCACCAAATGGCTTGAGGCCAAAACTCTTAAAAGTTTAGTAACAAATAAAGTAATTTCTTTTCTAGAAAATCAGATTTTCTCTAGATTTGGAGTTCCATATGAGATTATTTTAGATAATGGATCCCAATTTGTTTCAAATGAGATTTTATAATTTTTAAGAAAATATTCTATCATTTCTAGTCATTTATTAAAGTACTATCTACAAGGAAATGGACAAGCTGAGTCCACTAATAAAATTTAATTTCTATTATGAAAAAAATAGCATGTGATAATAAAAGGAATTGTCATCTTAAGATTTTTGAAGCCTTATGGGCTGATAATAGTATTGTTAAGGTAGCAAATAGTTACTCTCTTTTTATGTTATCATATGGGTTTGAAGCTACTTTACAAATAGAACTTCAAATTTCTTTGGCTAGGACTACTTTTACATTATGTAGCTAAAGATACAAATTTAATTGAACAAAGATTGTGTGATTTGGTAACACTTGATGAATCCAAAGAAAAAACATTACAAAAATTAGAGAAGGCTCAACAAAAGTTAATTTTTTTTTTTGATAAAAAGGTTTCTATTATAAAGTTTAATGTTGGTGATTTAGTTTTACATTGGGATAAAGCTCATGAAGACCTTGGAAAACACCAAAAGTTTGATACATTATGACTTGGACCTTAAAGAATTGTCATAGGTCTTGGTAATAATGATTTTCATCTTAAATATATCGAAGGAAATTGACTATGTTATTTATTTAATAGCCATCACTGGAAATTATTGCATGATTAGTTACCTATTTGTCACTCTTTTTGCTTTATTTTGTTTTATTTCCTTTTCCTTTGTTTCATTGTTTTGGTTTGTTGTTCTATTTTGTCTTATGTTTTGTTTTGCTTTGATATTATTTATTTTTAAATGATTAATGAAAGGTTTTAGAATGAGTAATATCACATTATGAAGGAAGAGCAAAAGAATCTGTGAAAGTGTTGCAAGTATCATTCATCTTTAGAGATTACTCCTACAAATTCAATTTTTCATAATAAATGAATAATATGGCTGACTTATATTTAGTTGTAGAAGTATTAATTCATTTTCATATTTTGTGCTTAAGGAATTTGTAATTATTTGTGCATCCAACCTAAACAACCTTATTATTCATTTCCATTTCTTTGTGCCATACTAGCTGAACAATCCATCCCTTGATTGAATTTATTATTTAAGGGGTTTACGCTTAACTACTTAAGAAATTATTTTTTTGGATCACACTGTCAAGGCAAAATTTATTTTATATAATAGGTAATTTATTTTTAATCAAATTTATTTCAAAAAATTGACTAGTAAGGTCACTAGTGTTATGCCTATTTTCTACACCCCCTAATTTAAATACTTGCTACCATAGAGATAACCCTATCATAAAGACTAAAACTGTGTTGGGGATCCTATTAATTGATAATATTTTTAGGTGTATAATTGATTATGAAATTATAATGATTTGTTGATATGTTTTATTTGTGTTTTAAGTGGTTTCAAAGAGCATGGTGGATAAATGAATAAAATATGCCTATATGGTTATAGATATGATCAGTTGTTATCTTATCCAGATTCAGTATACTTGGATAGTTTTAGTTGTTGCATGAATTTTCAATTTTCAGTCATATTTGATGGTTTATGGTGATGTTTTGATCTTAATAAGTAGTTTTTATTTATGATTCAAATATCTTTTTAATGGTTTAGTGATGCTCTTATATTAATTCATATAGCTGGCAATCTGGTTTGTTTTGATTCTACAATTGATACATGGCTCATGTCATGAAAACCCAATTGGCATATTGAAGTTTAGTTAATTATTGTCATCATAGTTCAAAAACATGTATTTCATTTCTTAAAGGTTGATAAGAGATTGATGTAACATACAAATTTTGTGGAAAATCATAGATTTTATGATCATTTCACTAGAAAATGAAATGAAGGGGCTTTATTTGTCACAAAGTTTGCATTCATGTATAAATTGTCTAAGGGACCTATCCTAGTATTCATAGCATATTTTGATTTTAAGACTAAGTCATAATGGTGTGAAATATATGAACTAGTCATGAGCTTAAAATAAATCACAAAATTTGAGGATCCTTTTATTTGATCAAAAATCAATTTAAGGTATTTAATTTGATTTGGAAACTTGATGCATTTGCAAAATACAACTATTGGTTAAAAAGTGGGACGTAATTCTAAGGACCTTGGTCATGTATTTAGTTAATTGGTAATGTTGATATCATTTTTAAATGCATGAGTCAAGAGACCCCTCAATGGGTGATAATGTAAATATTAGATTGAGCTAGACACCACTTAGTATATTAGACCGCGAGCGAGGTGAGTTGGTGAATGCATTTAAGTTTGGTTGTGTGTATATGGTGCTTTAGGATTATTCAAAGATTTGGTGATATTAGGAATTAATGATTAATAAATATACTTAGATGATAGAATTTATCAAAGTGTTGAGTATGGAGGTTAGTTGGTTGCTAAATTTGATAGGATCGATAAAATACTTAGTGGGATTACTAAGTACTCCATTAGTTCATGTTAGCCAATAATAACTAAACACATCATTTGATTGGATATGGGTTCAAGGTGCTGAATAAAAGGTTTTTTCATTTCCTCATTTGTATTCATTTTTTTGCAAGCTCTATGCAGAAGTGAAGCCCTGGTAGGATATTTGGTGAATTGTAGAACAAGACGTGGAGAGAATATTTGGCAAGGATTTGAGCGTAGAAACTAGGTATGTTCAGTTGTGGTGATCAATTTATCTTCAAAAGAATTTTATTGATGTGTGAAAGTTTGAAATGAAGAAATGAAAGTTTAAATGATTTTAGTTTATCATGAGAATTAATTTTTGAGTTTTATTTTGGTTAAATATGGGAAAGTATGGAGGTATTTTGAAGTTTTCAAGTAAATCTTTGCATGCAGTGTTATCAACTATTTATGGGTTTATCTAAGCATCGAAAGTCAGAACTATAGTATGATATATATATATATATATATATATATATATATATATATATATATATATATATATATATATATATATGGTTTTGTGCATATATATTTTGAAAATAAATGTTATATTTTTATAAAGTTTGGAAATATGTTGATATACCTACAAAGCTATGTTTATTGGTTGCATGGTTCATTTTTTCATAATTTTTTTTGCATACAATAGGGTTTCTATTTTTTTTTTGAGTGTTTCAAAGTCCTTATCTTGATCTACATGAATGATGTAGTCCTATGCATGGATATTCAATGCCATTTTTAGGAATAAGTGAATAATGGTTCTTGGTTTTGGTTGAAAGTCAAGGTTGAAGGTTTGGATTTTATATTACTAAATAGTTCTTTCAAAAAATTATTTCAAGAGTTATTTAGTTTTTACAATAATGTATATGGATTAGTCTCAGAATGAAATAATTTGAATCTATTTTAAAAATTGTTATAGGATAAAATTGACAAACCAGTTTATATATGTTGAGGGTTTTTGTTTTTATATCATGTTGGAAGCTTGGTTGTGTTGGAAATGGTTAGGGTACATGTTTTTTTACCCTCCAATTTATAAAAGTTTTGATATTTTGTTACTTTATTTGGGTCTAAATGATGATTGTATTTCATAAATTTTAGAGATATATGGAAAGTGTTCAATTTTTCCTTAGCTATTCTCATTCTTGAAACTGCCTACCTTGCTTTGAAATTTCTGTCAGATGAGTGGACCAATAATATATTCATTTTGGTATTGACCTAGGGTTTATGTCCCAAGTTGAGTATGTGAATAAGCATTTATGTATATATAAGGGTAATGGTTTGAAAGTGGTGATGGATAATTAAGTTTGATAGATTTTGCATATATTTGAAGTCATGAAGGTTGTTGAAATGGTTATGTATAAATCGGTTAGTTTGCATCAAACACACTTATGTAAAATCATTTTGCATACATTTTGAAAGTTGATTTTGGGCTCATACATATATATGTGAATATAAGAATTCATAAGGTCACACTTTGGTTAGTTTTAATTGATTTATGAGTTTGATATGATGGTAATCATCTTAGAAATCTAGTCTGGTTTCAGTGAGAATGTGTTTGGTGAATGTTTAAAATTAGA
Source organism: Torreya grandis (assembly GCA_037957365.1). Classification (NCBI taxonomy): domain Eukaryota; kingdom Viridiplantae; phylum Streptophyta; class Pinopsida; order Cupressales; family Taxaceae; genus Torreya; species Torreya grandis. Next base: position 489,306 of record JARHVA010008157.1, read on the forward strand.
ATCATTATGTTAAAATGTGAAATAGGTCAGTCGATTGTGATAAATGATAATGGAACAAATATGTGTGTGTGTGTGTGTGTGTGTGTGTGTGTGTGGATACTTTTGGAATAGATTTTTAAGCTATTTGAAAACATGAAGTTACATTTGAATTTTTATCTCAATATTGAGGTTTTGAACTTTTCTTTAAGGATGGATATTGAGATTAAAATTCACTAAAATTGATATCAGATTCCTCTATCTAGAAATTAATATTTTTTGAATTCAAAAATAGTACAATATTTTTAGTGTAATGGAGTTTTAAATTTTATACTTGTAGTTTTGTCTTTTTGAGCATTTGTTTCCAAGCTTATATTTGATTTTTTATCTTTTAGATTAATCAATATGTTTGGGTGGGACTAAGCAATAGGGAGTAATAATGATGGAGGATGGAGGTAAAATTCCAATAGAGGTGGCAACCAGTTAGGTTCTAGCATGGGTTTTAATAGAGTTGCATTTCATGCAGGACATTTTGGACTTAGATTCCATATGGGCACAAGGATGTCTATTCACTTTGATGTTTATGACCCAAAATTTTGGAATATTTTGAAAAATTTGCCTATTAACCCAGTCAATAGGGGTTATAACTATAATAAAGGGTTTTATGGCCATAGAATTGGAGCTCATGCACATTTCCAAAGTAGTTCATCTCATAACTTAGAGCATGATATTCATTTCTTACCACTAAAACCCCATAATTTTAGAGGTGAGCCAATTGATGATCCATTGCCTACCAACCAATTCCCTGTTACAACCCAATTAGCTTGAAGTGGAGATAACCCATGTTAAGGACCTTAAGAAAATGGCTATTCCTTCAGATATACCTTTCCCCTCTAATGCAGACCTTGGTGAAAAATTTAGAAGCTTGAGTTTCTTAGGTGTCCATATTGAACCCCTTTTGAGGTCTAAAGGGTTGATTTTGGGATGTCAGGGGTATGCTAACAAAAAGAAAACCATGGACATTCTATCCTAGAATGCTAAAAAGAACACTGCTATAAAAAAAAGTGAACCTAAAGCACTGAGATAAGTTAGGCTACTAAAAATATTAAGCTAGAGGTTGATTAGCACAACTGATTTAGGAACTAGATTGATGCCATTCCCTACAACTAAAATGGAGTACAACATTTGTCTTCATGAATAGGATAAATAAGTAATATAAGTGTTATCAGATTTGAATGACTATTGGTTATCCAAGGGACAATTTCTATTTAGTGTTAATCTTTTTCATGCAGAAATTGATATTATATCTTAACACTTTGACATTTTTTATTTGATAAATTTTGACAATTTTGATTAAATGTAGTGATTATGAAATTTTGATATAATTATATATGCTAAGTTAATTAAAAATGCATTATAGTTTAAATATGAGTAGAATTTATCAATTTTTGATTTATTATTCTATGATTAAAGTGTATTATACTATATTATTAATTAATATGGGTCCCCACCCATTAAGTTTTAGTACCTCAGGTCTATTATTTTAAATATCTTGATCAAATTAAGACTATTCAAGTCTTAATTAAATCTATCTTTAACTAATTTTAGTTTAATTAATTGATTTTATTTAAAATAAATTAGTTAACATTAACTAATAACTAACTAAAGTTAGTTATAACTTATTTCTCAACTAAGTTGAAGGTATAAGAAGAGATCAAATATTCATTTGAAGAGAGTAGCACCACAGATATTGAAGATTTAAGTATTTTCTGAAGTCCATCATTTATCTCTTCTTTTTATGCAACTTCTTTGAGCTAGTACAAGTTTTACAGATAGACTCAATGTTACTTTATTTGGTGGTTGAGTAAATTGCTTATGCAACATAGATATATCTAGTTTTATTTATCATCTATTATTGATAATCTAAAGTTTGCTATGTTTAATATCTTTTGGTGATTTCTATTTGTAGTCCTATGTGTAGATTTAAAGTATTCAACCTAAATAATGATGATCATTTTGCTATTACATGACATTTCATTGATCTATTTGATTGTAAAGTTGTCATTCAAAGTTTTGTAGAGAAAGGATGTTGGTTTTCTCATTAAAATTTATCTTTTTCTATTAAGATGACTCTCATCTTGAGACTCACACATCTTTTGTAATTATTTGACTTTAACTTTAATATAAATAGATTTTTTAGACATTTTCTAAATATAGTTTCTTTTCTTTTGATTATCTTATATATATTTCAATTTTCTTTAAAGTATTTACTGTTTTAATTAATTTACTTTGGATTGTCTTTATTTGTTCTTAGATTAATTCTGTTCTTTCTTTTATCTTAGATAGTGATATATTTTTCTTAAGTTATTTATTTGGATTTCTATATATTAATATTTTGATATTTAGATCCATATCTATTTCAGTTTATCATTAGTTTTATAATTCTTATCTAAGTTGATCTTTTGATATTTTCTCATTCCCTTAGTTTAGCTTATCTAGTTTAGTTTTAATCCAAATAGTTTTAAAGTTGTTTTAAGCTTTGGTCAATTGACTTGTTTTGTTAAAAGTTTCTTGGTTCCTTTAATTAAGTTTTCTCTTAGATTCAATTTTAATCTTATTTTTGCTATCTCTAGTTAGTATTATCTAAATTTTTAGCTTGATTAGTATTTAAGTTTTAATTACTTTATTTCATTTAATGACTGTTCTTAATTTAGGTTTAATTTTTTGTTTAAGTCTTTAGTTTTCTTGATTTAATTTAATAGGCTATAGGTCTATTTTAGTTCTTGGACTAATTCTTTCTCTTTTCCTTATTTTATAGTTGTCTTTTAGTTTTCTTTACTTAGATTTAATCCTGAAGTTATTCTTTATTTATCTTTAATCAGAATACTTTCTTTAGATAGTTTCTCTTGTTTTTCTTATTTTAGATAAATTCTAGTTTGTCTCTTGCATTAAATTAATTTCTATTTTTAGAGTTTCTTTACTCCTTGATTTAGGATTAGTTATTTGTCTTTGTTTCTTTGTTTTTAAGTAGTTTATTTACTCTTTTGCTTACATGTTTTTCTCTCTCTCTTACTTTGATCTTTCTCTTCTCTTAATCTGAAAAGCATTACAAGTGAGAAGTGAAGATATCATTTGAATATACATATATATTATAGAATCAAGTTTCTATTTTTCAAGAGATTATATAATTCATATATTTTCTTTGTTAGGTAGAATAGATTATAGATTCTTATCTTAACTGATTCATGATTTGATAAATGGATTTTTGATTATTATAATGGAATAAGTTGTCTTGATAACTTGTTGATTATTTTTCAAAATTTATAATAAAAACCCCCTCGTATCTTTAGGATCTTAGATGAACCTTTATAACCCCTATGATTAGACCGATACAATTGACAATTGACCTTCATGATAGGTGAATGGATTGATTCATTGATGTTATAATTTTCATCATCAATAAATTTGGTGACTCCATTGGGGAACATCGTTCATAAATCTAAATTGTTTTAAATTTTATTTTTTTCTTGGTAATGGTTATTGGAGATCAACAACCTCCTATAATTCAACCTTTAATAGCTTTAGAATATGATCAAGTTAATGTTGTTTTCAATTTAAAACATTACACTTAGTATAATCATCTTGAAAGTCTTCATTAGGTTATTGAAGTTATAAATCAAGAAGAAGAGATTGCTGAATTCAAAATTGATTGGTATTCAAATCTTAAATGTGAGACTCAATGTGACATTTTGAACTTAAATAGGATAATTAAAGAAGATAGAGATAGATTTTTAGATGCTAATCTTGGGTCTCAGACTCATTTTTTTTTTGATTCATTTCCATTTAATGATTTTATTGTGCCTACTAAAATTGCTTTGTCAAATCTATAATTAAGTCAAGAAAATAAAGTTCAAGATAATCACTCTTTTCAGGTAGAATTTGTTGAATCTTCTAATGGTAGATTAGTTAGTGAGGGATCCAATGACAAGAAACTAGTTGGATGGAAATCAACTAGCATAAAATTAGTTACTAGGAGAATAACCAGTACAAGAGTGGAGATTGGAGGATATACTTCATGGATTAAATAATAATAGAGAGGTAGAAGAGCTCACTGAAGGTGAAGATGAAGAAGAAGCTAAGGAAGAGTATCAAATAGTTATATCACCATGGATCTTTGCTAATCTGATCAATGTCAGAAATCATCTAGGTAATCTACCTTCTCTTAAGGGATCGAACATACCAAATTTTTTTGGTGCTACTGGAGAATCTTGGTAAGATCACTTAAAATTATTTAGGTTAGTTTATGCCACTCTTGGGATAACTAGTGAAAATATTTATTTAAGAGTTTTTACACAAACATTATAAGGAAAAGCTTATCAAGCTTTTGTTAGTCTGCCTGCTAAAGTTATTGATAATTAGAGAGATGTAAAAGACTGATTAGAGTTATCTTTTGGTAAATCCAAAGAAGATTTTTATTTAGTTAATAATTTACTATTTTTAGGAATAATGATGTTTTGTTCATATTTAATAAATATATATGAGTAGATAAAATTAGTAAATAATATGTAATAATTAAGCCACTAATTTATTTAAATAAGTTGTATTTTTGCCTTTTCTAAAATAGTAATGAGTGAGATAAAATTTGACTTATCTTATTCTAGGCTATTACGACTAAGACAGAGTTTGATACTAGAGGAATAGGACTGGGATACTATCACAAATTGAGATCTAGAGTTTGTTTCTTGATTAGATAGGACCATCAAAAATAGAACACCTTATTGTTTAGTGTTGTAGTCTTGGTCTTGCCACTATTGTCTAAACTACTCATAGAGATATGATTTTTTTGGGTTTTGTTTAGAGCATATGTGTGAGCATGTGTACCAAATTTTAGATCTTTATTGTCAATGTAACTCCATATATAGATTATTATTCATGTGCTTGTGTCTTCTATACAATTAAATAGAACTTTGGAAAATAGGGAAAAGGGGTTAGTGTGTAAAGGATACACTAGACGCACTTCACAACCTGTGTGTAGGATTGCTACCTACATACCAATAATCTGAGGAAGGATCAATATATATGTAGTTCTCCCATTAAAGTGCTTGGTATAATAGTGAGATGAAAATTCAAGTAAATACAAAACTAGGTGTACTTGTAATAACTAGGGATTAGTGTAAATGTTTGAATAGGCTTAAAATACTATTGGATGGATGTATGTAGAGAATAAGTAAGAGTGCTTGAATATTCTTTCTTGTCTCTTATAAATGAGTGCCAAATCTTATAAATAGACTTTAAATAGATTTTTTTTATGGGATTTAATGATTGTGGGTTAAATAAATTCATGTTAAATGGACATGAATTAGGATAAAGATTGAAAAAAATATGACCATTGGGACCAAAAGTACACCTGGACAACAACATTGAAAATTGGTCACCTTGGGTTTCAATACTCCTATCCAACTTGGATGCTATTGTCTAAATGGAATGAGTCTTGGGGGGATGGATCTAGGCCTGAGAGAGTTTCCTGGGTTTGTAAGGGTTAAGTCTGAAAGGCTATGGATGACTGTAAATTAGTGAAAAAAAATATTAAAAGGGTTGTGTAAGCAAGTAGGAGGACGTATGGATTGGGTGTCATTAGCCATACTCAAGTAACCAAATTTCATATTTTATATGACTAAATTTACCCCCCACCCTCCTTATTTCTGGTGATGAAGTAAAGTGAAATACTAAGATAAGGAAAAATAGAAAGTATACCTAAACTTACCTATAAAGGTAAAGCTCACAAAGTTGTGTGATGCTAGATGTGAAGTATGAATTTGAAATTAAAAACATAGAGTAGATCAGTTCTTACTAGATACACTATATCTAAAATAAGAATGTATGAAATCTAGGTAAGATAGAGAGGAAGAGAAAGGAATGAATACACCTCACCAAGTATGCAAACCAACACAAAACCTATTATGATGCTAGATTGTGCTGGATGTGTGCTATACCAAAAGTAATATCATGAACACAGTTGAGTTCTCAATTCCCTAGAAGTGGCTCAAAAATTCAAAGGTAAGCCCTTTGGCTCCATCATCACCTATTAAGTAAAGCTAATGAATCATGTGTATGTCAATTTATGTTTGGACTATGTGTTTAATCCCTCTAAATAGGTGGCTCAAGAATACAAAGGCTAGCTAGTCCTTTGGCTCCATCATTACCCCATGAAGTGAAGATATGAACTAATACTACTATAAAATGTATGTCATCTTAGATGACTCTTGAAGCCTATGAATTTATTGTGATCTGAAAATGTTAGCATGGGTAGCCAAATGTATGCTAGAAACTAAACCACTCTTGGCCAGTTTAAAAGATGGAGAATAGGCTTGTATGAAAGCCACTCCAAAACTAGTGTAATAGGCTTATGTGAAATTCAACTCAAGAACTTTGGTGCTCAATAAGTTAATCTTACATAAAAGCCAAACTTTAAAAAAAATGATGCCAACCACCTACAAATGGAGTATGGCATGTAACTATAGAGAATGCTTAGGAAAAATAAACTAAACTTAGAAAGAGAGGAGGACCAATGTGCCATGCACATTGCCACCAATAATTGGTGTCTAGAACATGGATTCTAGTCTAGAAGTTAAATCAATTATCTAATCTAAAACTAGAAGTGAGAGTCATCATGTTGTGCTTGATGCCCCTATATCTAGATTCTCTAAGAAAAAACTATACTAAAACATTCTGAATCTAGATTGTGATATACTGACAAACTTATGACTAAACTCACCTTTTTGTTTATTTCTAAAAAAACTATTTTTTTTAAAATTTGGATAGGAGTGCCAAAAATAAGACACCCTACTATCAAATGTTGTAGTCCAACTTTGGTGTTATTGTCCAGGGCCACATCTGATGCCTATTCTAGATTCTCTGCTATTTACCTAGTCTGATGTCTGGATTTTATTTTGAGTGTTCTAAAAATTACTATTTTGACCACTAAGAGCTCTGATCTCTATGAAAAAACCCTTATTTTTTGTCCCTTATTCTAAGGATAGAAATAAGTACCCTATAATGATTACCCTTAGAAGAAGAATCCTTGTCAGTGTGTTAAACTAGAAATATACATGATATAGTAATGATAATCAACAAGATATCTCAAGATATAGGAATATTTGTATTGAGATATTGGTAGATCAATAGGCGTAAGCCTATATAGATATAATAATGTAAATAACATGTGCAATGTATTGAACTAGAATTGGAAATGTTAGATGTTAGCTATTAGTTGTTAGTTTGTCAAGGAGGGATGAAGCATGATGTCCATTACGACATCTAAGAGAGCAAGATAAATTCATGATATGGATCATGGATTTGAAAACAAGGACAAGAAATAAATCAAAAATCATACAAAGTAAGAAGTAAGAAGCATATAAGGGTGGATAAAGGGCCAAAAAAATAAGGGACATGCGCACATGTCACTTATACTATAAAAAAACATATAAGGCATGTTCAAATACCACATACACATACCATAAAAAAAAGAAAAAATTGCATGAGGGTCATAGGCACATAGAAGAGTACAAGCAAGGGACATTGGAAAATGTCCAAAGGTACATACATATAAATAAAAGTACAAGACATTGGCAAATGTCCTAAGGCACATACAAGAGATAAGTAGGAACTAGAAATACAATCTAACAAGCTCTGCAAAGCAAGAAAAGAAAGCATGAAATAACTATAAATATAAAATCATATCTAACTAATCCAAGAAAGAGTGAAAATATGCAAGACATGTTTAGTACAATACTAGATATATGATAAATAGATACACAATTGCTAGATACTAGTGAAATGTCGATATAGTAATCTATGTAATCTAGTAAGTAATGTACATCAACATGATAACTTGGAGTGTGTAGTGTAGGAATGACAAAACCTAGATGGTGTAGTCATATAGATTCCCCCAATCAATATGTATATCGATACATTTTCTCAAATGTAGAAGTAGGATGCCCCCTCAATGGGTAGAGTGAAGTAGTCAAGGATCTAGATGCCACTACACATACTCAAAGAAGATTAAGTGAAGCATGGTAATGTAGATAAATTGACAAATAATAACATGAAATAATAAATGTAAGTCCTAGTATAGTAGTAGCAATGTAAATCATATATGATGCATATAATCATAATGTTTTTGTGTTTTTGTATATATTTGAATGTTTTTGTTTTTTTTGGAAATGAGATATGTATAAAAAAGACTAAGAAGAAATGATACTAATTGATGAGTCTCAGATGAGACTCCTTATCATGGTGTCCTGTATCAAACAAAGGTATCATGCATGATCATGAAGCATGATAGAAAGGTTGAGACCATGATTTTGAAAGCTATGTGTATTGTAAATGTTCTATAATCTCTAAAGTAGAAACTAACTGTAGGGTCCCTCTATAACTCTAAGAAGTGGATGCAACTATAGGGCTCTTAGAGACCCATCTAGTAGTAGGAGAATCTCTCTGAACATGTGCTCTATGTGTAAATGCATGATATCTCAATGATAATACTTTGGGTGTGAATACTATAAATAGAAGATATTTAGAATGCCAAAGCAATGGAGGTTTATGAACCCTTTAAACTAGTGATGGATGCCTTAACTATGTCTGAATCTATACCAAAGGAAGAACTATAACTGATGGGGAAATTGAAACTAGTGGAGAAACTAAAATCGATGACTACAAAAGAGATGGCCCTAAAGTGGGGAGTGGTAACTCATATGGAACTCCACCAACTATAATAACCTAATTAGTGTGAATGAATTTCATGCATCTGTGAACTATAGATGGTATTTCTCAAATTTTTTGAATCTATGGGTGACCAAGTAACATATCAAAAAATCCTACACTAGGAACTATAGTGAAATGTGTGGTCACATGTGTTGGACCAGTCTATAAAAGAAGTACAATCTCACCCAATAAAATATATATGTTCCCACTAAATCCATTTATAACTATATTTATTAGAGTGATATCCTAATCTAAATAGCCCAAATGCTACAATAATGTAATGGTGCACATGTTGACATTGGAACCATTATCAATGAGAACACTATGAATGGGCTGATTATGAATATATGTTATGATAAAGAGTGTATAGTAATATGAATTATCCTCAACAATATCTTGATTTGAGAAGGATATAAAAGGTCTAATTGGAACTCTAGACTACACCTATCATAGCACTTAAAGGATGTGACTTAACTGAAGGTACTTAGTATGTAGCTAGTGGAAGATGTGCATGGTATGTGTGGTGAACACCTGACATATTCCCTTTTTTTTTTATAATGTTGTGGAAATTAATTTGATAATATTTTCAAAGCTTTATCCTATGTTGGCTTTGCCTATGGAGTCTCAACCAAAATGCCTAGATCAAGTAGGTTATCATCTATCAAGTCTTGTATCTTATGTCTTAAACTAATGCATCTATTTAAATTGTTGCCTACTACCCTATGAAAATCAAAAAATACCTACTAATCATATCCCTATGGAAGAGGCTTTGTTGGGTCAACTTATAAAATAGGAGGGAAAGTGATGATGTTACATTCTAATAATTACTATAAAACTCTGGCCAGAGAAATTTGTAGATTGATAAATGGATGTCAAAGAGGTGCTGATAAAACCACATGTTGAGGGGAATCTAAAGCTACATTGACTATTGATTGATTTTGATTCTTGTTATCATTGACTTTGACCTTGTATGAGACTTTGATATTACTCTTGTTTGTTGTGTTTGGGATGCTTGCATACTTAAATTTGCCCATTAAAATGAGTTTTAATTATTTTTCCTTTAGTGTATGACATAATTCATGAAGGAAGAGAATATTTTGAACATAATAGATTCATGTAATGATGGTAAAAGTATCTATTTGAAGAGATCTTATAACTCCTGATTTTCCATGGGGTCAGTCATCTTAGCCAAGATGGTCTTATATCAAAGCATATAGTCTGTGAGATGCTCATTTTATTTCTATTTTTGTTGTGCAATTTGTGAATAAGAGACTTTATCACCAATTTTGATATTAAAATGTGCTAGGAACATATCAGCTAAAGGATTGAATGCATTGACTGATTGATTTGGTAAACTATAGAACAATTGTAAAGTGAAATTCTTTAGACTATGGAAATAACTTGGTAAGTAGCCAATCATTTGGTACATAATCCAAGCATGCTATGTGAAAATATATTAAATGTGTCTCTGGATCACCCTTTCCATCATAAAGAGTAAACTTTGATTGAAAAAAACCTTGTGGTAAGGGTGTGGAAGCAATGTGACGTGTCAATGGTGTATGTAGAAGAGCAAACTAATCCAAAGCCTATGTAGATCTAGTGGCACCTTGCCTAAGATGTATCAACTTGGATTGAAGAGATCTTATCTCTTTCATAAGGGATACTACATTAGGAGATAAGGATGTACTAGTTATAACTGGTGGCATAAAGGAAGGTTGAGCTGCTATAGGGAGTTGTTGAGACATAGTTACCCATGTATTATCATTTTCAACTAGTTGCTCTATGGTTTGAGAAGATTGACCATTGTTTGTTATTTGTTGTTCCTCTTGTAATATTTTAAGCATGCCATCTTACATGTTAGGGTTTTTGGTTAAGATTTATTTAAGTTCTTTCTTATCATTTTCATTAAAACTAGTGTATTAGATCATTGTTAAAGTAGGAAAATAATTTAAGAAGTGTTTGAATTTTTTACAATAATTTGTTATAGGCCATGTGATAGAAAAGGAAAATACTAAATATAGGAAATGTAAGATCCTAAAAATAGTTAATTGGAAATTTCATGAAAAGGATACAAAGTGTGCAAACATGTAAGGTGATACCTCAAGAAGCAAAATATGAGCTAGTACATGCAGCTGAAGATTTTTTCAAAAATATTTTTGCAAAATACTATACATTTTTAAAATTTGAAATTGAATTTTTGAGCTAAGTATGCAAGATAAAATTAAAAAAATTATTGGAAAATTAGTGATTTAATGGGACCTAGTAGATGCAACTAGAAATTTGAGATTTTTTTTGAATATTACTATGATTTTTTGTTTTTAATATGCAACTAAAAATTTAGAAAATGATTGAAAAATTACTAAAAAATTTTAAAATTTGAGAGGATTTTTTGAGTTTAATATTCAAGAAAAAATTCAAAAATTTAAGGAAAAAATGAGTTAAGAATTTACCCTAAGGTAATGCAAAATTCGAAGCAAGTTGGGTTCACCAAATGATTTATTATTTTTGGGAATAAGGGTGTTTTATTCTTATTTAATAAATATATCTGAGTAGATAAAATCAATAAATAATATTCAATAATTAAGCCATTGATTTATTTAAATAAGTTATGTTTTTACATTTTCTAAAAATAGTAATGAGTGAGAGAAAATATGACTTAGCTTATTTCAGGTTGTTACGACTGAGATAGAGTTTGATACTGGAGGAACAAGACTGAGACACTATCTTAAACTAAGATCTAGATTTTATTTTTTGATTGGATAGGATCATCAAAAATAAGACACCCTATTATCTAATGTTGTAGTCCTAGTCTTGCCACTGTTGTCCAAACTACTCATAGAGATATGATTTTTCTAGGTTTTGTTACCAAATTTTAGATCCTCACTATCAATGAGACTCTTTTTAGAGTTTATTATTTGTGTTCTCATGTCTTCTATGCAATTAAATATAACTTTAATAAATAGGGAAAAGGGGTTAGTGTGTAAAGGATATGCTAGATACACTTCACACCTCGTGTGTGGACACGTTACCTACATACCAATACTCTGAGGAGGGATCAAACTATAAGTAGTTCTCCCATTGAAGTGCTTGGTACAATAATAATATGAAAATGTAATTAAATTAAAAATTAGGTGTACTTGAAATGACTAGTGACTGGTGTAAAGGTTTGAATAAAATTGAAATACTGTTGGATGGCTATATGCAGAGAATAGGCAAGAATGATTGAGTATTCTTGCTTGTATTCTTGCCTCTCTCTTGTAAATGAGTGCCAACCCTTATAAATATACTTTGAATGGCATTTTATAGGAGATTTAAATATCATGGATTAAATGAATTCATGTTAAGATGAAATGAAATAGGATAAGGATTCAAAAAAATATAACCATTAGGACCAAAAGTACACTTGGACAATAAAACTAAAAATTGGACACCCTAAGTTTTAGTGCTCTTGTCCAACTTAGGCACTATTGTCTAGAGGGAATGAGACTAGGGGTGATGGATTTGGGCTTGAGAGAGTTTATTGGGTCTACAAGGGTTAAGTCTAGAAGGCTATGGATGACTGAAAGTCAGTGAAAGAAAAGCTTAAAAGGGTTGTATAAGCAAGTAGTAGGATCTATGGATTGGGTGTCATTAGCCATACTTAAGTAATCAAATTTTACATTTTATATGACTATAGTTAATGATCTTTCAAAATTTTTGTTGGATCCTAGTGAAACCATGCATCATTTTGTTTCTAGATTTACCAAGTTACATCAAAAGATTTCAGGTGATATTAGACCTTCAAAGAAGTTGTCTTGACTTTATCTTTGCAATGCTTTACCTTTGAAATACAAAATGGCTTTAGAATATAAAGATATTACTGAATATTATGAAGCCATAAGTTTTTATATTGATTATAAAAAGAAGCTTAAGCATGTAGGTTTTAAAGATAGGTCTACTATAGGATTAAATTCAAATAATGCAAATATATTAAAAGCAATACAAAGTTTAGGCAATGAGCTAGTCATAGTTAAAAGATAGCTAAATGATAAACCCTCTTCTTCATATAAAGTCATGAAATATGGTGATATTGCTTATTATTACAATGTGTGTGAAATTGATTATAATCTTGAAACATGTCAAACTGTTATTAAATTCAAAAAGTATCTTCTTCAAGAAAAAGATGAAATAATTGAATATTTAGCTTATAGTATAAACATCCTTGATGATCCTTCAGAAAATGAGAATGTTTATGTTATAAATAATATGAATACAGATTATAATTATTCACATAAGAATAAATCAGCATACCTCATTCAGATGATAAAATTAAATCATCTCAAAATAATACTAATAATTCTAATGATAATGCTATTTAAAGTAATCCTTGTGTAACTAGATATAATAATGCTTAGTATCAACATTATAAATCAAAGAATTTTAGACAAACCAATGTTAAAGCTTATAAAATAATTAATGATTTATCAATAATAAAAGATGGATTTTCTCTACTATAAAATGCTAGTCTTTTTGGATAGTTAGATAAGATAAATGAAGCAGTTAAAAATCCAAGAGCTAATGTAAGTTTACAAGAGGAAAATAATTTTGAACATATTTATGATCAATATTTTGACCTCCCTACTGATTATATACCTCCTTTCCATGTCATAGTTAAGATTATAAATAAAATAATTTATAATTATATTTTAGACATAGGTGCTTCAAAGAATATCATGCCTAAATGAATTGCAAATCAGTTGAGTATATCTTATGAAGAAGACAATAGAAAACTTATTGATTTTGATGATAGATAAACTAAGAGTTGTGGTAAGTTTTGTGACATAGATATTAAGATTGTTCAAGATGAAGGTATTCAATTTATGACTAATATTCAAGTTTTAGATATTATTAGTAATTATATAATGCTTTTAGGTAGGGATTGGTCTAAAGCCACCAGAGCTTTCGTTGGAAAAGACTTAACTTGGGTTCCTATTAATAATGAGATTGCATTTATTAAGAGGAAAGATTTTTCTGGTACTCCAATTGAATCACTTTCTTCATCTAACATTTTTTACATTAAAATTGGTATTAAAACTTATAAATTGTTGAATGTAGATGAACCAAAAATCAACATGAAGAAATATTTAAAAGAAATATTTTATGGTCTCTTTACTTTGATGGGGCTTGCTCTTAACAAGGTAGTGGTGATGGAATTTATCTCATATCTCTTGTTGGTAAGTTTTTTTCATTATGCTTTAAAATTATCTTTTGAAAACACTAATAATTCAATAGAATTTGAAACATTATGTTTAGGATTAGAAAAAGTCATAGAATTAAATGTTAAACATTTAGAAGTTTTTGGAGATTCAAAAATAATAGTAAGACAAGTTCATAAAATTTATAAAACTAATCAAACTCATTTGCATCACTATACATAGAAAGTTTGGTCCTTAATTAAATAATTTGAAGCTTTCAATATCATGCAGATTTTTAGAGAATTTAATGTAATAGCTAATAAGCTTGCAATATATGCTTCTATTTCAAATTTAAGCAAAATTAAGCCCACTATTGATTTTCCTTTAGTTGAACTTTTCCATCCTAATATTTCTGATTTGAATGATAGTTGGCCTATGTTTAGTTATGATAAGCAGATAGGTTCATTTATTAAAAGTAATTACTTTGATCATGATGACTATTTACTTAATTATAGAGATTATTTACAACTAAGTACTAACAAATTGCCTACTAGTTTATTAAGTTTAGAATCTATGTTTTTACTAAATGACTAGCCAAAAATCTCTATAATAGAAAAACCATCAGGAAGGATCATAGGTGAAACCAATACCATAAATTTAGGCACTAAAGAAGATCCTAAGTATGTTTATTTGGAAATTCAAGTAACTGAAAATGAAAAAGTCAAGTTCACTAAATTGTTTAAGGAATTTATTGATATCTTTGCATGGTCTTACAAGGATCTTAAGGATTATGATACTAGTATTATTAAACATGATATTCTTATTAAATCTTATATAAAACTTATCAAGTAGAAAATATGAAGAATCAATTTTTTGTTAGATGACACCATTAATAAAGAGATGGATAAAATGATTGATGCTAGTGTCATTTTTCCTATAACTTATTCTTAATAGATAGCTAATTTAATACCAATCAGGGAGAAAAATGGTGATATTAAACTTTGTGTAGATTTTAGAGATTTAAATAAAGCAAGTGTAAAATATAAATTTCTTCTACCTAGCATAGATTAGATTTTACAATAGGTTACATAATCTAAAATAATGTCTTTATTAGATGGATTTTCTAGTTATAATCAAATCTTTATAAATCTTGATGATAGGCATATAACTAATTTCACTATTCGTAGAGGTATTTTTGAATACAATTGAATGGATTTTAATTTTAAGAATTTTGGAGCCAAATTTCAAAGGAATATACACGTTTCTTTTGATTATTTGATAGGCATTTTAATTCAAGTTTATTTAGATGATCTCACCATTCATTCTAAGAAAAAAATAAGCATTTAGATCATCTTTATGAAGTATTCACAAGATTTATAAGATTTGGAATTTATTTAAATTCAAATAAATCTATTTTTGATGTGACTGAAGGTAAATTATTAGGACACAGAATCTCTAAAGAAGGTATTTCTATTGACCTTAAACATGTAAAATCTATAAAATAACTACCTCCTCCCAAAGATCAATCAAGTTTAAGATCTTTCTTTGGAAAGATTAATTTTGTTAGTAAATTTATTTTTGATTTTGTTAAAAAATCTAATCCTCTAAAATTTTTGTTTAAGAAAGATAAAATATACATTTAGGATGAAAATGCTGAGTTAACTTTTAATTCTATCAAAAATGCAATTACAAGCGCTCCTGTTCTTGATAATCTTGATTTAAAAAAAATACTTATCCTCTACATTAATGCTACTAAAAAAGATATAAGAGCTGTAATAACTTAGGAGTTTATAAATAATGAAGATAAACCTATTGGTTATATGAGCCAAGTCTTAAAAGATGTAGAAACTAGGTACACTTTTATTAAGAAATTTATTTTCTCACTTATTTCTACTTTAATTAAGTTTTGATATTTAATAAAAGAAAACAAGGTTTTTGTGTGATCTATTGTACCTATTTTATCATATCTTTTAAAATATCCAACTATTCAAGAAA
Organism: Torreya grandis; assembly: GCA_037957365.1. Classification (NCBI taxonomy): domain Eukaryota; kingdom Viridiplantae; phylum Streptophyta; class Pinopsida; order Cupressales; family Taxaceae; genus Torreya; species Torreya grandis. Next base: position 505,214 of record JARHVA010008157.1, read on the forward strand.
GAATTTCTAAGTGGATCTTGCGTATTCAAGAATTTGATCTTGAATTTAAAACTTCAAAAACTATTAAAGAAAATGAACTAGCAAAGCACTTAGTTAAAAATTCTACCTCACATATTAATGTCCTAGTTCCATCAGTTAATGAAAATTTAAATGCAAAACCACACTTATAAACTATGAAAGTTGCTTAATTTTCTAAAATTTTTAAGTTTAAACATGAAATGAATGAGTGAGACTATTTATTGGCTGAAGATGACTAGTATCATGATTTAGTTTATTATTTTTAAAATCAATTTTGTCGTAATAATTTAAACAATAAATAAAGATGTTCCTTAAGGCTAAAAGCATTACATTTTTGTTTACTATAAAAATTCTTATTTTTTTCGTAATCGTGATGGTGTATTATTAAGATATCTTACTCATAATCAAACTTAGAAAGTTCTTAGGGGCTGCCATGAAGGAAATTGTGGTGGACAATATATTACAAAAACAATAGCTTATAATATTTTGAGGGCTGATTATTATTGGCCTACCTTGTTTCAAGATTCTTATAAGTTGGTTCATTCTTGTATGCCTTATCAACTATTTGTTGGAAGGAATAAACTACCTATAATACGTTTAAATCTAGTTATTCTTGAAAAACTTTTTACTAAATAGGGAATTGAAATTATTTTAGATATTCATCCACCTTCATCTATAGGTCATAGATACATTTTGATAGTCATAGATTATTTCATGAATTGACCTGAGGTCAAAGCTCTTAAAAGTTTAGTAATAGGTGAAGTAATTTATTTTCTAGAAAATCAAATTTTCTCTAAATTTGGAGTTCCATATGAGATTATTTTGAATAATGGACTCTAGTTTGTTTTAAATGAATTTTTAGAATTTTTAAAAAAATATTCTATCATTTCTAGTCATTCATCAAAGTACTATCCATAAGGAAATGGACACGCTGAATCCACTAATAAAAATCTGATTTCTATTATGAAAAAATTAGTTTGTGATAACAAAATAAATTGGTATCTTAAGATTTTTGAAGCTTTATGGGCTAATAAGATTATTATTAAGGTAGCAATTGGTTACTCTCATTTTTTGTTATCATTGGGTTTGAAGCTACTTTACCAATAAAACTTTAGATTTCTTCAGTGAGAACTATTTTACATTATGTAGTTGAAGATACAAATTTAATTGAACAAAGATTGCATAATTTGGTAGTACTTGATGAATCCAAAGTAAAAATATTAAAACAATTAGAGAAGACTAAGCAAAAGTTAAAAAAAAATTTGATAAAAAAATTTCTGGTAAAAAGTTTAATATTAGTGATTTAGTTTTATATTGGGATAAAGCTCATGAGGACCTTTAAAAACACCAAAAGTTTGATACATTATGGCTTGGACTTATAAAAATGTCACAGGTCTTGGTAATACTAATTTTTATTTTAAAGATCTTGAATGAAATTGGCTACATTATTAAGTAAACAACCATCACTTGAAAATATTTCATGATTAGTTACTTGTTTGTTACTCTTTGTGCTTTATTTTCTACTTTCTTTTTATTTGTTTCCTTTTCCTTTATTTTAGTGTTCTATTTTGTCTTGTGTTTTGTTTTGATTTACTGGTATTTGTTTTCAAATGATCAATGAAAGGTTATGGAATGAGGAATATCATTTTATGAAGGAAGAGTACAAGAATCTATGAAAGTGCTGTAAGCATCATTCATACTTAGAGATTACTCTTACAAATTTAGTTTTTTTTAATAAATAAATAATATGGCTGACTTATATTTGGTTGTAGAAGTATTACTTCATTTTTAGATTTTGTGCTTAAGGCATTTGTAATTTTTTATACATCCAGCTCGAAGTCACTTGTTATTCATTTCCCTTTCTTCATATCACACTTGCCAAACAATCCATCCCTTTCTTGAATTCATTATTTAAGGGGTTTGCATTTAGCTACTTGAGAAATAATTTTTCTGGATCACACTTTCAAGGTAAAATTTATTTTATATAATAAAAAATTTGTTGCTAATCAATTTTTTTTCAAAAAATTGACTAGCAAGGTCGCTAGTGGTATGCTTATTTTCTACACCCCCCTAAATTTTTTAAAAATCTATACTTGCTGCCATAGAGACGACCCTGTAATAAAGACTAAAACTATGTCAAGGATCCTATTAATTGATAGTATTTTAGATACATGTTTAATTATGAAATTATAATGATTTGTTGATAGGTTTTATTTATGTTTTAAGTGGTTCAAAAGAGCATGGTGGATAAATGAATAAAATATACATATATGGTTATATATATGATTAGTTGTTCTACTATTCAAATTCAGTATACTTTGATAGTTTTAGCTGTTGCATGGATTTTTAATTTTTAGTCATATTTGATTATTTATGGTGATGTTTTGATCTTCATTAGTAGTTTTGATTTTTGATTCAAATATATTTTGAATGGTTTAGTAATGCTCTTATCTTAATTCATACAACTGGTAGTCTAGTTTTTTTTTGATTTTACAACTGATACATGGCTCATGTCATGAAAGCCTAATTGACATATTGAAGTTTATTTAATTGGTGATCATAGTTAAAAAAAATGTATTTCATTTATTGAAGGTCAATATGTGATTGATGTAGCATACAAATTCTATGGAAAATCATACAATTTAACATCATTTCACTAGAAAATGAAATGAAGGGGCTTTATTTATCACAAAGTTTGTATTTATGTACAAATTATCTAAGGGATCTATCCTAGCATTCATGGCATTTTTTTTTAAGACTAAGTCATAATGGTGAGAAATATATGAATTAGTCATGGGCCTAACTTAATTTATAAATGTCAAAGACCCTTTTGTTTGATCAAAAAACAATTTAAGGTATTTGATTTGATTTGGACATTTGATGCATTTGAAAAATATAACTATTAGATAAAAAGTGAGACATAATTCTATGGACCTTGGTCATTTTTTTAGTTAATCCATAATGTTGATATCATTATGAAATTCATGAGTCATGAGACCCTTCAATGGGTGACAAGGCAAATATTAGATTGAGCTAGACACCACTTGATAGATTGGACTATGAGTGAGGTGAGTTGGTGAATGCATTTAAGTCTAGTTGTGTGTGCATAGTGCTTTAGGATTGTTCAAAAATTTAGTGGTATTGGGAATTGATGATTAATTGATCTCCTCAGATGATGGAATTTATCAAATTTTTTAATGTGAAGGTTTGATGGTTTCTAAATTTGATAGGGTTGACAAAATCCTTAGTGGGATCGCTAAGTATACCATTAGTTAATGCTAGCCAATAATAACTAAACACATCATTTGATTGGTTATGGGTTCAAGGTGGAAAATAAAATATTTTTTTCTTCATTTGTATTCATTTCTTTTCAATCTCTATGTGGGAGTGAAGCCCTGGTAGGATATTTGGTGAATTATAGAACAAGATGTGGAGATAATATTTGGCAAGGATTTGAGCGTAGAAACCATGTACGTTTAGTTGTGTTGATCAATTTCTCTTCAAAAACATTCTGTTGATGTATGAAGGTTCAAAATGGATATAGTAAAGTTTAAACTATTTTGGTTTTTCAAGAAAATTAAGTTCTAAGTTTTATTTTGGTTAAATATGGGAAAGTATGGAAGTATTTTGAAGTTTCCAAGTAAATCTTTGCATGCAGTGTTATCATCTATTTATGGGTTTGTCTAAGAATTGAAAGTTAGAACTATAGCATGAAATATATATATATATATATATATATATATATATATATATATGGTTTTGTGCATATAGACTTTGAAAAGAATTGTTATCTTTTTAGAAAGTTTGGAAATATGTTGACAGACAGATAGATAAATAGATATTGAGATTATTTTTAAACTTTTATACACACACACATATTGAGATAAAAATAATCCATTCCAAAAGTATCCCCATATATATATATATATATATTGCCATTATCATTTATCATAGCTGACTAGTCTATTTCACATTTTCACATAATTATTCCAATTTCAAACATTTTCCAAACACATTCTCACTAAAACCAGACTAGATTTCTGAGATGATTATCATCATATCAAACCCATAAATCAACTGAAACTAACCAAAGTGTGACCTTATGAATGTTGTTATTCACATATATATGCATGAGCCTAGAATCATCAACTTTCAAAATATATGCAAACTAATTTTACATAAGTGTGTTTGATGCAGACTAACCAATTTATACATAACCATTTCAACAACCTTCATGACTTCAAATATATAAAACTAAATTTTCCATCACCACTTTCAAACCATTACCATCACCACCGCAATGTGTTATTTTTATCTCAATATTGAGGTTTTGAACTTTTCTTTAAGGATGGATATTGAGATTAAAATTCACTAAAATTGATATCAAATTATTATATATGGAAATTAATATATTTTGAATTTAGACACAGTATAGTAGTTTTAGTGTAATGCAATTTTCAATTTTATACTTATAGTTTTGTCTTTTTGAGGATTTATTTATGAGCTAAGATTTGTTTGTTATCTTTCAAATTAATTAGTATGTCTAGGTAAGACTAGATAATAGGGAGTAATAATGATGGAGGATGGGGGAATAATTCTAATAGAGATGGCACTCATTTAGGTTCTAGCAGGGGTTTTAATAGGGATGGATTTTGTGTAGGACATTTTGGGCCTAGATTTCATATGGGCACAAGGATGTCTATTCACTTTGATGCTTATGACACAATTTTTTTGAATATTTTGAATAATCTACCTATTAACCCAACCAATATGGTTTATAGAGGTAATAGGGGTTATCATGGTTGTAGAATTGGGGCCCACACACATTCTCAAAGTATTTTATATCATCACTTAGAGTATGATCCTTATTTCTTACCACTGTAACCCCCTAATTTTAGAGGTGAACCAATTGTTGATCCATTGCTTGCCAACCAGATGCCTATTAATCAACCCAATTACCTTGAAGTGGAGACAACCCATACAAAGGACCTTAGGAAAATGTCTATTCCTTTAGATACACCTTCCCCATCTAATTTAGACCTTGGTCGAAAACTAGAAGGTTGAGTTTGTCAAGTGCCCATAGTGAACCCATTTTGAGGTCTAAAAGGTTGAGTCTGGAAGGTCAGGGGTATTCTAACAAAAGAAAAACCATGGAAATTTTACCTCAAAATGTTGAAAAGAACACTACTACAAAAATAAGTGAACCTAAAACACTGAAAGAAGTCAGGTTGATAAAAAGGATTAAGCTAGAGGTTGATGATAGCATGATTGATTCAGGAACTAGATTGTTGCCATTCTTTACAACTGAAATGGAGTACAATGTTTGTTTTCATGAATAGGACAAACAAGTAATTGAAGTGTTATCAGATTTAGATGACTATTGGTTATCCAAGGGATAATTTATGTTTAGTGTTGAAGTTTTTCATGCAGAACTTGATATTATAGCTTGACATTTTGACATTTTAGATTTAATAAATTTTGGCAATTTTGGATAAATGTAGTGATTATGGAATTTTGACATAATTATATATGCTAAGTTAATTAAAAATGCATTATGGTTTAAATATGAGTAGAATTTATCAATTTTTGATTTATTATTTTATGATTAAAGTGTATTCTACTATATTATTAATTAATATCAGTCCCCACCCGTTAAGCTTTAGTACCCCAAGTCTATTATTTTAAATATATTGCTCAAATTAAGACTATTCAAGTCTTAATTAAATATGTCTTTAACTAATTTAGTTTATTTAATTGACTTTGTTTAAAGTTAATTAGTTAACATTAACTAATAACTAACTAAAGTTAGTTATAACTTATTTCTCAACTTAGTTGAAGGTATAATAAGAGATCAAACATTCATTTGAATACAAAAGCACAATAGGTATTCAAGACTTAAGTATTTTTTGAATTCAATCATTTATCACTTTTTTCTATGCAACTTCTTTGTGATAGTACAACTTTTGTAGATAGACTCAATTGTACTTTATCTAACAATTGAGTAAATTGTTTATGCAACATGTGTATATCCACTTTTATTTATAATCTATTATTGATAATCTAATTTTTTTTAAGTTTAATATCTTTTGATAATTTCTATTTGTAGTTCTATGTATAGATTCCAAATATTCAGCCTGCATAATAATGATCATTTTGCTATTCTGCAATATTTTATTGCTCTATATGATTGCAAAGTTGTCATTCAAAGTTTTGTAGAGAAAATATGTTGATTTTCTCATTAAAATTTATCTTTTTCTGCTAAGATGACTCTCATCTTGAGACTCACACATCTTTTGTAATTACTTGACTTTAACTTTAATATAAATAGATTTTTTAGACTTCTTCTAAATATAGTTTCTTTTGTTTTGATTATCTTAGATATAGTTTAGTTTTCTTTAAAATATTTATTGTTTTAATTAATTTACTTTAGATTGTCTTTATTTATTTTTAGATTAATTCTATTCTTTCTTTTATCTTAGATAGTTATAGATTTTTCTTAAGTTATTTTTTTGGCTTTCTATAGATTAATATTTTGATATTTAAATCCATATATGTTTTAGTTTACCATTAGTTTTTTAATTCTCATTTAATTTGATCTTTTGATATTTTATCATTCCCTTAGTTTAACTTATCTAGTTTAGTTTTAATCCAAATAATTTTTAAGTTGTTTTAAGCTTTGGTCAATTGACTTTTTTTGCTGAAAGTTTCTTAGTTCTAAGTTTTTTCTTAGATTTAATTTTAATCTTATTTCATCTATCTCTAGTTAGTATTATCTAAATTTTTAGCTTGATTAGTATTTTAGTTTTAATTACTTTATTTCATTTAATGACTATTCTTAGTTTGAGTTTAATTTTCTATTCAAGTCTTTAGTTTTCTTGATTTAATTTAATAGGCCGTAAGTTTATTTTAGTTCTTGGACTAATTCTTTCTCTTTTCTTTATTTTATATTTGTTTATTAGTTTTATTTACTTAGATTTAATCTTGAAGTTATTCTTTGTTTATCTATAATTAGAATACTTTTAAAAGATATTTCCTCTTGTTTTTCTTATTTTAGATCAATTCTACTTTGTCTCTTACATTAACTTAATTTTTGTTTTTAGAGTTTCTTTACTCCTTGTTTTAGGATTAGTATATTATCTTTGTTACTTTGTCTATTAGTAGTTTGTTTACTCTTTTGATTATGTGTTTTTTTTTCTCTCTCTTAATTTGATCTATCTCTTCTATTAATCTAGAAAACATTATAAGCAAGAAGTGAAGATATCATTTGAATATACATATATATTATAGAATCAGGTTTCTATTCTTCAAAAGACTATCTAATTCACAAGTTTTATCTATCAGAGAGAATATATTATAGATTCTTTTCTTAATTGATTCATGATTTGATGAATGAATTTTTGATGATTATAATGGAATAAGTTGTCTTGATAACTTAATTATTTCCCATAGTTTATAATAAAACCCCCCTCACATTTTTAGGATCTTAGATGAACCTTTGGAACCCCTACGATTAGATTGGTAAGATTCCAACTTGATCTTTGTAATAGGTGAAAGGGTTGATTCATTGATGATACAATTTTCATCATCAACAAGTTATATGAACCTATGTTCTATTAATAATGAGATCTTGCCATGTGTCACTAATAAAAAATATTCACATGTCACTCTATGGAAAGTCCAATAAGGAGTTCCAAGTAAATACTAGAGTTGTAAGTCTATGAAGACACACTGGGTCACATCCTACCACATGGACACATGTTATACATAAAAGGGTGAAAATAATTAAAGCAAAAATTAAAGGGATTTGCAAGGCTATGCACAATGAGTAAAATATTTTGAGAGCTTTGAGGATTTTGTGCGTCTGTGATTTTTTTACCACTAAAGAGTGGCCATGTGTCTCAATGTGATTGAAAATGATATATGAAGAAATACATATCACTTGTAGAATCCATGAATGTGAGGCCACAAGATTGGCCACACAGATAGTGGAGATCCTCCAATAAAAGAGGCCTAAATTTGAGGAGTGTTTTAATTTCATTATCATAATGAACATTGGAAGGCCACATTTGTAGGGGAATTATTTTTCCCTCATAACTCAAGATACATGACTCCTTTTTGGGTGTGGTTAGTCTCATTAGAAATATCTTGACAAGAGATACACAATGATCCCAAAGTTAATGGAGATTGTTCATGTTGTAAGTTTTTTATTCTTTTGCTTCTAATGAATAAATCAATACATGTACAGGTGTAAAGGAAACCATATGTCACAAAACACTTCATTGTGTAATCATTGTGACTTGTTGCACATTTGGTAATTGGTTACCTAAAAACAAGAATTATGATCTCATGCTAAGTGTCATGGTGAATGCTTCTCTTTATTTCACGCTATAACACATACTCCATGAGGCATTAAGTTTAGTCTCAAGATGATCTTTTGTGTTTCTTTCAAGCTTAGATTTGCATTGTGAATAGATTGTATTTTTGTGAATATTTTATTTTATTCATACTATGTGAGATTAAAAAAATATAAATCTTAATAAAACCTTGGGATCCTTTTCCACTTTTCAATTTATTCACTAAGGAATTGTTTGAGTAATATATGCATGCATAAGGATAAACAATGGTTATTTGAAGGCTTGATTCACCTGATGTAGACACTTGTCATAATTTCTACCACATATAATAATTTATATCGAATGTTCTAGAGGGAGAATGTTTATAAATTGATTAATATTTCCTTCATCATGATCTTTTAGATGCAGAATAAACTTCTAGTCTTAGTGATTTAATTTTTTTTGAGTTTTTTGTGTATTTGTTACCAAACATCTCACATAATTCAAGGAGCGGTGTATTTTAAAAAAATCGAGTAGAATCTTGTAACTAGTTGGATTTATTAATTATCACGTGGTCATAGAAATATAAGGCCTTAAACATAGTTTAGATAATTAGTGACATTGTAAATATCTTTGTGAGTGTTAGTGATTTGATGTGTAGTCATGCTCCTTATTTTAGCTAGTTTTTACATTGTTATGTTCTTAGTAGCTTGTAGTGCATCAATATGATAAGTAATAGAATATTAGTGTAGGTGATTTTATAATTCATATAAATTATGAAAGATTTTTCATAGTTTTGTAACTTGTGTGTCTCTTTTGGTTCTCATTGAAATGATCATTTAAACTTTAAGAAGACTCTGTGGCCCAATAGAAGGAAGGTATTAGCCACAACTAATCTATCACATTTTTTAATATTCATTTTCAATAATTTATCCTTTTATATCTCTCTTCACTTTGAATATTTCACATAGGTCTATAATATCATGAATTCTAGTGTATACGTTAATTTAATTATGTGTGTGAATGAAAAAATGTGAACAATGAGCTAACAAGTTTTAAATGTCATTAGTCACTCATGTTTACTACAATCTTTGTCTAGATCTTGAGTAACATGTGGTTATGTTGTTAGTGATAATAAAATTTGGTAAGATAATCATAGTGGACATTTTTACCATCTAGATGTGTGTTCCTTGAAGCTTATTATGTATCATTGTTAATTTTAGACTACATTAGGGTCTCTCCCCTTGGCCTAGAAAAGATAAAAGAGTAAAGAGGAGGTCACCTCTTTTATTTCTTACCTTGGGTTGTGCATAAATTTTGAAGATAAAAAATTTAAGATACATTATAATGAAGTTTGTGCCATTTATTTTATTTTCTTAGATGTATTTATAGGTGCTAACATATTGGATGACCAATTTTTTTACATATAGCCTCAATAGACATTACTTAATGATTTGATTGGTAGTTACTAACCACTCAATGAATTTTTTACTAGTAAATGGAGGATGTTTAGGATTTTTTTGAATTAATTTGGGCCTCAATAATGATTGGCACAATGATCTCCACAAAAAAGTGTAATATCCTCCCATTGCACCTCTCTTTCAAAAGGATTTTTCCCTATCATTATCATTTGAATTTAGATCTTTAGGAAAATATTTATATGTAGAATAATTATTGAAATTTAATAATTTACCACCATATTAACCCTTAAAACTTCCACCCTCACTATATTTCCAATGTTACCTAGATACTATAAATTTGGTGTTTTCTAGGTTAAGGTTACCTAGATACTATTTTAGAGTATTATAAATGAATGAGTACAAAGGTGATAATAAAATTTAAAATAGGCCAATTAGGTGTTAAACTCAAATATAAACATATACTAAATTTATTATATTGAGTTATGGTAAAAATAATAAGTACAATTATGCTAGATATAGAAATGACAAAGAAATGTACTTAGCTTGTTTTGATGCCAATATAAGTCTATATTTGAAATAGGTAGGAATTATATTGGAATATGGTTCTACAACATTAATCATATTCTAATTTGGATTATTCTAGAGTTAAGGACATTAAATTTAGCCTAGGATAGTTACATCGATGCTACTATCTTAACTCAATGCAAGTGTCCTATATGGAATACCTAATGGAAAAGGATATGACCACCTAGATGTTTTTGAGTTTGTCTTAAACTTTGCTTTGGTGCATTTAGATCTAGCTCATCGACTATTAGTCCTTATGACTTTATAAAACCCTAGTTCTTCATCTTCATAGTGACCCTATGGAAAAATGGGTTAGTGGGAATAGGTGTCAAGATAAATCCAAAGATCCCTCTATTAGTGAGTTCTACCTACATAGTTAATACTTTGAATAGGGACTCAAACTAATGTAGTTCTCCCCTATGTGTTGGATTGTGTCTGATCATGTAACATGTGTTAAGTAAGTAAAACAATGACCTATCTTGTAACTCAGTACGTATCGCTCTTGGGATACTCCTTTAGTACCTTAGATATATATATGTGTTATCCCTATGACTGATATAGAAATAAGATAAAATAAGGAAGCTTTACTTAATTGAATGCTTGATAGATTGATTTTTGTAAGTTACCTTGGTCTCTTTTGATATTTATAGGTGTATTCTAGGTAAGGAATGAATGAAGGTTGATCTGGTATTTATATCAATCCATTTGGATAAGTAACTCACATTAACTCACTTAGGTTGACCATTAGGATACATTTCATTTGTAAATTATATGACTTTAGGTCACTAGACACTTGCATCAGGTCAAGACAGTAGTGTCTATCTTAGATGTTAGTGTCTAGGGAGTAGGAAAGTAGGTACAGACTCAAAACTTGTAGAGGTGGAAGATAAGCAGGTTTTAAGAATTTTGGGAAAGGTAAAAGGTCTGGTCATCAACATAAGAATGGTTAGACTAAGAGATAAGATAAGGGGCACAAGATAGAGCAAATGTGAGACTTTAGAAAGTAGGAAATGTCTATAACTTAGAATAATAATCAAGGTTTGAGTTTTTCAAGTGTATAAGATTTAGGTGCTATATAATTCAAAAATAGTGTCTACTTTTTCCCCTATTTAGTCTAGTAATGAAATTTCTAGTTTCAAGGAAAGGAATGCATACCTGGATGTGTATAACACACCTTGTGTTTGATTGAGACCAAATTGAGTGATTTTATGGTAACTTATTACAAATAAGAGAATGCTACAATGTATAATCAATGCATATAATCTAGAATTGACAGTATTGAAATATTTAAATTGAAAAAATAAGGTTTATGAGTACACTTATGTGTCAATGTAACCACATTGCCTATTGGGAAGTTGATTTTAAAGATGTATAATTATAAATATTTGAAATTGAGATTAGGAAAAATATGCATAAATTTTGAAAGTTCATTTTTTAAGGAGATAGAGAGAGAGAAAGAGAGACTGGAAGGTGTTGACCATTTTGGTCCTGCAGGCCAAAATTAGTCCCCCCTTTTTCCCTGCTATTCTGAGCCAGTACATTTTTGATTTTGCACAAGTCTAGAAATTTCAGACTCTACAGGTGTTTCTATGGACTCTATAGGTATTTATACAAACTTTGTAGGTGTTTTTACAGACTCTTCAAGTGTTTCTATGAACTCTACAGGTATTTCTATGGACTCTGCAGGCTTTTCTATAGTGTCTAAAGAAAGAACTACGGACTCTACATGCAAGTATTTTGGCAGATGAAGAACCAATTCAAAGAATGAAAGGGGCTTTTATAAAGTTTATTTAGACCATCGAGCCATTTAGTTCAATTGGCTCATATTTAATTGGTTCAATGGCTTGCTTCAATGACTTGTTTCAATGGCTCAGTTCAACGACTTGGTTCGCTCAATTGGTTCAACAACTCAATTCAAATGAGTTGGTTTAACATTTGGTTCAAAGGGACCATTACAATGCCCTTATAGAGGGTGGTTTTTGGACCTAAGTGCCCTTGAGGAGGGCAGGGAACACTTTCAAAGAGGCTAAAGAGAAAGCTGAAAAGGTAAGTTTCCTTCAGAAATTTGTTTAAGGCAAAAAAGAGAATTTCTTTGAAATTTTTGTTCGAAGAAATTCCTCGAAAGAAAATCCTATCATAGAAAAGACAAGGCAAAGGCATAAATTGGTTTCTTTCAAACTTTTTTTTGAAGGAATTCCTTCAGATAAAAATTCTAAATAAATTAGGGAGAAGCTGCGAGACAGAAAAGACTTTGAGGGAAAGGAACGAGCAAGGCAATTCTTGCAGACTTTTGTCCATGGGAAAAGTAGCTGAGAGAAAATCTATGGGAAAAGTAGCTATGGGAAAAAAACCCAAGGAAAAGCTCTGAAGAAAAGAAGTGGGTGAGACAATTCTTGTAGACATTTTGTCTACGGGAAAATAGCCAAGGGGAAAAGGCCATCGAAGGATCCCAAAGGGTAGGTGCCCTTGCGGGGGACTCTCAACTACCGAAAGAAAGGCACTCCTCCAAAGCCCAAGGGACACCTTCCCTTAAGGAGGGTCCAAAGAAAAATCCTGAAGGTAAGGGAGTGACAAAAGGGCTGAGGTAAAGGAAAAGGCTGAAAGAATTCCAAGGGGTGTTGGGATTGAAGATGTCAAAATCAAGCATGGTGAACTAGCCATTGGAAGTTCAAATGCAGTGATGGTGCACAAACATCAAATTTAAGGCTCATGAAATAGCTGTTAATTTTGAAAAGCTTAAAGAAGAGCCCAAGGAACTTAGTGACCTACCAAGAACATAGCCTCGAGGGCTGAAGGAGCTAGAAAGAGATAAAACCAAGAAGAGACAAAGTGCTAAAATGGACAAACAGTCCAGGTGGCAAAGAGAGGTGTCGACTCAAGGATTTATTCCTATAGTTGGAATAGTTCTTGCCAAGTGGTCATAAAATGGCATAAATAGTAAGCAGTGTGGTCTATTTTTTCCACTTTGCATTTATGAGCAAATAAACCACATGAATATCTGGAAGGATCAGTCTTGTTTGCAAAAAAAGAGGTGTGGCCCATGTGTTCACATTAATGTTTGAATGCCAAAGTCAAGACTAGCAATTACATAACATGGTTTTAGCAGGCCTCTTCTAAAAGAATGACATCAGCAACAGTGACTTCCTCTTCTTGATGCTTTCAAATGCACATTGTCCAACTTGTCAAAGAGTGCCAAAGCATTTTTCCAAAGGAGTGACTTTACTTAGTCTCCTCTTTATATATATTGTAAGCTTCTCATTTTGAGAAGGATCTCTCAGCCTATAAGGCAAAAGCTCTGCCCAAAAATCTTTGGGTTTGTAAGGTAGAACTCTGCTATATTTTTACCTTGAATCAAGACTTAGAAATTTTTACCTCTATTTAAACTTGCACTCACACATATGTCTATGTTTTCTTTTTATGTTAAATCATTTTCTTTTATGCTTTTCATAGAATGATTCGAGCATGTCTAGTGCATTATGAAGTTTCTTCTTATACAAGTCTACCAAAAGTGTCTACAGCAGGAATATAGGTGCATGTGAGTAGGTTGCCAAAGTGTGTCTCATAACACCTTTGATAGTTCTTCTTCCTTGTATCTCTACAGACCCCTGACTCACTAATATAGAAGAGTTTCCCACATCAAATAAAGTGTATGATAGCTTCTTCTTGGTGAAAAGTGTATGTTCAGGCTGAGTGTGCCAACTTTTTTAGTGTATCACCTTTTTAGTTTTGGTTTATGTTCTATTTTTAGCATCTTTCTCCCTTTTCAATCCCCCCACTTTTTCATTTATTTGTTAGCAATAGGAAATCCAGGACCTAAAAGATACATCAAAGGGAGCTAGCCCTTATCTAGAGACTCTTTCCCCAATTTTTCTAGGTCCACAGGCAAGAGGGGAGTTTCTATTATTGTGTGTGGAAGGTAGGAGCTCAGCCTCATATCCATGGTGCAATCCACTGTGTCAACAATTTTTGGCATGCTCAGTGGGACCAACTAGGACAAGTTGTGTCCAAAGAGTTGAATTTTTTTGGTGTGTTATTCAACCAACCGGCCTTTGGAGGATTTTTTATCAACGCCAATGGCAACTCTGAGTTGAATCAGCTGGTTAAGTAGTCTTGGTGCCATCAAGAAATCACATTTTTATATGGTTTTATCAAGCTCAGGCTATCATGAAACCACCTCAAACTCTAGCGTTACTTCCCTCATTGTTGAAAGGTAACTAGGAGAATTGTTTAAGGTGATTCCATGAATAGCCTAAGTTTGATCAAAACATATGAAGAAATATAAGGTACATAGTTCTAAGCAATGGATTATACATGCCAAAATGTGCTTTCATTTGAAATAGCTCTTCCTATGCATCAACAAACCCTTCCTAGTCTTCCTCAACTCCCTCAGATCACTAATCATGATGGCAAGCTCCAGAATTGGAAGGAAATAGTATAATCATGGGGAAGGAAGAGGAAGAGAAAGGTTTTGCTCAAAAACTTGAAGAAGATGAGGCTACTCTTGCTCATGATTATTCTTATGACCTCCAAGAAAGGCTCTTCCAAGAAGATCTAGCTAGGAAAGTTACAGAGTTAGAGTCCAAAGTGAGATTCCTCAGCCAATGTGTGATGGACATGTTTGAACACACCCCATCTAAACACCTCCAAGAGAGATATCAGGCCACACTTGATATAAATGAAGTGATAGCCAAGTGGAAAGAGGATAATCATTCTATTCTAGCTCAAGGACTACCTCCTCTACCACATGTTTTTTCCACTCATCCCTTCTCAAGGAGGAACCTGTTCTGCAAGAGGTGAGTGAAGAGCAGAAGATCCAATATGAAGTTGTCCAAGAGGCTATCATGGATGTCAAAGAAGATGAAATCATCATGGAGGATCCTTTTGAAGACATCATCAGTAATGGAGAAGATGCAGGTCATGCATACATGTGAATGTTCCAACAATACAAAGAGAAACGTAAGCATGGTGAACTCTCTCCCCCCTTATTTGATGAACTTCCTTGTTGCTTCGATGAGGAGGATGAACATGCCATGGAGCCATAGTTGGAGGAGGATTAGATGAATATATTTGAACAACTAGAGACTCTGATCTTTGAGCAAGACAAGGAAAGGCCTGTTCATCTTGAGAACAATTATGAAGAAGAGAGCCTTGAATAAAAAGGTGATGTTTTATGGGATGAGCAATCAATTTGTGATTTCATTTCAAACATCACAATAGTCACCCTTCTTCAAGAAAGCCATGAAAGATCAGAAGATGAGTTTGACAGGGTCTTCATTGAAGCATAAGGGAATGGGTCAAACCATGATGCATTGCAAAGGGACCATGCACATCAAAGGGCTTATCGTGATGAGCCAACAACCATTGATTTCTAGATGAAATGCACCAGCATGAAGGAATAATATTCAAAAAGCTTCCAAGAATAAGAAGAGTACATATATTTTGGAAGCATGTTTGACTCTAATCCACTCGGATGCAAGCCAATCGAGGTGGCAGTCAAGAAGAGTAGGTCACCAAGTCTCCATTCCATTCAGCCATTTGTTTGGCACCATAAGTTTCCTAGCCAGGAAGGAGACTTAAGAAAATTTCCCTTTGATCCAAGAGGGAGGAAAATATACCTAGTTAGCTGTATATAGTAGTTTGCTTTCAGTTTTCTTTTCCTATTTTCCCTAAGTGCAGTTTGCACAAGTAGTGTTTTTAGCCTTGTGTGTGTTTTCCTTTGTGTTTGGGGTAAGAGCTTCATGTTTGATTCTTGGATCTATCAAGGTGGTTGATACCTTTCTTCAAAGCTGCATTATAACTCTATGCCTAATGTATTTTAAGGCAATTGGTCTCTAAGCATAGCAAGCATGCTTCCCCTGGGAGTCGCCAATTTGTTCACCATTTTGGTCCTACAGGCCAAAATCAGTCCCCCCCTTTTCCCTGCTATTCTAAGCCAGTAAATTTTTGATTTTACACAAGTCTAGAAATTTCTATAGACTCTGCAAGTATTTCTATAGACTCTACAATTATTTCTACAGACTCTGTAGGTATTTCTATGGACTCTGTAGGTATTTCTATGGACTCTATAGGCTTTTTTACGGACTCTACATAAAAGAACTACAGACTCTATAGGCAAGTCTTTTGGCAGATGAAGAATTAGTTTAAAGAATGAAAGCGGCTTCTACAAAGTTTCTTCAGGCCATTGAGCCATTCAGTTTAATTGGCTCAGATTCAATTGGTTCAACAACTTGCTTTAATGGCTTGTTTCAATGGCTCGGTTCAATGACTTGGTTCGCTCAATTGGTTCAATGGCTCAATGTCAATGAGTTAGTTCAACATTTGGTTCAAAGGGAGCATTCCAATGCCCTTGTGGAGGGTAGTTTCTAGAGCCAAGTGCCCTTGTAGAGGGTAGGGAACACTGTCAAAGAGGCCAAAAAGAAAGCCGAAAAGGTAAGTTTCCTTCAAAAATTTGTTTAAGGCAAAGAAGAGAATTTCTTTTGACAAAATGTCTGAAGGAATTCCTTCAAAATTTTTGTTTGAAGAAATTCTTTGGAAGAAATCCTACTATGGAAAAGACAAGGCAAAGGCATAAATTGATTTCTTTCAGACTTTTGTCTAAATAAATTTGGGAGAAGCCACGTGACAAAAGACTGAGGAAAGGGAACGAGCAAGGCAATTCTTGTAGACTTTTATTTGTGGGAAAAGTAGCCAAGAGAAAATCCATGGGAAAAGTGGCCATGGGAAAAAAACTCAAGGAAAAGATTTGAAGAAAAGAAGTAGGCGAGACAATTCTTGCAGACATTTTATCTGCAGGAAAATAGCCAAGGGGAAAAGGCCGCTGAAAGATCCCAAAGGGCAAGTGCCCTTGAGGGGGACTCTCAGCTACCAAAAGAAAGGCACTTCTCCAAAGCTGAAGGGACACCTTCCCTTCAGGAAGGTCCAAATAAAAATCCTAAAGGTAAGGGACTGACAAAAGGGCTGAGGCAAAGGAAAAGGCCAAAAGAATTCTAAGGGGTGACGGGACCGAAGACATCAAAATCAAGCACGACAAACTAGCCGTTAAAAGTTCAAATATGGTGACAGGTGTGTAAATATCAAATTTAAGGCTCGTGAAATAGCTATTTATTTTGAAAAGCTTAAAGAAGATCCAAACAAACTCAATGACCTACCAAGAAGATAACCCTGAGGGCCAAAGGAGCTAGAAAGAGACAAAACTAGGAAGAGACAAAGTGTAGAAACATATAAACAGTCTAGGTGGCAAAGAGAGGTGTTGAATCAAGGATTTATTCCTATAATTGGAATAGTTCTTGCCAAGTGGTCATCAAATAGTGCAAAAAGTAAGCAGTGTGGCCTATTTTTTCCACTTGGCATTTATGAGCAGACAAACCACATGAATATCTAGAAAGAGCAGTCTTGTTTGCAGAAAAAGAGGTGTGGCCCATGTGTTCACATTAATGTTTGAATGCCAAAGTCAAGACTGGTGATTACATAGCATTGTTTTAGTAGGCCTCTTCTAGAAGAATGACATCAACAATAGTGACTTCCTCTTCTTGATGCTCTCAAATGCACATGGACCAACTTGTCAAAGAGTGCCAAAGTCTTTTTCCAAAGGAGCACCTTTACTTCTTCTCATCTTTCTATATATTGTAAACTTATCATTTTGAGAAGGATCTCTCAGCCTGTAAGGCAAAAGCTCTGCCCAAAAATATTTGGGTTTGTAAGGTAGAAATCTGTTGAATTTTTACCTTGAATCAAGATTTTGCAATTTTTACCTCCATTTGAACTTGCACTCACACATATGTCTATGTTTTCTTTTTATGTTAAGTCATTTTATTTTATGATTTTCATAGAATGATTCTATTATGTCTAGTGCATTATGAAGTTTCTTCTTTTGCAAGTCTAATAGAAGTGTTTACAACATGAATATAGGTGCATGTGAATAGGCTGCCAAAGTATGTCTCAGAACACTTTTGATAGTTCTTCCTCCTTGTATCTCTATGAACCCTTGACTCACTGATATAGAAGAGTTTCCCACATTAGATGAAGTGTATGATAGCTTCTTCTTGGTGAAAAGTGTATGTTCAGGTTGAGTGTACCAACTTTTTTGGTGTATCATCTTTTTAGTTTAGGTTTAGGTTATGTTTTCAGCATCTTTCTCCCTTTTCAACCCCCCCTTTTTTCATTTATTTGTTATCAGTAGGAAATCCAAGACCTAAAAGATACATCGAAGGGAGCTAGCTCTTATCTAGAGACTCTCCCCCTAGTTTTTCTAGGCCCAAAAGCAAGAGGGGAGTTTCCATTTTTGCATGTGGAAGGCAGGAGCTCAGCTTCCTGTCTAGGGTGCAATCCATTGTGTCAATATAAGGCACATGTTTATAACCTTGGAGAAAAGGCAAGTTACCACCTAATAGTTGAGATTAGTTCAACCATGAAACCTAATGATACTTTAATCTTGGTAAGGATGAATGATATAATAAATTCCTACCTAAAAACTCGATAAGATTGAGTTATCTCATCACCTCAACCATACCAAAAGTGAACCAACTACTGCAGTAGATTGGCTCAATATAGTCTGTAAAACTCTACCCTAGGTATTTATACATAAAAGTACATGATTTAATATTGGTCTATAGAATATTTTTTAAATTTGGAACTGATTTGGATTTTAAAATATTATGAACACATTGCATAAAACATGCACCTTAGATAAGTTTCATGTTGAAACTATGTATAACAATGGTACCAATGTAAAATTTTTTGCCATAATTATCAATATGAATTTAAATAACTATGTGTTTTGGCCAATTTATAAAATATATGTGTGGAGATCATGCTTCCAAAGCATGCCCCCATTGGATATGGAGAAATAATAAAATTAAAATAAGTACCAATGTGGAAAATATATTTCTAAAACCTTCCCCCACTATAATTTATAGATGCTAAATACTAAATAAGTGTGGAAAATAGGGAGATATGGATTTTAGAGAATACCAACCCAACTATATAGATATAGAGATAGAGTCTTATAAATAATACTAGCCCAAAATGCTTCCAAATCATGCCCCCAATGAATCTTAAAACTGTGAATGTATGGAAGCCATGCCTATGTGACATACCCCCACTAAATCTTAAAACTATGCTAAATTTGGATAACATGCATCTATGACATGCCCTAATTGATAGGACCCCTTTGAGGTGAGGTAAGAATAGGAACCAATAGTTACCTCACCTCAAAAGGGTAAGCCAACTAAATAGTCTATGAATGTAACCATGTAGTATATAGAAGAACATGTCTAAGTAAATGTTACATTGAATCTCATAAAACAATGTGATCACATGAAGGCCTAAGATGCCTGATAAATACATAGAAACATCTAGATGGTAAAAATACAACCTCAAAAATAAAAAAAGCACACACACACAAGAGTACTCAAAATTAAGTCGATATAGAATGGTCCAAGGAGACCACAAATAAGGGGCATTTTCAAATGCTACATGATCGAAGGGACATTACTTAATGAAACATCCATATAAGTAAAAATGACATATTTAAATATCCATACCCCAATCAATGACATATTCAAATATCAAAAAATCACACATAGGCATGGGGGATGTAAAAAAGGAGCATATTCATATGATCAAACAAGTAAGGTAATAACAATATAAGGCACTCAAGGAAGTGCATAAATGGAATCACAAGCAACCAACAAAACATATCATAGGAGCTCATGGATCTAGTGTGCTAGAAAAAATTTCAAGTGCATAACATATCAAGTAACCTATGAAAGATATAATCATGGATAAATGCATGTGTAAGTACATGAGTTTGAAACATGATAATGTAGAGAGAGCATAGAATGATATAACCTAGAAGTATCATGATCGTAAAGGTGGATGACCCCAATGTCCATATCACATGAGTAGGGGAAGGCCCAATATATAAAATATAAATATATCATGTATATGTGAGTTCATGTATTAGACTCAAGTAGAATTGTGACACCCATGTGTATGTATAAGTAACTAACAACCCATACATTAAATTGAAACTAACACATAGATGCCAAGGAGCCAATAGAATATGTAAATGCTAAAAATATTTTTGGATTTTTGAAGATTTTGATTTTTTTTGGAATTTTTAGAATTTTTAAAAGGGTCTAATCAAGGAAATCCTCATCATCAAAATGTGTAGGACCACCTATAAAATTTCTCAAGATTTGTTTATATCACTGCACTACCACCACTTCAATGTTTCTATTTAATGGTTTACCTAAAGCCAATGGTGCAAGCAAATATTCATGGCCATCATATTGTTTAAAAATATCTATATCCATATCAAGAAAATTAACACACATGTTTTTAGTATCTAGCTTAGCATTCCACTCTATTAGTCAATTTGTCCCAAATTTTAGTTTCAAATTTGGTTCATAGTCTGATATCCTTATGGTGGAAGATTCTACCCTTAAACCACAGGTTATATGTAACTAAATGTATCCTAGAGATTCTAGAATTAATGAAGAGTATATTAGTTCATCTATAGTATATCCCACTTTTGTGATAAATTTGGTGCCAAAAATTGTATCCCACTTGTTAATATCAAAATAGAGATGGTGACAATATAACCTGCCAATATTAACAATAATAATTAAATATTCATAACTTGATCCTTTTGAGAGGTAATTATTTTTTGAAAGACAGGAAGGAATTTTCCCTTTTCTCATGTCTAACATAATGTGTGTGCATTCTTCATTCTTATATTTTTGAACTTGATTCTCAAATGTATCACAATGATTGGTATTGTGGTCAATGATCTGATGATACTTATAGTATGGTACCATGTCTTCTATGTGTATAAGTCTATTGCATGATTTGTGTCTAGTAGAAGGTAAATAAATGATTTTATGATCAAGTAACATAGATAACATGGTATCTAGATTATCTTTCTATGTCGTGATCTATAAAATATTTTGTGAAGCCTTTTGAGAATAATCCACATTATTCACATGATGAATTTATATTTGACCCTTATAGTTTGACTTAAAGTGTTCAACCAAGAGGGATGTATGGAATAACATGCATTTACATGTTCATCTACTATTTTTTTTTTACCTTATCTAGATTCAATTTTGTATTTTGTGTAAGTGGATTTAGCTTATATGTGCTAGGACTCATAGGTTTGAATAAGTTATGCAACATGTGATCAAGTGGATCAAATTTTTAAGTTTCATATTTTCTCATCTATCATATCATAAGTTATATCATTGTCATAGTAATATAAAACAAGACCATCATTTTTATTAGTATTGACCAATAAAGGAAGCTCAAATGTTGGGGGCTCTTATGGTTCTATT
This sequence comes from Torreya grandis, assembly GCA_037957365.1. Classification (NCBI taxonomy): domain Eukaryota; kingdom Viridiplantae; phylum Streptophyta; class Pinopsida; order Cupressales; family Taxaceae; genus Torreya; species Torreya grandis. The sequence continues at coordinate 526,883 of JARHVA010008157.1, forward strand.
AGCTCCTTTAGTAATGGTTGTTGGTCTTGATATGCATCTATGTGTACCTAAGAATTTAATGCCTTATTTATATCTGGGGATAAAAGAGCCATTATAATTGACTCACCTATTTCATATGTGTGTATGTGTTAAAGAGGAATTTATTATTCAGGTGGTACCGTTGTAGGGATGCCTTTAGTTCTAGAATGTATCATTTTAAAAATTTGAAAGGCTCATCATTAGTAGGCATGAATAATAAGGTCCCATCATGTATGAATTTTACACATTAGTGAGGTGTAGATGGGATAGCTTCCATTGAATGTATCCAAGGTATATCCAAAATTAAATTATAATGATTGAGACATGAATTGAAAGGTAGTTGAAACTATTTTTTATCCTAATGTCACATCCAATGTGATTTGAACAAATGGAGGGCTATGTGAATTATCAAATCCTTTTATATGCATAACTATTTTTTGAATAATATTGGTGATAAAACTCATGGTGGTTAGGAATTTTATACTATAAATGATTAGTCCCAATCCATTATCAATGAACACCCTTTTGATACCTTTATTTTGCATGGTCAATTGTATGAACAAAGGTAAATTTTAATCAATAATATATTTGGATGGTAAATTTGTTGGGTTAAAGTTAATGAGTTTGGAATTATTATTGAGATATTTCATGATATCCACAAAATAACTAGGCTCAATATCACTTAGAACTTGTGTCTCACACAATAATTCATATAGGATATCCTTATAAACATTATATTGATTTAGGAGATCAATAATTAAAACTTTAGCATGTGTATTACTCGATTGGTCAATAATGTCATATCCCTTGGATTTTATTAAAAGATTAGGTTTATGAGGCACATGTTGTATATTAATAGGTGGTGGAATGGGTTGAGAAACCTTACCTCTTTGAGTAGTAACAACATATACTATGGAATCTAGTATAAGCTATGGGCAAATAATGGGTGTGGGATGGTAGTTTTCATTCGAATAAGACTTATGGAAACAAATGGTTTAGATCATGCATGTTGGCATATAAATTATAAATATATAGCATTGCAAAATTATTTTTAAAGAGATATAAAGTGGTTTATTTAAAAACCTCTCATGATTGGAACATATTCACTTAATATATTCATCAAGGTAATTAATTTATTAAACCCATGTTGCACATATTTTATAGCAATCAGGGATAAATAGCAAAAAAAATTAGAAAACCCTAGTTGACCTAGGGTTTGGAGTTTAAAGATCTGGGTCACCAAATGTTTAACCTTAAATTTGATGTTTTTTAGGTTGAGGTTACCTAGATATTATTTTAGGGGTATATATAAATGAATAAGCATAAGGATAATAATCAGATCTATAGCAAGCCAATTAGGTGCTAAAATCAGATATAAACATATACTAAATTTATTATGGTAAATTTTGTTAAAAATAATAAGCAAAAATATGCTAGATATAGAAATGACAAAGAATTAATTTACTTATCTTATTATGATGCTAATGTAGTTCTAGATCTAGATCAAGTAGGAAGAAAAATAGAAGACAATTCTATAATAGTCATCAAATTCTGATTTGGATGCTTATAGAGTTGCAAACACTAATGTCATCCTAGGATGGTTTCATAGACACTATTGTTTGAACTTGATGCAAGTGAAATATAAGAAATACCTATTGGAAAAACATGAAACTATCTAGATGCTTCTGGGTTTATCTTTGCCTTCACTCTGGTGCATTTAGATCTAGGTCATGGATTATTACTCCTCATGAATTTGTAAAATGTTAGTTATTCATCTTCATAATGATCACAAAACAAATGGGTTAGTGGGTAAATGGTGTTGAGATGACCCTAAAGAACTCTCTATTAGTGATAATTGCCTACATAGCCAATACTCTAAAGAGGACCTTAGACTAATGTAGTTCTCCCCTACGTGTTATCTTGTGTGTGAATCATGCAATGTGTGATAATAAAGTACAAGAGTGAACTAACTTGTAACTTGGAAAGTATAATTCTTGGGATGCTTATTAAATACCTTAGACCTATATATGTATTTTCCCTATGACTAATATGGAAGAAGAATAAAATAGGGAAGTTTTACTCAATTTAATACTTGATAAAATGCTTTTTATAAGTTGCCTTGGTCTTTTTTGGTCATTGTAGGTGTCTTCTAAGTGAGGAATGAATGAGGGTTGATATTGTATTTATATCAATCCATTTGGATAAGTAACTCACATTAAAAAACTTATGTCGACTAGTAAGATACATTTCATTTGCAAATTGGATGACTTTAGGGCACTAGACACTTATGTCAGGTCAGGACACTAACATTGATGTTAGTGTCTGTCCCAAATGTTAGTGTTTAGGGAGAAAAAAGTAGGTACATGGTTAGAGCTTAAATAAGTGGAAGATTATTTTGGGCAAGGTATAAGGTCTAGGTCATCAACATAATACTGGTCAAACTAAGAGATATTCTATGGGTCACAAGATAAAGTATATGCAATACTTTGAAAAGTAAGAAAGGCACATAATTGAGAAGAAACTCCAAGTTCTAAGTTTTCCAAGTGTATAGGACTGAGGTGTTATATAATATATATATATTTCCTACACCACCTTGAGGATTCCTCACCTAAAATTTGACATGATCCCAAAACCAATGTGGCCTCATTTGAAAAAATTTAGAGCTTAAAATAATTTCCCATCTTTATGATCCATGACTCTAATTTATCACCTAGGATAGACCCATAATTTTTTTTTGGGTAATAATTTTTATATATTTATCTATATTGATCTCAAATTGATATTCCTTACCATGTTGGACGTTAACCCTTTCTTGGTTCCTCCAGTTTCCTAGGCCTTCACCTTAATCAGCTTGATCTTAATTTTACTCACCATCCCTTTGGTCATGATTCAAATCACCCTCATCTTCATGTTCACCAATATCAAAATTATAATACAAAAAAATTTATTATTAAATGGTATAAATCCTATTATATATATTGATTACCATGTCTAGGATTTGATCAAGCCATTCTTTGTGACCTTTTTCATGATTATTATTGATAAATTTTGCCACCATTGGTCAAGGTTACTTATGTGTAGGTTTTGAGGAAGAATATATTTATGGAGTGAAGATTAAATAATATATAAAAAACATCCTAATTCATTCTTAAAGCCAAAAACATGCTAAGGAATAGATCATAGGTCCAAATTTTGGTAGAAGTTTCTTCTATTCCTCTAACTAGCTAGTTGCAAGCTAGTAAGGGCAATTTTAAAATGTTTGTTTCATGAAGGAGAAGAGGATTTGGTTAAAATGGTATTAGGATAATATAGGTTAAACTATTACATAAATATTACATTCATTTATTCTAGGTTTCATGGGTTTAACTTTATGAACAATTGTTAAGAAGGAAAGGTGCTCTAAAACCCTTCTAAAACCCAAATAGATTGGTTTTAAGAGATGTGTTTGCATTTTTGAGTTAATTGTTGAAAGTTAAATTTTTTTTGATATATAATGGGGAAAACATAACCTTAATACACCTTAATAAATCAAAATTTTAAGGAAAATAATGGATAAAGGTAAAGGTACAGGTTGTAGAGTTTTAAGCATTCACAAGAGATAGTTAGAATTTTTTCTTTTTAGAGGTTCAAATGATTGTTTAAGCATATAAAATATTTTTAATTATTAAATGAGTTATTTAAGGTCATAATTAAAAAATAATTATGTCTTTAATATTTATAAAACTTAATAATACACCAAAACATAGACCTACATACATTTAGAAATGAGATTGTACAAGTTAGGAAGCACTAAAAAATGCATATTTTGAGTTTTAATAAATGATGTATATTGAAATTTTAATTGGAGGTATTTTTTATGTAATTTAATTTTTTAAATTGGTTTCATGTCCTTAATATTTATGAGGAGAGATAAAATGACAAAACACAGGTCTATACCATGAAGGAAATCAAGGGTTTTGACCAATTTATTTATAAATGGAGTTAGAAATGAGTGTTTCAGATCCTTAAAAGGGAATAAAGTTATTTAATAGGATATATAATTAATTTATAGGTATTAATTAATTATTATACAATGAAAACCAATACAAAATATGATTAGACCATTGAAAACATGTTCAGGAAACCCTACGAGCAACAAGCATACATTATTTTATGAATTTTTGTTTGAGATTTTGGTGAAGAGTTTTAAAGTTTTTAAAAATTTAAAGGTATAATAAATTTATACCTATAAAATTAGAATATTAGGAGTGTATGGTGAGGCCTATAACTCATTTTATACCCCCATATCCAAATTATGGTTTCTTGAGGCTTAAAGAGCACAAAAGAGCATTTTTTGAAGTTGTATGTGGATTTTAGAGTTGAAAATTTGTTTGGATGTATGTGAAACAATGGTTATTATTTTATAATACTATTTATACTCCTTATATATTCAAATAATATAAATTCATCAAGTTCAAGGTACTCATGGTGCATTCAACAAGCTTGTCAAGTTAGAGAAGATAGGAATATCGACAAGGATATTTCATGGAGATAAATAAAAATGAAACATTAAATATCTTCCAATTATAATCTAAATTGGATTAAGAAGACAATAAAAATTAAATCAATGCATTAAAACCTTCAACAACCTTACCTAGTCAAACACATGTGCTCTTTACTATCTAGAGATCAAGAAAGGGTTAAGTGTTTGTTTTCAAAATGAACTCAAGGTTTCAATAAGAGTTAAACAACATCAACATGAAATATCTCTCCTTATACACCCCCTATGAGATAATTTTAGGAAAATTAAATAAAACAAAGAGAATCCTTCAATCGGATTTAGAAAGGTGGAAAACCTACATGCAATAATGGAGAAGTTTAGTTGAAGACTTGATTAAGTCAATCAGCCCTATTTTCAAGGAGGAGACTCCTTCAACAAAAAACATGCAATATATCTCATAATATTCCACCTTCGATCTATTTGAATAGTTTGAGGGAGATAATTATTCATCCAAAATGTAAGTAAGATAGTTATGCAAGCAATATAGCTAAAGTCAAACTCCAAGATGTAATGAAGATAACTGAAGTCACTCACTCGATAGATGAAAAGTCTCAAGGAAATTAAACAAGCTTTTCATAATGAATTAACTTAAGATTATGAAGATCTCTTCAATATTAAATACCATCAAAAAATGCATGAGAACCTTTGGCTTTTTCAACAACATCAACAAGATGATCTCTTTCTCTCTTATGCCATATTCTAAGAAGAGAAGGTTAAACTCAAGAGATACTATGTAGGAATTGAAAACTAGTGGTTGAGCTTAAGGTTGAGTTAAAGTAGGAGTGAAGGATGAATAGGATGATGACTCATCCCTAGTTTAGGGATATTTTATCTCCTCTCTCCTTTATTCCCTTTCAATATATATATTCATTTTTTAGAGACGATGATCATATTATGATTTTGTCCATACAAAAAATCTACAAAAATTTATACATCACCTTTGAAACAATAAGAAGATAATTTTTCTTCTATTTTAAAGCTATTCATGAAGTGTGTGCCTATTATTTATTGATGTAACTTAGTGAATGACTAATTTTACTATGTTTATGTCTAAAATTTCACTTTTATGGAGCATATGAAAACTATTTTAGGTCATATCAATTATCTAAGTCAAAATTCTACTTAATTTGGAAGTAAATTCAGACTATGTTAATTCCTTCCAAGTTAGTGTGAATGTTTGTCAAGACCTTTGTATGAAATACTAATGTAAGAGATATTGTATGAAGATGAAGTGAATGTGTGCAAGTTATTTAAATTCAAAAGTGTGTCAATTATAGGAATAATTGAACTTGAAATTGGTGCACCACCCCAAATTTTTAGTTTTCATGTTCAATTTTAGCTTGAGTATTGCTCCTTTACCCTTTCTTAGGCAAGAAATCACTAAATTATATAGTTTAGAGATAATAGATTAGCGTAGAAAAGGGAACCAACCCTTCATCTGGATATTCTCTCTAATATAAGGTCACACACACCTTAGAGAGTTTCCATTATGTCAACAAAAGTGAACAAAAAAACACATTATTGCAAGGGTGCACTTTTGAATGATAATAGTTACCAATGTTTCTTCTAATTTTATCTCTTTTTCAATACATAACACCTCAATGAGCCAATAAAAAATGGTATTACATTAGCATTAATAAAACATAAAATACCTTATTTTTGAAGCAAGGCTTTGATAAAAATAGTAGTGAACCCTTGATCGATCACCAAAAAAGTGACACTTTATTTTTATATGTCAAGGACATTTTAAATCGAGTGATGGAATGAATCTTTCATCATTTATTCCCTATGCCTCAGTGAACATCAATAAAATAATAAAATAAAACTAAACTTGATTCCAATTGGAAATTAATATTTTAAAATATGATAAATGAAAATTTGGAGTGCAACATTGTTAAGGTTATAAATCCATAGTCTAAGATGATATTGAACATTTTCAAACCATTCATCTAATGTACTAACATTATGTCATAAGTAGTTAATATACTAATTTAGGCTTATAATAAGGAAACAATTGATAAAATGAAAATGCCACTACTAAAAAATTCAATCTAGTTGTATCTCAACCAAGTAAAACCAAATAATGTATATAGTTATAAAAATAAATCATATTTCCAAGTTTGGTAATCATAAGTGTAAACTTATTCTTACAAAATAGTCAATGCTATCATTAATGTAAAACCATTTTATACAAGAAAAAAATAAAATAGTCAAATAGATTTCAATAAATCAAAGGATGTTGGGTACATAACATACCTTATTATTGAATATTAAAGTTTCAAATCTAAAAAAATTATCCATATAATTATATACCAGTGATTTTCCATCAAAGTTTACATTAAATGCCACTAACTATCTCTAAGGTAGGTATAAAAATATCTAGGGAACTAATAAGTGTGCTTCACATACAAAGGTATAATCTATAGTGAACAAATACAATATATCATCAACATAATAACATGAGAGGGAGAGAATCAAAAATTCATTTTAAATCAAAACAAAAAGCCTTATGGTTTCCCCACACACTTCTTAGATATTAAATACCTTATGGTTTCAATATCTCTTCAATATTGAATACCATCAAAACATGCATGAGAACCTTTAGTTTTTTCAAAAACATCAACAAGCTGATATATTTCTCTCCTATTCCATATTCTAAGAATATAAGGTTAAACTCAAGAGATACTATGTAGGAATTTAAAAGTGGTGGTTGAGTTTAACATTGAGTTGGAATTGAGTTAAAGTAGGAGTGAAGGATGACTAGGATGATAACTCATCCCTAATTTAGGGATATTTTGTCTCCTCTCTCCTTTCTTCCTTTTTGATATGTATATTAATTTTTTAGAGAAGATGATCAGATTATGATTTTTTCCATACAAAAATCTATAAAAATTAATACATCACCTTTGAAGCAATAATAAGTTGATTTTTCCTCCATTTTTAGGCTGATCATAAAGTATGTGCCTAATATTTATTGATGTAACTTAGTGAATGACTGATTTTACTATGTTTATGTTTAAAATTTCACCTTTATCCATTATATGAAAACTTTTTTAGGTCATATCAAGTGTCTAAGTCTGATTTCTACCTAATTTGGAAGTGAATTCAACCTATGTTTATTCCTTCCAAGTTAGTGTGAATGTTTGTCAAGACCTTTGTATGAAATACTAATGTAAGAGCCATTGTATGAAGATGAAGTGAATGTGTGCAAGTTATTAAACTTCAAAATTATGTAAATTATAGGCATAATCAACCTTGACATTGGTTCATCACCCCAAATTTTTAGTTTTAATGATCAATTTCATCTTAAGTATTGCTCCTTTACCCTTTGTTAGTCAAGGAATCACTAAATTATAGAGTTTAGAGAGAATTAGGTGAGTTTAGGAAAGGTAACCAGCCCTTAAATTAGATATTATATCCAATATAAGGTCACACACACCTTGGAGAGTTTCCATTATGCCAACAAAAGTGAGAACAAACACACATTATTGTAAGGGTGCACTTCTGAATGATCATAGTTAACAATGCTTCTTCTACTTTTATCTCTTTTAAAATACATAACACATAAATGAGCCAGTAAAAATGGTATTAAATTATCATTAATCAAACATAAAATACCTTATTGTTGAAGCAAGGATTTGATAAAAAATGGTAGTGAACCCTTAGTCAATCACCAAAAAAGTGACAATTTATTTTTATATGTCAAGGACATTTTAAATCAAGTGATGGAATAAATATTTCATCATTAATTCCATACACCTCAATGAACATAAATAAAATAATAAAAGTAAACTAAACTTGATTTCAATTATAAATTAATATTTTAAAATATGATATATGAAAATTCAGAGTGCAACATTGTTAAGGTTATAAACCCATAGTCTAAGATGATCTTGAACATTGTCAAACCATTGATATAATGTACTACCATTATGTCATAGGTATTAAATATACTAATTTAGGCTTATATTAAGGAAATAATTGATAAAATGAAAATACCACTACTAAAAAGTTTAATCTAGTTGTATCTCAACCAAATAAAACCAAATAATGTATATAGTTATAAAAATAAATCATATTTCCAAGTTTGGTAATCATAACCATAAACTTATTCTTACAAAATAGTAAATGCTAACATTAATGTAAAATAATTTAATACAAGAAAAAAAAATAGTCAAATAGATTTCAATAAATCAAAGGATGTTGGGTACATAACATACCTTATTATTGAATATTAAAGTTTCAAATCTAAAAACATTATCCATATAATTATACACCAGTGATTTTTCATCAAAGTTTACATTAAATGCCACTAATTGTCTCTAAGATAGGTATAAAAACATCTAGGGAACTAATAAGTGTACTTCACATACAAAGGTATAATCTATAGTGAACAAATAAAATATATCATAAACATAATAACATGAGAGGGAGAACATCAACAAGGAATTTTATCTCAAAATAAAAAGCCTTATTTTCCCCACACACCTCTTAAATATTGAATACCTTATGGTTTCAATATCTCTTCAATATTGAATACCATCAAAACATGCATGAGAACCTTTGGCTTTTTCAAAAACATCAACAAGCTGATATCTTTCTCTCCTATGCCATATTACAAGAAGATAAGGTTAAACTCAAGAGATAATATGTAGGAATTGAAAAGTGGTGGTTGAGTTTAAGGTTGAGTTGAGAGTTGAGTTAAAGTAGGAGTGAAAGATGAATATGATGATGACCCATCCCTAGTTTAGGGATATTTTGTCTCATCTCTCCTTTCTTTCTTTTCAATATGTATATTAATTTTTTAGAGAAGATGATAATATTATGATTTTTTCCATATTGAAAATATACAAAAATTTGTACATCACCTTTGAAGTAATAAGAAGCTAATTTTTCTTCCATTTTCTGGTTGTTCATGAAGTGTGTGCCTAATATTCATTGATGTAACTTAGTGAATGACTAATTTTACTATGTTTATGTTCAAAATTTCACATTTATGAATTATATAAAAACTTTTTTAGGTCATATCAAGTGTCTGATTTTTATTTATACCTAATTTGGAAGTGAATTCATCTTATGTTCATTCCTTCCAAGTTAGTGCTGATGTTTATCAAGACCTTTGTATGAAATACTAATGTAAGATCCATTGTATGAAGATGAAGTGAATGCGTACAATACATTTAACTTCAAAAGTGTGTCAATTATAGGCATAATTGACCTTGACATTGGTGTGTCACTCCAAATTTTTAGTTTTCATATTCAATTTCAGCTTGAGTATTGCTCCTTTACCCTTTCTTAGTCAAGAAATCACTGAGTTATAGAGTTTATAGAAAATTAGGTGAGTGTAGAAAATGGAACCAGACCTTCATCTAGATATTATCTATAATATAACATCACACACACCTTAGAGAGTTTCCATTTTTTCAATAAAAGTGAGTACAAACACACATTATTATAAGGGTGCACTTCTGAATGATAATTGTTACCAATGTTTCTTCTACTTTTGTCTCTTTTTCAAGCCATAACCCTTGAATGAGACAATAATAAATGGTATTACAATAGAATTAATAAAACACAAAATACCTTATTGTTGAAGCAAGGCTTTGATAAAAAATGGTAGTGAACCCTTAGTCAATCACCAAAAAAGTGACAATTTATTTTTATATGTCAAGGACATTTTAAACAGAGTGATGGAATAAATCTTTCATCATTGATTCCCTAAAACTCAGTGAACATCAATAAAATAATAAAAGTAAACTAAAATTGATTCCAATTGGAAATTAATATTTTAAAATATGATAAATGAAAATTTGGAGTGCAACATTGTTAAGGTTATAAACCCATAGTCTAAGATGATATTGACATTTTTAAATCATTGATATAATGTACTACCTTATGTCATAGGTAGTAAATATACTAATTTAGGATTGTAGTAAAGAAATAATTCATAAAATAAAAATACCACTACTAAAAAAATCAATCTAGTTGTATCTCAACCAAATAAAACCAAATAATGTATAGAGTTATAAAAATAAATCATATTTCCAAGTTTGGTAATCATAACCATAAACTTATTCTTAAAAAATAGTCAATGCTAACATTAATGTAAGACCATTTTATACATGCATAGCATTGATGATTCCAACTTTCTTCAACAGGTAGGATTACCCCAGGGGTCTGTGATATGAAATAAAATGCTAAAAAGTAGAAGTCTTCTCAAACAAGGAATTAGGTGGAAGCTTGGAAATGGCCGACAGATTAAATTCTAGGAGGATAATTGGTTAAGGGACAAGCCTCTCATCTCCCAAGGAAACTATGGAGAAATTATAGACCTGACTACTCAGTTCTTTGGTGATAGGGTTAGTGATTATATGGAAAATAACAATGGGATAAGGAGCTGGAAAAACCTTTTGGATTGCTGTGTGCATAGGCCTGAACTTATCCAAAGAATTTAAGAGATCCAACAATGTGTTCAAGAGATCAGAATCCCACTCTTCCCTTAGAAGGATGAACAATACTAGTGGCCAGATAAGAATGGATCATTCTCTGTCAAATCTGCCTATCATCTACTTACACCTGAAGCTCAGAATAAGGAGGTATGGAAAAAGGTTTGGAATCATAAACTCATTCCAAAGATTAAATTGTTTTGGTGGGCTTCTACCCATAACAAAATCCTTACTCAAGACAACCTTCAAAAGAGGGGGTTTACTTTGGTCAATAGATGTTTTATGTGTGGTTCTAGAGACGAATTAGTTTCACACCTATTTATACACTGTGAGTTTACCGGGGATTTATGGGGCACAATACTTAAAAACTTTGGCATTGAATGGGTTTGCAATTCTAACCTTAAAAAATTAATTCTCAGTTGGAACTCAACCTTCACACATCCTTGGATTAAGGAATTATGGAAGCAATCTCTGCCATGCTTGAGCTGGACTTTATGGAAAGAGCAAAATCATAGAATTTTTAGGGACACTGCTAGAAATGTTGTTCAAGTGTTTAACTCCTTTGCTAGGACCATCTTGGAAAGTGTTACAATAACTCATAGTAGTGTTGTAGAGAAACCCCTATCTAAATTTGAAAGTCAAATTGTGGCAAAATGGAAGGTTTTAAACCTTATCCCTGGGCATGATAATTCCAAAATTCTTCAGAGATTTCATACTAAATGGATACCACCTAAACCCAATTGGATGAAACTCAATTTTGATGGGGCATCCAAGTTGAGTGGTAAAACAAATGGAGGAGGAATAATAAGAAATGAAAAAGGAGGGATGTCTACTATCTATGCTAGTGGCATGGGTTGCCAGAGTAATAACTATGCTAAAGCTATGGCCTTACTTTGAGGATTAAAGTTAGCTATATCCCTAGAAATTAGAAATTTGAATATTCAGGGAGATTCTAAGTTGGTCATAGATGCCGTTAATAAAGCATCTAACATTGGTATCCATCTAAAAGACATCATTATGGACATCCAATTTCTTTTACAAAAGTTTTTTGAAGTTGAGATTACCCACACCTACAAGGAAGGTAACAAGGTCACTGATGCTTATGCCAACTTTGGTCAGCAATTCTTAGGATGGAGGGTATGGTGAAAAGGGGCTCATATACCCCCAAACATTAGAGATATCATTTAGAAGGAGATGACGAAGCATGAATGATGCACTTTGATGACAAAGATAACTTTCGAAGGTGGTCCACGTGGAGAAGGCCATTACAGATCATGGAAAATGATAACCTTAGTACTTCCTTGATTGTCATGATTAATTCCTTGTATCATGAGGTGGAGGTGTGAGATTCGCATCATGAAAAACAAGGGGGAATTATTTTCAAGCATGAAAGTAGACGTCACTGTGGTGGGCCATTTTGTAAAATGAGCCTTCACATCTGCATTCAATGAAAATGGAATCAAGGGCTTGTTACTTGTTTGAAGCTCAAGGTGGTAATTGGGGTATGAAGATTTGGAAATTCAAGAAATTTTAGAGGACACTGGTGGGAAATAGGCTTCTCAAGTTTTTGAGGTAATTGAAGAGCAGGGTGTTGATTCTAGGGGAACTGCTGATAATAAGAAGAAGATGCATGTAGAAGAAGCTGGTGAGGGTTCGAAGAATGAAAATGATTGGAAAATAGATATTGGGGCCTTGAAGGTCTACATTCAAAATCTAGAAAAGGTCTTCACCAAAGGCCTTTGAAATAACATTCTATTGAATATGACTATGTTGGAAGCGGTGGGCAATCTAGGGAATGCTGACAATGCAGACAATGAGAATCTTAAGGATCTTGTTTATTCTATAGTTATGTAGTTTCATCCTTTTTGACTCTAGTCTTTCCAGTTTTTTATTTTGCTTTTGACTTTGTTTCTCACTTGTGGCATTGGTTCAGTGCTGACATCTTTTGTTTGCCAGCCTTCCTATCTTTTTTGACTGTATAGGGTTCGGCCCCTGGTTTACCACCTTAATTAATCAAAAACCATTTTATACAAGAAAAAAATAAAATAGTCAAATATATTTCAATAAATCAAAGGATTTTGGGTAAATAACATACCTTATTACTGATTATTAATGTTTTAAATCTAAAAACATTATCCATATAATTATACACTAGTGATTTTGCATCAAACTTTACATTAAATTCCACTAATTGTCCTCCAAGATAGGTATATAAATATCTAGGGAACTAATAAGTGTACTTCACATACAAAGGTATAATCTATAGTGAAAACAAACAATATATCATTAACATAATAACATGAGAGGGAGAGCATCAACAAGGTGTTTTACATCAAAACAAAAAGCCGTATTGTTTCCCCACACACCTCTTAAATGGGAGTGGCACTACCCTTCAATAATGGTTGTAGGTGAGATAAGCCATCATGTGAGAGACATAGAGAACCACATGGAAACAAATATATAATCACCATCATACATGTATCCATACCATGCAAAACTTAGACCACATAACATAATTGACATCAATAGGAAAACATTGAAAACATTATGAACTAGATAATATGATGTGTTGGGGTTAGTTTTCACATTGAGTGAATTTAGGTATTTATAGGAAGGTAAAAAGTAAATATTAAATTAGTATTTACCAAGAGGTAAGTATTACTTATAGGTTGTTAGTAACCGTATGGTTGAAATAGTAAGTTTGTATAGGTTAGAATATTATATTGTTGATATATTGTTATATGTTATAATAATATATTATATTTATGTATATGTACTATTATATAGGAGTTTTGGAAGTTTTATAGGTGTGAGAAAATATCAAATTTTTTATAGGATGTTATTCCTATATATATGTTTGTAATATGTTTGAATGAATTAATTAGAGTGATAAATATTATTTGTGTTGAAATAAATTTGTAGATTTTCTATGCATGTGTTAATTCTGAGTTTGGATCTTTGAGCTCTCAATAGTGGTATCAAAGTGCTTATGACTTCCTAAGAATTGTATGAGGTAGTAATAATGGCTATATAAACATATAATTTTAGAATGAAACTGTTATAATAGCACAATATGGTGAGTATAATGTTTACCTACCAATATAGTGTTCTTATGCATCGGTTTTGCAGATCCTTTTAGCCATTATTCATTACTAGCAAATACTTGCTCAATATCATGCATTTTTTAGTACCATAAAATGTTCAACACAACTATTATAGATTATTTATAGGTCTTTACATAGCTGGTAGTGAATGCTTATAAATTATGCATAGCCATTTTTCATCTGCCATGTCACCACTTCGTGGCCTAGACTAAGAAACTTGTAGGCTAAGATTCATGGATTGAGGATCCCTAGTTATTGTTTGATGCCAGACATAAAAATATACCAAATGTTTATTAGCCTCAAGAACCTTGTATCTCCCGCTAATGTAAGAGATCCTAAGTAAGATGAACTAGAAATCTTCTACAACATTCCCCTGATTTGAACCATTTCACCATTATTGGCATATAACCCATGTATGAGACTTGGTGGCATGTTTGAGGTTGAATCAATACTACACAAATCCTGGATGAAGCTGTAGTGAAAAGTTTTTTGAGTTTATCAAATATTGAGCCATGATTTTAGAGTCTTGATTCTAGTTTAGGAAAAAATCTTTATAATCATAATTTTAGATTTTGTATTATTTTATAGTATTTTGGCAATAGAGTCTCCCATGAATATGTAAGTGTTTAGTATAACTTTCATAGGTTATATTTTTAATAGTGTCAATTTAGGTTTGGTTATTTTATTAGTGTTTAATGGTTTATATTCATGATTTAATAACGAGTCAACTAGTTTATTTTTTGGTCAAAGATTAATAATGTTTATAACTCCTTTTATATTTGGTAAATGTGTATATTAATTAAGTCTATTTTAGAGTATTTATTGTCTATTTTTTGAGTCAAAGGCATGTTAATATTTTCATTAGTATTATTTAGGTGATTATTAGGAAAATTTTCTCATACTATTTGTATAGACACATTATCAGTGGAAATCGATGTCCTATGTGGTCTAAGGTCATAATGGATAAAGGAAGTAAAAAAATACAAAAAGAAGAAGAAGACAAAGCAAAAAAAGAAAGCTATAATATTTATATATTTAAGGTGCTAAAATAGGTGCACCTAGATCTTGATATTTCTAGCAAAGGTATGCATATAATAAACTCTTTTATCAATGATATCTTTGAGAAATTGGCTCAAGAGACATCCAAGCTTTCTTGTCATAACAAAAAATTAGATATTACATCTAGAGAAATACAGATAGTTGTATGTCTTATTTTTTCACAAAAACTTGCTAAACATGCCATTTTTGAAGGTACCAAGAATATCACCAATGTCACCAATTCTTGAGTAAGCAGTGTCACTGGAGGTTGGAGACTACACAGAGTAAGGATGTCTTTCAACAACCTCTCATCAGTCACCAATGATAGGGCTACATCAATGTTTTGGTGATGTGTTATTTTTTTAGTTTTTTAGTGTGGTGTGGTATTTATTGTTATTTTCAGTTGTGTGAAAAATAAAGAAAATTGTACCTATTCACTTGTGAGTGATATTCCCATGTAACCCTTTTGTATATTTACATTGGAAAATGTTGATCTAAAAAGCATTGTAGAAATCATGATGAAAGGTTAGTGGTAAACCTATTAAAACCATGTTGTAAGGTTAGTGGTTAACCTGAGAAAACCATTATGAAAGGGTAGTGGTAAACCTATGAAAACCATGTTTTAAGGTTAGTGGTGAACCTTAAAAAAAACATTTTGTAAGGTTAGTGGTGAACCTGAGAAAACCATTCTATAAGGTTATTTGGTGAACCTGTAAAAACCATTTTGGAAGGTTATTGGTGAAATTGTGAAAACCAATTATAGATGAGTGTGAAGGAAGAGATGTGCGATGACACATGTATGTAGAGAAGATAATGAGCACACAGAGGTGGAACAATCTATAATTAGAAAACAAAGATATATTATACCATATAAAAACTATGGCGGGGGGAATGTTAGGGTTAGTTTTCACTTTGAGTGAATTTAGGTATTTATGAGAAGGTAAAAATTAAATAGTAAATTAGTATTTTCCAAGAGGTAAGTATTAGTTACAGGTTATTAGTAAACCAGATGGAATATGGTAAGTTTGTATAGGTTACAATATTATATTGTTGATATATTATAAAAATATATCGTATTTAGGTGTATGCACTATTATAGGAGTTCTAAAAGTTTTATAGGTGTGAGAAAATATCAAATTTGTTATAGGATGTTATTCTTATACATATGTTTCTAATAAATTCAAATGAATTAATTAGAGTGAGAAATATTATTTGTGTTGAAATAAATTTATATATTTTTTATGCATGTGTTAATTCTTAGTTTGGATCTTTGAGATCTCAACATGATGAACAAGAAAATATGATTAATAAAATAATGCTTTTTACAATCATAAAACCTTTATTTCTCTACCCAAAATATAAGTGGGTTTTATAGAAAACAAAAGCACCTTCTAAATGATTCTAGTTCCTTATTTTTCATCCATGTATAACAATATCCATATGTAACTCATGACCTCATTCATTAATGTAGATTAAGTACACATGGGAAAAATAAAGTTTTCTAGGTTCATATATATATCCACAACAGTTTAAAACCAACTTATTTCATTTAATCACAAATGCAATATACATAAACAAAAGGACTATATAATGAATGTTGGAGGATAACATTTACAACATGGGATATTTAAAATGCCTACTAAGGGCCTTTTAAATACTATTTTATATATCCCCCTTCTACCTTCTGGATCTAATGTTTAAAAATATCATTAAACTTTAAAAGGTTAACCCATCCATAATGTAATTGTTGTATAAATGGCTCAAGAGTTTATAAACAATACACATTACAAAAAGACATCCATCAAGTAATATATAATAATATCTTTAAGAGATGAACTAGTCATATTTGTAATAGATAAAACATCTTGTATCCATGGTATTAATCCTTGATACATGGTCTATGTCTAGTCATAGATAAAAATCCCATAGATTATTAAAGTCACACAAAACTATTATTGAGTAAGAATTTACTCTTAAAATTTCTTCTTATTCTACGATAGTCTAATAGTACCATATGAAAAAAATGTAATTCCTTAATGTGATGGGAAATACAATGGAATCAAATTTACCATTGGATTAATCATCACCTTTCATATCCACCGATTCATTAACTCAATAATGCAAATAAGAAAAAACTCATTAAAACATAACCCAACTACAATTATAAAGCTTAGATGTGCCTTGGGATTTGATGGATCACCTAAGGAGAGTTTAAATGTATTGGGATAAGTCAAGACAAATCAAACACCCTTTTTTACCAAATTGTCAAGATATATAAATAAAGTAAATGCCTTATTAACTTCAAGCTCCCAACTACTAATTTTTAAATAACACACAATCAAGAACACATGGCATAACATCTAAAGTATATCATCATGTGTGTGTGTGTGGGGAATGGTGATTAAAAAATATAGTGTTAATTCATACAACAACCAAGATTGATTGAGATATATTTATATATTCTCATATAATATAAGAAAAATCACACATATTATAGTGTATCCTTGAAACCCTACACTCAAAATCACACTGATGGATCCATTTAAGGATAGAGGCATAAAGAGATGCATTAAGC